>CM059428.1:172281234-172594469 GCA_030390025.1 Squalus acanthias | reverse complement strand
ACGAGACCTGGGCGTCATGGTACATCAGTCACTGAAGGTGGGAATGCAAGTGCAGCAGGCAGTCAAGAAAGCAAACGGAATGATGGCCTTCATAGCAAGGGGATTTGAGTACAGGAGTAGGGAGGTGATGCTACAGTTGTACAGGGCCTTGGTGAGGCCACACCTGGAGTATTGTGCGCAGTTTTGGTCTCCTAACTTAAGGAAGGACATTCTTGCTATTGAGGGAGTGCAGCGAAGGTTCACTAGATTGATTCCTGGGATGGCCGGACTGACATATCAAGAAAGATTGGGTCAACTGAACTTGTATCCTCTGGAGTTCAGAAGAATGAGGGGGGATCTTATAGAGACATTTAAAATCCTGACTGGTTTAGACAAATTAGATGCGGGCAGAATGTTCCCAATGGTAGGGAAAACTAGAACCAGGGGTCACAGTCTAAGGATTAAGGGGAAGCCATTTAGGACTGAGCTGAGGAGGAACTTCTTCACCCAGAGAGTGGTGAATCTATGGAATTCTCTTCCACAGAAGGTTGTTGAGGCCAGTTCGCTAAATATATTCAAAAGGGAGTTAGATATAACACTCACAACTAAGGGGATCAAGGGGTATGGCGAGAAAGCAGGAATGGGGTACTGAGGTAGCATGTTCAGCCATGAACGCATTGAATGGCGGTGCAGGCTCGAAGGACCGAATGGTCTACTCCTGTACCTATTTTCTATGTTTCTATGTTTCTATGTTAACACACACACACCTGCCTCCAGTACGTAAAATGCCTGGTGGCGTAAAACGAACAGTACAACAATACAACTTGGCCTGTCGAACAGGCCCCTGTCTCGTATTAAGACGCCTAAAATCACACTGTGTTGCTATACAGAGTATAAAATACACACAGAACCTCCCCACTAAGCCCCTCTGGATTGGTTGGGACACACAACACCCCCTCATGCAGTACCGGTGGTCTTAAGGATGCGTGGGCTTGGACAATGCTCACCCTGATTGTCCGTTTCTTGCTCGCTGCTTCCCTGTGTAGAACGTGTCGCCTGGTTCCGTATCACTGATGCAGTATCCAAGTCCCAGTTTCGAGGTTCGTTCCTACAGTCGAAGAGCAAGGCGAGGCTCTTGTCGATTGTGGTGGTTTAGAGCAAGCGAGAGAGTGAATGGCCAAAGCTGCCTTCTCTATATCCTAAAAGTCATTGATGAAGCAGCTGAAGATGGTTGGGCCTAGGACACTGCTCTGAGGAACTCCTGCAGCGATGTCCTAGGGCTGTGATGATTGACCTCCAACTACCACAACCATCTTCCTTTGTGCTAGGTATGACTCCAGCCAGTGGAGAGTTTCCCCCTCGATTCCCACTGACTTCAGTATTACTAGGGCTCCTTGATGCCACACTCGGTCAAATACTGCCTTGATGTCAAGGGCAGTCACTCTCACCTCACCTCTGGAATTCAGCTCCTTTGTCCATGTTTGCACCAAGGCTGTAATGAGGTCGGGAGCCGAGTGGTCCTGCCGGAAATCAAACTTGGCATCGGTGAGCAGGTTATTGGTGAGTAAGTGCCGCTTGATAGCACTGTCGATGACACCTTCCATCACATAGAAACATAGAAACATAGAAGATAGGAGCAGGAGTAGGCCATTTGGCCCCTCGAGCCTGCTCCACCATTCAATGAGATCATGGCTGATCATCCAAATTCAGTACCCTGTCCCTGCCTTTTCCCCATATCCCTTGATCCCTTTAGCCTTAAGAAATATATCTAACTCCTTCTTGAATATATTTAATGACTTGGCCTCAACTGCCTTCTGTGGTAGAGAATTCCACAGGTTCACCACTCTCTGGGTGAAGAAATTCCTCCTCATCTCTGTCCTAAATGGCTTACCCCTTATCTTTAGACTGTGACCCCTGGTTCTGGACTCCCCGACCATCGGGAACATCCTTCCTGCATCTAGTCTGTCTAGTCCTGTTAGAATTTTATAAGTTTCAATGAGATCCCCTCTCATTCTTCTAAACTCCAGCGAGTATAAGCCCAATCGAGCCAATCTCTCCTCATACGTCATTCCTGCCATCCCAGGTATCAGTCTGGTGAATCTTCGCTGCACTCCCTCCATGGCAAGAACATCCTTCCTCAGATAAGGTGACCAAAACTGCACACAATACTCAAGGTGTGGTCTCACCAAGGCCCTGTACAACTGCAGCAAGACATCCTTGTTCCTGTACTCGAACCCTTTCGCTACGAATGCCAACATACCATTTGCCTTCTTAACCGCCTGCTGCACCTGCATGCTTACCTTCAGCGACTGGTGCACAAGGACTCCCAGGTCTCGTTGCACTTCCCCTTCTCCCAATCTATTGCCATTCAGATAATAATCTGCCTTCCCGTTTTTGACACCAAAGTGGATAACCTCGCATTTATCCACATTATACTGCATCTGCCATGATTCTGCCCAATCACCCAACCTGTCCAAATCATACTGGAGTTTTTCGGCATCCACCTCACAGCACACACGCCCACCCAGCTTTGTGTCATCTGCAAACTTGAAGATATTACATCTCGTTCCCTCGTCTAGATCATTAATATATATTGTGAATAGCTGGGGTCCTAGGACTGATCCTTGCGGTACCCCACTAGTCACTGCCTGCCACTCGGAAAAAGACCCGTTTATTCCAACTCTTTGCCTTCTGTCTGCCAACCAGTTTTCTATCCAAGTCAATACCTTGCCCCCAATCCCATGTTCCTTAACTTTACACGCTAATCTCTTATGCGGGACCTTATCGAAAGCCTTCTGAAAGTCCAAATACACCACATCCACTGGTTCTCCCTTATCTATTTTACCAGTTACATCTTCAAAAAATTCCAGTAGATTAGTCAAGCATAATTTACCTTTTGTAAATCCATGTTGACTTTGTCCGATCCTGTCACTGTTTTCCAAGTGCTTTGCTATTACATTTTTTATAATGGACTCCAGCATTTTCCCCACTACCGATGTCAGGCTTATCGGTCTATAATTCCCCGTTTTCTCTCTACCACCTTTTTTAAATAGTGGGGTAACATTAGCTACCCTCCAATCCATGGGTACTGTTCCAGAATCTATCGAATTTTGGTGGATGACCAGCAATGCATCTACTATTTCTAGGGCCACTTCCTTAAGTACCCTAGGATGTAGATTATCAGGCCCTGGGGATTTATCGGCCTTCAATCACGTCAATTTCCCTAACAGTAAAGGGCATTAAGGGTTACGGGGAGCGGGCAGGAATTTGGACATGAGTCTAGGTTCGGATCGGTCATGGCCCTGTGGGTAGTGGAGCGGGCCCAGGGACTGTGTAGCCTGATTCTGCTCCTATTTCGTGTGTGCAATTCTGTTAGATGCAGGAGATGGTTCTGTGATAGATAGTAGATTGGCGGTTAGGATCAGATCAGCCATGATCTTATTGAATGGCGGAGCAGGCTCGAGGGGCCGATTGGCCTACTCCTGCTCCTATTTCTTATGTTCTTATGTTCTTAACACCATTTCCCTACAAATACTGATTTCATTCAGTTCCTCCCTCTCATTAGACCCTATGTTCCCTGACATCTCTGGGAGGTTATTTGTGTCTTCCTTTTTGAAGACAGAACCAAAGTATGTATTTAATTGGTCTGCCATTTCTTTGTTCCCCATGATAAATTCCCCTGATTCTGACTGCAAGGGACCTACACTTGACTTCACCAATTTTTTTCTCTTCACATATCTATAGAAGCTTTTACAGTCAGTTCTTATGTTCCTGCAAGCTTACTCTCATACTCTATTTCCCCCCTCTTAATTAATCCCTTTGTCCTCCTTTGCTGAATCCTAAACTGCTCCCAATCCTCAAGTTTGCTGCTTTTTCTGGCCAATTTATATGTCCTCTCCTTGGGTCTTATGCTATCCCTAATTTCCCTTGTTAGCCACGGTTGAGTCACCTTTTTTGTTTTATTTTTATGCCAAACAGTGATGAGCAAATTCTGTAGTTCATCCATGCGATCTTTAAATGTTTGCCATTGCCTATCCACCGTCAGCCCTTTGAGTAACATTCCCCAATCAATCCTACCCAACTCGCGCCTCATACCATCGTAGTTTCCTTTATTTAAATTCAGGACCCTAGTCTCCAAGTCAAGTACTTCACTCTCCATTTTAATGAAGAATTCTATCATATTATGGTCGCTCCGACCCAAGGGGCCTCGCACAACAAGATTGCTAATTAATCCTTTCTCATTACATAATACCCAGTCTAAGATGGCCTGATCTCTAGTTGGTTCCTCAACATATTGGTCCAGGAAACCATCCCGTATACACTCCAGGAATTCCTCCTCCACAGTACTGTTACTAATTTGGTTAGCCCAATCTATATGTAAATTAAAGTCACCCATGATAACTGCTGTGCCATTATTGCACGCTTCTCTAATTTCCCTTTTAATGCCATCCCCAACCTCCGCATTACTGTTTGGGGGTCTGTATACCACTCCCACTAACGTTTTCTGCCCCTTGGTATTTCTCAGTTCTACCCATACAGATTCCACATCATCAGAGCTAATATCCTTCCTTACAATTGTGTTAATCCCCTCTTTAACCAGCAATGCTACCCCACCTCCTTTTCCTTTTTGCCTATCTTTCCTGAATATTGAATACCCCTGGATGATTGACAGTAGACTGATGGGGCGGTAAATGGCCGGATTGGATTTGTCCTGCTTTTTGTGGACAGGACATACCTGGGCAGTTTTCCACATTGTTGGATAGATGCCAGTGTTGTAGCTGTACTGGAACAGCTTGGCTTGAGGTGCAACCAGTTCTGGAGCACAAGTCTTCAGCACTACAGCCGGGATATTGTCAGGGCCCATATCCTTTGCTGTATCTAGTGCACTCAGTCATTTCTTGATATCACGTGGAGTGAATCGAATTGGCTGAAGACTGGCTTCTGTGATGGTGGGGACCTCAGGAGGAGGTCGATATGGATCACCCACTCGACACTTCTGGCTGAAGATGGTTGCAAACGCTTCAGCTTTGTCTTTTGCACTCACGTGCTGGGCTCCACCATCATTGAGGATGGGGATATTCATGGAGCCTCCTCCTCCTGTTAGTTGTTTAATTGTCCACCACCATTCACGACTGGATGTGGCAGGACCACAGAGCTTTGATCTGATCTGTAGATTGTGGGACCCTGTCTATAGCATGCTGCTTCCGCTTTTTAGCATGCATGTAGTCCTGTGTTGCAGCTTCCCCAGGTTGGCACCTCATTTTTAGGTATGCCTGGTGCTGCTCCTGGCATGCTCTTCTGCGCTCCTCATTGAACCAGGGTTGGTCCCCAGGCCTGATGGTAATGGTAGAGTGAGGGATATGCCGGGCAATGAGGTTACAGATTGTGGTGGAATACAATTCTGCTGCTGCTGATGGCCCACAGCGCCTCATGGATGCCCAGTTTTGAGCTGCTAGATCTGTTCTGAATCTATCCCACTTAGCACGATGGAGGGTGTCCTCAGTGTGAAGACGGGACTTTGTCTCCACAATGACTGTGCGGTGGTCGCTGCTACCAATACTGTCAAGGACAGATACATCTGTGACAGGTAGTTTGGTGAGGACAAGGTCAAGTAGGGTTTTCCCTCGTGTTGGTTCTCTCACCACCTGCCGCAGGCCCAGTCTGGCAGTTATGTCCTTCAGGACTCGGCCAGCTCGGTCAGTAGTGGTGCCACCGAGCCACTCTTGGTGATGGACATTGAAGTCCCCCACCCAGAGTACATTCTGTGCCCTTGCTACCCTCAGTGTTTCTCCCAAGTGGTGTTTAACATGGAGGAGTACTGATTGATTCAGCTGAGGGAGGGCGGTAGGTGGTAATCAGCAGGAGGTTTCCTTGCCCATGCTTGACCTGAAGCCATGAGACTTCATGGGGTCCGGAGTCAATGTTGAGGACTCCCAGGGCCACTCCTTCCCGACTGTACAACACTGTGCCACCACCCCTGGTGGGTCTGTCCTGCCGGTGGGACAGGACATACCCAGGGACGGTGATGGAGGAATCTGGGACATTGGCTGAAAGGTATTATTCTGTGAGTATGACTATGTCTGGTCTGTGGGACATCTCTCCCAATTTTGGCACAATTCTCCAGATGTTAGTGAGGAGGACTTTGCAGGGTTGTCTGGGCTGGGTGTGCCGTTGTCATGTCCGAAGCCGGTGCCGAGGTCGATACCAGGTGGTCCGTCCGGTTTTATTCTTATTACTGTTTTTTGTAGCGGTCGTGTACAATGGCTAGCTAGGTCATTTCAGAGGGCAGTTAAGAGTGATCCACATTGCTGTGGGCCTGGAGTCATGTATCAGCCAGACCAGGTAAGGACGGCAGATTTCCTTCCCTAAAGGACATCAGTGAAACAGATGGGTTTTTACCACAATCTGGTAGTACCATTACTGATACCACTGCTCTCGCTCAGGCCAACATCCCCAGCATCGAAGCTTTGACCACGCTTGATCAGCTCCGATGAACGGGTCACATCGTCCGCATGCCCGATACGAGACTCCCAAAACAAGCGTTCTACTCGGAGCTCCGACACAGCAAGAGAGCCCCAGGTGGGCAGAGGAAATGCTTCAAGGACACCCTCAAAGCCTCCTTGAAAAAGTGCAACATCCCCACCGACACCTGGGAATCCCTGGCCCAAGACCGCACAAAGTGGAGGAGAAGCAACCGGGAAGGCACCGAACACCTCGAATCTCTTCGCCAGGAGCAAGCAGAAGTCAAGCACAAACAGCGGAAGGCGCGCACGTCAACCCAAGCATCTCACCCTCCCGCCCCTTCAACCACCGTCTGCCCCACCTGTGACAGACACTGTAGGTCCCGCATTGGACTCATCAGTCACCTGAGAACTCATTTTTAATGTGGAAGCAAGTCATCCTCGGTGCCGAGGGACTGCCTAAGAAGAAGAAGACTAGCTTTATATTCCAGATTTATTTAATTAACTGAATTTAAATTCCCCAGCTGCCGTGGTGGGATTTGAACTCACATCCCTGGATCATTTGTCCAAGCCTGTGGATTACTAGTCCAGTGATATACTTCTTCTTCTTCTTAGGAAGTCCCTCGGAACCGAAGATGACTTGCTTCCACGTTAAAAATGAGTTCTCAGGTGACTGATGAGTCCAATGCGGGACCAACAGTCTCTGTCACAGGTGGGGCAGACGGCGGGTGGGTGGGTGGGGTGCTTGGGTTGACGTGCGCTCCTTGCGCTGTTTGCGCTTGGCTTCCGCTTGCTCCCGGCGAAGAGACTCGAGGTGTTCGGTGCCTTCCCGGATGCTTCTCCTCCACTTTGTGCGGTATTGGGCCAGGGATTCCCAGGTGTCGGTGGGGATGTTACACTTTTTCAAGCAGGCTTTGAGGGTGTCCTTGAAGCGTTTCCTCTGCCCACCTGGGGCTCTCTTGCCAGTGATATCAAGTGATACAACCATTATGACGAATGGCCTCCTCCTGCGCTTCCCTCTCTGTCCGGAGGCGGCGCAGTGCCTGTGGTCCGGGGCTCCCAGCCTGATTGCATCATCCGCCGCCTGCACCGCCTGCTCCCTCCGGAGGCGGCGCTGTCTTCCCCACCTTCCCGAGCCCCGCCCTCTCCACTGAGCCCCGCCCCATCCCCAAGACGAGCCCCTCCCCCCTGAGCTCCGCCACTCCCCTGAGCCCCTCCGCCCTCCACTCGCCCCGGCCCCTCCCCTATCCCCGCCCTCTCCACTGAGCCCCGCCCCTCCCCCTGTGCCGGCTCGCGGTCCTGTGCCCCGCCCCCCTCTGCCGGCTCGCGGTCCTGTGCCCCGCCCCTCCCCCGGCTCGCGGTGCTGTGCCCCGCCCCTCCCCCGGCTCGCGGTGCTGTGCCCCGCCCCTCCCCCGGCTCGCGGTCCTGTGCCCCGCCCCTCCCCCGGCTCGCGGTGCTGTGCCCCGCCCCTCCCCCGGCTCGCGGTGCTGTGCCCCGCCCCTCCCCCGGCTCGCGGTGCTGTGCCCCGCCCCTCCCCCGGCTCGCGGTGCTGTGCCCCGCCCCTCCCCCGGCTCGCGGTGCTGTGCCCCGCCCCTCCCCCGGCTCGCGGTGCTGTGCCCCGCCCCTCCCCCTCCGCCGGCTCGCGGTCCTGTGCCCCGCCCCTCCCCCTCTGCCGGCTCGCGGTCCTGTGCCCCGCCCCTCCCCCTCCCCCGGCTCGCGGTGCTGTGCCCCGCCCCTCCCCCTCTCTCTCCTCTCCCGGCTCATGGTCCTGTGCCTCGCCGCCCTGCGCTCACTCCTGCCCAGGGCGTGGAGCCGCTCCGTGTCCCTCTCCGTCCCGGCCCTCCGGCAGCAGCAGCAGAGAAGGAAGGAGAAGAAGCCGCCGTCGCTGTGGCAGCGCCTGGCCGCCAAGATGGAGGGAGACGCCAGCAGCGAGGAGCAGATCCTGGCGCCGCTGAGGCAGGCGGTGCGGGAGCAGGTAGGAGAGGCCGGGGATGGGGCAGGGCCGCAGGGTCTGGACTAGGCCACAATGGAGCTACCCACCCGGAGGAGCCCAGTGAGAAACCCACCGGCCCATGGATCAGTCTGTCTGCTCATTTACTCATGTTCATTACTGAGTGTGATACAAAAACTAATTCATTATAATTTCATACACAATATATTTATCACTTAATATTTTGTTTACTAATTTATACATAATCTTGTTTACTAATTTATACATAATCTATCACTCATTTAATATTTAGTCATCTGATTCTGAATTGCTGAACCCTTAATACACAGACAGTCCTTGCATTCATATTTATGTAATTATCATTTTCTATTTGAATTGATCAGACTCTCCCTCCATCTTGGAGTAAGTTCTTTCCTTTGATTTAAAGAAAATATTAAAGGAAGGAACTTGCATTTTTCCAGCTCCTTTCACAACCTCAGGATGTCCCAAAGTGCTTTACAGTCAATTAAGTATTTTTGAAGTGTAGTTGCTGTTGTAATGTAGGAAACACGGCAGCCAATTTGCGCACAGCAAGCTCCCACAAACAGCGATGTGATAATGACCAGATAATCTGTTTTTGTTATGATGCGGAGATGCCGGTGTTGGACTGGGTTGGACAAAAGTGAGAAGTCGCACAACATCAGGTTATAGTCCAACAGCTTTATTGGAAATCACGAGCTTTCGGAGCGCTGCTCCTTTGTCAGGTGACTTCACCTGACGAAGGAGCAGCGCTCCGAAAGCTTGTGATTTCAAATAAAGCTGTTGGACTATAACCTAATGTTGTGCGACTTCTCACTGTTTTTGTTATGTTGATTGAGGGATAAATGTTGGCCGGGACACCAGGGAGAACTCCCCTGCTCTTCTTTGAAATTGTGCTGTGGCATCTTTTACGTCCACCCGAGAGAGTAGACGGGGCCTCGGTTTAACGTCTCATTCGAAAGACGGCACCTCCGACAGTGCAGCACTCCCTCAGCACTGCACTGGAGTATCGGCCTGGATTTTGTGCTCAAGTCTCTGGAGTGGGACTTGAACCCACAACCTTCTGACTCAGGCGAGAGTGCTACCCACTGAGCCAGGGCTGACACTAAGCATTATATAATCATATCATTTTCCTTACTGAATGCTTTGCGTAATATTGTACTGCTTGCAGTGTGTGAACCCTTATCCATCGTAACTTCCCTGAATATATATATCTCAATATAAAATTATGTCTGTTGCATGCTTATCGTCCTATTGATATAATGTGTTGTTTTGGAAATGTTGGAACTCAAGTAGATCAGTTTTAGGGAAAAAATCTATACCTTGTGGTAGTTTATTAGTGATTTGAAAATGTGTTTTGACACAATGCATTTTGCTTTCTTGTGTAATGGGAGTGAGCGATGAGATAAGAGGAGGCTCCTTAATCTGACATCAGAACATTTCATGTCAGTGATTAGGGACATTGTGATTTTGAGATATTGGTTGGAATCAATCCATTGAGAGAATTTTCAAAGAATAAAATGTCTCCTCAGATCGTTCATGATCGAGACAATAACATAAAAATTAAGCCTCGGCGCCGAAATCCAATCAAGTGATTGTCTCCTCTCTCTCATGTTTTAAGTGAAGAGCTGAATTTTTTTTAATCGCACACTGTTCCACCCTATTGCGAGTGAGCTGCCCAGAACTCTGAGTGGGTGATGGTGTGCTTGTGGATGTAGGCCTGTGTCTGTGGCCACACGTGTTCATCAGTGCAGTGTGTACTCCCGACTGAGTGGAATCTCCGCACACACAGCCTGCTGCAGTTTAAATTCCCAGATCCCGCCCCCTGCCACGTTTCCCCTCCTGCAGCAGACGGCTGCAGCCTGACTCTGTCCAATGACTGACTTTTTTTTAAACAGCGTTCCTGTACTATACGTCGCTGTTCAGTGATCCCACCCGATACCTCCCAGCTTTCACATTTTCAATGATGTGCCTTCTGTGTCCTCTCTTTCTCTTCCCTTCCTCCCCATCTGCAGTGTCTTGGGTAGATTTTTAATCCAAAATAGCAGCGCACCAGGAGAATAGCAGGAGAAAGAGAAATTTCTATAGCGTCTTTCACCACCTCTGGACGTCCCAAAGCGCTTTACAGCCGATGAAATAATTTTGACGTGTAGTCACTGTTGTAATGTCGGTAAAGCGCTTTGGGACGTCCTGAGGTTGTGAAAGGAGTTATATAAATGCAAGTCTTTCTTTAATGCATTTGAATGCCATGTTGTATATTTCCTGCTGAAACAATAACTGGCTAAATGTCTGTTTATTTCGGTGCTGATCCTGACACCCAGGCCCAGATCGGCGCTGTGACTCGGAGCAGGCTGTTGTCTCCCTTGGTTCCACTTATCGCTGTTGTTGAGTTTGCCTGATACAGTCTCAGTTCCCTGCTGTGTCAGCACGGTGACCAGAAATTATTTAACAAAGCACTACTGGGAAATGGTGCAGAGAAAAGTAAAAAAGAAAGACTTGCATTTATACAGCGCCTTGGACGTCCCAAAGCGCTTCCCAGCCAATGAAGTACTTTTTGAAGTGTAGTCACTGTTGTAATGTAGGAAACACGGCAGCTATAATTTGCGCACAGCAAGCTCCCACAAACAACAACAACAACAACAACTTGCATTTATATAGCGCCTTTAACGTAGTAAAACGTCCCAAGGCGCTTTGCAGGAGTATTATAAAACAAAATTTGACACCACGCCACATAAGGAGATATTAGGACAGGAGCTTGGTCAAAGAGGTAGGTTTTAAGGAGCATCTTAAAGGCGGAAAGAGAGGTAGCGAGGCGGAGAGGTTTAGGGAGGGAGTTCCAGAGCTTAGCGCCTTGGGAGCTGAAGGCATGGCCACCAATGGTTGAGCGATTAAAATCAGAGATGCTCAAGAGGCCAGAATTGGAGGAGTGCAGATATCTCGGGAAGTGGGGTGGGGGTGGGGGGGGGGGGGGGTGTGGTTGTGCGGCTGAAGAAGATTAGAGATAGGGAGGGGTGACTGAGGCCATGGAGGGATTTGAAAACAAGGATGAGAATTTTATAATCGAGGCATTGCCTAACCGGGAGCCATTATAGGTCAGCGAGCATTGGGGTGATGGGTGAACGGGACTTGCTGCGAGTCAGGACACGGGTGGCAGCAATGTGATACTGACCCAATACTGATGTTGGTTGAGGGATAAATATTGGCCAAGATACCGGGGAGAACTCCCCTGCTCTTCTTTGAAATGGGATCTTCTCCGACCGAAGAGGGCAGACAGGGCCTCTGTTTAACATTTCATCTGAAAGACGGCACATCCGACAGTGCAGCTTGGCATCAGTTCTGCGCCGAGTGTCGGCCAAGATTGCGTGCTCAAGTTGCTAGAATGGGGCTTTGAACCCATGACCACCTGACTCACAGGTGAGAATGCTACCCACTAAGCCACGGCTGACGGATAGAATCTGAAAGCAGCCTGCGATACTAATGAGTTACTTAGTGAAGCATTTGATGAAGTGTCATACAAGAGACTTGTTACAAAAATTAAGTAAACGTGGCATTGTAGCCGTGTGGAGAGGAGAATGGCTGGGGCGCAAAGCAAAAAATTGGGGTGTGTGGATGTTTTTTGGATTGGTGGGTAAGGGTATCGAGGGCGGGTAAAAGGAATTGAGGTACAGATCAGTAATGATCTGATTGAATGGCGGGACAGGCTTGAGGGGCTGAATGGCCTACTCCTGGTCCTGTGATGTGGGTATATAGGAATCTGTGCTGGGACCTTGTTTTATGTTTCCTATTCATATAAATGATTTGGACATGAAGGCGCGGAATGATATTGAGGTTTGCTGACGATACTAAATTAAGGTTGCAACTGCGAGGGAGATTGCAGGAAGCCTTCGGTTGGCAGATTGGGCAGGTAGGTGGCAGATGCAGTTCAATGCTCAGAACTTAGCACAATTAATTACATTTTGGATGGGAGGGGCTTGTGGACCTTGTCTAGGGACATTTCTGGTCAATAGGAAAAATCACGTTGAGCCAAATGACTTGTTCCCAATACACGGGACTTCAGAGCAAAGAAGGTTGAGAGGAGATTTGATAGAGGTGTTCAAAATCACGAGGGGTCTAGACAGAGTAGATAGAGAGAAACTGTTCCCATTGGCAGAAGGGTCAAGAACCAGAGGACACAGATTTAAGGTGATTGGCAGAAGAACCAAAGGCAACGTGAGGAAAAACTTTTTTACGCAGCAAGTGGTTAAGATCTGGAATGCACTGCCTGAAAGGGTGGTGGAGGCAGATTCAATCGTGGCTTTCAAAAGGGAATTGGATAAGTACCTGAAGGAAAAACATTTTCAGGGCTACGGGGAAAGGGCGGGGGAGTGGGACTAGCTGAATGCTCTTGCAGAGAGCCGGCACGGGCTTGACTGGCTGAATGGCCTCCTTCTGTGCTGTAACCATTCTATGATTCTACAATGTCATACTATACATTCATGTAACCATCATAGTATCTTACAAGCTATTTACGGCACAGAAACAGGCCTTTCGGTCCAACTGGTCCATGCTGAAGTTTATGCTCCACACGAGCCTCCTCCCACCCTCTTCATCTAACCCCATCAACATATCCTTCCATTCCTTTCTCCCTCAGTGGTTTATCCAGTTTCCCCTTAAATGTGTCTACGTTATTCGCCTCAACTACCTCATGTGGTAGCAAGTTCCACAGTCCAATCCAACGCCCCACCCAGTTACTGCCACTGCAGTTTCCAAGGGTGTACTGGAATGGGCATTCCCGGTTCCGTCCTGATTTATGCTGAAACCCAATCAGACCATCAGCTCTGATAATGAAAGGGGAACATTGCAGGGAGAGCTCCCTGTAGCTGCTGCCTTTGCACTATATCCGCAGTACCTGACTCCAGAGTGAAGCAGAAGCGAATCTTTAGAGTAGTTTCACCCCAGCGTTGGGTCAGGCCCGTGACCTTGGGTTTACACAACGTCTTCGCATCGATGGCAAGTGAAATCACATTGGGCTAGGAGTTTGTGAATATCAAATCCCACCACCGGCAATAAACTGACTTCAGTAAATCTGCTAATTCCTGGGCTGGCACCAGGAAAAGAATAATACTTCCAAGAAAACCGTTGGATTTTCGTTCAATCCCAACTCATTCCCTGATGCCATTCAGACTGATGTCAGCCGTGGACCAGTGGGTAGCGCACTCACATCTGAGTCAGACGGTTGTTGGTTCAAGTCCCACTTCCATGCGTAGTTTTCCCAGCCTCAATACTCTGTGCATAAAGTGAGATTATTTCTACAATTGGGTGAGAGCCCTGTTGATGGAGAAGCCTGCAGCCCCCAGCTGTGGGTCTGCACAGCTCAGATAATGTCTGAATACAGCTCTTCTATATTCCTTTCCAGGGAGAACTTGTTCGGAAGCTGAAAACGGCGAATTCTCCGCAGGTGGATGTTGATAAAGCCGTGGCAGAGCTTAAAGCTCGTAAAAGATTCCTGGAGGCTAAGGTATGAGCTGCAATCTTGCTGTTGGCCTCGAATTAAATGTGACACTGGTTCCACTCTTGGCTATCCAGCCACAGTCAGAGAATGCCCTGCACCGTTCCGCCCTTGGCCCCCTCTTATACGCTGCCTCTTGGCGACATCATCCAAAGACACAAGGTCAGGTTCCACATGCACGCTGACAGCGTCCAGCTCTATCTCACTACCCCCTCTCTCGACCCCCTTCATTGCCTCTGATGTGTCACACTCCTTCTCCGACATCAAGTCTTGGATGAGCTGCAGATTCCTCCAATTAAACATTGGGAAGAGCGAAGCCCTTGTTTTCAGTCCCCGCCGTCAACTCTGTTCCCTCGCCACCGATTCCATCCCCCTCCTTGGCCACTGCCTCAGGCTGAACCAGACTGTTCGCCACCTCGGCGTCCTATTTGACCCTGTACTGAGCTTCCGATAACGCATCCGCTCCATCATCAAGATCGCCTACTTCCACCTCCATAAAATCGTCCGTCTCCACCCCACTTCATCTGCTGCTGAAACCCTCCTCCATGCTTTTGTTACCTCCATTCTTGACTATTGTAATCCTCTCCTGGCCGGCCTCCCATCTTCCACCCTCCGTAAACTTGAGCTCATCCAAAACTCTGCTGCCTGTTTCTCAACTCGCACCAAATCTCATTCACCCATCACATCAGCCCTGTGCTCGCTGACCTATATTGGCTCCCGGTCCACCAATGCCTCAAATCCCTCCACGGCCTCGCCCTTTCCTATCTCTGTAACCTCCTCCAGCACTACCAGCCTGCGTTCCTCCAACTCTGGCCTCTTGCGTATCCCTCACTTCCTTCGCCGAACCATTGGCGGCCATGCCTTCAGCTGCCTAGGCCCTGAGCTCTGGAATTCCCTCCCTAAACCTCTCCATCTCTTCTCTTTTAAGGAGCTCCTTAAATCCTACCTTGTTGACCAAGCTTTTAGTCACCCATCCTAATGTCATCTTCTTTCGTTCGGTGTCAAATTTTGTCTGATTACGCTCCTGTTTAGCAACTTGGGACATTTCTCGATGTGAAAGGCACGTTGTTGTCACGTGACCCCGAATCAAATGCGTCACGTGACCAAAGTTCCCTTTAAGTTGCGTGGCTGCACAGTGGTCTGGAGGTCCCGCGCAGGCCGCTCTGCGGCTTTACAATGGAAAAACAGCGCACGCGCGGAAATTTGAATGGACCACGCAGCCCGTTAAAGGAGCCGCACACCCAAAAAAATATTACAGGGAACATTGGACGTGACAGTGCCCTGTGGTGTGAGAATCACTGGGGGTACACACTCACTGTCCTGTGGTGTATGAGAATCACTGGGTGTACACTCTCACTGTCCTGTGGTGTATGAGAATCACTGGGGGTACACTCTCACTGTCCTGTGGTGTGAGAATCACTGGGTGTACACTCTCACTGTCCTGTGGTGTGAGAATCACTGGGTGTACACACTCACTGTCCTGTGGTGTATGAGAATCACTGGGTGTACACACTCACTGTCCTGTGGTGTGAGAATCACTGGGTGTACACTCTCACTGTCCTGTGGTGTGAGAATCACTGGGTGTACACACTCACTGTCCTGTGGTGTATGAGAATCACTGGGTGTACACACTCACTGTCCTGTGGTGTGAGAATCACTGGGTGTACACTCTCTCTGTCCTGTGGTGTGAGAATCACTGGGTGTACACACTCACTGTCCTGTGGTGTATGAGAATCACTGGGTGTACACACTCACTGTCCTGTGGTGTGAGAGAATCACTGGGTGTACACACTCACTGCTCTGTGGTGTGAGAATCACTGGGTGTACACACTCACTGTCCTGTGGTGTGTGAGAATCACTGGGTGTACACACTCGCTGCTCTGTGGTGTGAGAATCACTGGGTGTACACACTCACTGCTCTGTGGTGTATGAGAATCACTGGGTGTACACACTCACTGTCCTGTGGTGTGAGAATCACTGGGTGTACACACTCACTGCCCTGTGGTGTGAGAATCACTGGGTGTACACTCTCACTGTCCTGTGGTGTGAGAATCACTGGGTGTACACAGTCACTGTCCTGTGGTGTGAGAATCACTGGGTGTACACTCTCACTGCTCTGTGGTGTGAGAATCACTGGGTGTACACACTCACTGTCCTGTGGTGTGAGAATCACTGGGTGTGCACACTCACTGTCCTGTGGTGTGAGAATCACTGGGTGTACACACTCACTGTCCTGTGGTGTGAGAATCACTGGGTGTACACTCTCACTGCCCTGTGGTGTGTGAGAATCACTGGGTGTACACACTCACTGTCCTGTGGTGTGTGAGAATCACTGGGTGTACACACTCACTGCTCTGTGGTGTGCGAATCACTGGCTGTACACACTCACTGTCCTGTGGTGTGAGAATCACTGGGTGTACACACTCACTGCCCTGTGGTGTGAGAATCACTGGGTGTACACACTCACTGTCCTGTGGTGTGAGAATCACTGGGTGTACACTCTCACTGCTCTGTGGTGTGAGAATCACTGGGTGTACACATTCACTGCTCTGTGGTGTGAGAATCACTGGGTGTACACTCTCACTGTCCTGTGGTGTGTGAATCACTGGGTGTACACACTCACTGCTCTGTGGTGTGAGAATCACTGGGTGTACACACTCACTGTCCTGTGGTGTGTGAGAATCACTGGGTGTACACACTCACTGTCCTGTGGTGTGAGAATCACTGGGTGTACACACTCACTGTCCTGTGGTGTGTGAGAATCACTGGGTGTACACACTCACTGTCCTGTGGTGTGAGAATCACTGGGTGTACACACTCACTGTCCTGTGGTGTGTGAATCACTGGGTGTACACACTCACTGCTCTGTGGTGTGAGAATCACTGGGTGTACACACTCACTGTCCTGTGGTGTGAGAATCACTGGGTGTACACACTCACTGTCCTGTGGTGTATGAGAATCACTGGGTGTACACACTCACTGTCCTGTGGTGTGAGAATCACTGGGTGTACACTCTCACTGTCCTGTGGTGTGAGAATCACTGGGTGTACACACTCACTGTCCTGTGGTGTATGAGAATCACTGGGTGCACACACTCACTGTCCTGTGGTGTGAGAATCACTGGGTGTACACTCTCACTGCTCTGTGGTGTGAGAATCACTGGGTGTACACACTCACTGTCCTGTGGTGTATGAGAATCACTGGGTGTACACACTCACTGTCCTGTGGTGTGAGAGAATCACTGGGTGTACACACTCACTGCTCTGTGGGGTGAGAATCACTGGGTGTACACACTCACTGCTCTGTGGTGTGAGAATCACTGGGTGTACACACTCACTGCTCTGTGGTGTGAGAATCACTGGGTGTACACACTCACTGTCCTGTGGTGTGTGAGAATCACTGGGTGTACACTCTCACTGCTCTGTGGTGTGAGAATCACTGGGTGTACACAGTCACTGTCCTGTGGTGTGAGAATCACTGGGTGTACACACTCACTGTCCTGTGGTGTGTGAGAATCACTGGGTGTACACACTCACTGCTCTGTGGTGTGAGAATCACTGGGTGTACACACTCACTGTCCTGTGGTGTATGAGAATCACTGGGTGTACACTCTCACTGTCCTGTGGTGTGAGAATCACTGGGTGTACACACTCACTGTCCTGTGGTGTGAGAATCACTGGGTGTACACTCTCACTGTCCTGTGGTGTGAGAATCACTGGGTGTACACACTCACTGTCCTGTTGTGTGAGAATCACTGGGTGTACACTCTCACTGCTCTGTGGTGTGAGAATCACTGGGTGTACACACTCACTGTCCTGTGGTGTGAGAATCACTGGGTGTACACACTCACTGCCCTGTGGTGTGTGAGAATCACTGGGTGTACACACTCACTGTCCTGTGGTGTGAGAATCACTGGGTGTACACACTCACTGTCCTGTGGTGTACACACTCACTGTCCTGTGGTGTGAGAATCACTGGGTGTACACACTCACTGTCCTGTGGTGTGAGAATCACTGGGTGTACACACTCACTGTCCTGTGGTGTGAGAATCACTGGGTGTACACACTCACTGCCCTGTGGTGTGTGAGAATCACTGGGTGTACACACTCACTGTCCTGTGGTGTACACACTCACTGTCCTGTGGTGTGAGAATCACTGGGTGTACACTCTCACTGTCCTGTGGTGTGAGAATCACTGGGTGTACACACTCACTGTCCTGTGGTGTACACACTCACTGTCCTGTGGTGTGAGAATCACTGGGTGTACACACTCACTGTCCTGTGGTGTGTGAGAATCACTGGGTGTACACACTCACTGTCCTGTGGTGTGAGAATCACTGGGTGTACACACTCACTGTCCTGTGGTGTATGAGAATCACTGGGTGTACACACTCACTGTCCTGTGGTGTGTGAGAATCACTGGGTGTTCACACTCTCACTGTCCTGTGGTGTGTGAGAATCACTGGGTGTTCACACTCTCACTGTCCTGTGGTGTGAGAATCACTGGGTGTACACACTCACTGCTCTGTGGTGTGAGAATCACTGGGTGTACACACTCACTGTCCTGTGGTGTGTGAGAATCACTGGGTGTACACACTCACTGTCCTGTGGTGTGAGAATCACTGGGGGTACGCACTCACTGTCCTGTGGCGTGAGAGAATCACTGGGTGTACACTTTCACTGCTCTGTGGTGTGAGAATCACTGGGTGTACACACTCACTGCTCTGTGGTGTGAGAATCACTGGGTGTACACACTCACTGTCCTGTGGTGTGAGAATCACTGGGTGTACACACTCACTGTCCTGTGGTGTGTGAGAATCACTGGGTGTACACTCTCACTGTCCTGTGGTGTGAGAATCACTGGGTGTACACACTCACTGTCCTGTGGTGTACACACTCACTGCCCTGTGGTGTGTGAGAATCACTGGGTGTACACACTCACTGTCCTGTGGTGTGAGAATCACTGGGTGTGCACACTCACTGTCCTGTGGTGTGAGAAGCACTGGGTGTACACACTCACTGTCCTGTGGTGTGAGAATCACTGGGTGTACACACTCACTGTCCTGTGGTGTGTGAGAATCACTGGGTGTACACTCTCACTGTCCTGTGGTGTGAGAATCACTGGGTGTACACACTCACTGTCCTGTGGTGTATGAGAATCACTGGGTGTACACTCACTGTCCTGTGGTCTATGAGAATCACTGGGTGTACACTCTCACTGTCCTGTGGTGTGTGAGAATCACTGGGTGTTCACACTCTCACTGCTCTGTGGTGTGAGAATCACTGGGTGTACACACTCACTGTCCTGTGGTGTGAGAATCACTGGGTGTACACACTCACTGTCCTGTGGTGTGAGAATCACTGGGTGTACACACTCACTGCCCTGTGGTGTGAGAATCACTGGGTGTACACACTCACTGCTCTGTGGTGTGTGAGAATCACTGGGTGTACACTCTCACTGCTCTGTTGTGTGAGAATCACTGGGTGTACACACTCACTGCTCTGTGGTGTGAGAATCACTGGGTGTACACACTCACTGTCCTGTGGTGTGAGAATCACTGGGTGTACACACTCACTGTCCTGTGGTGTGAGAATCACTGGGTGTACACACTCACTGTCCTGTGGTGTGTGAGAATCACTGGGTGTACACACTCACTGCTCTGTGGTGTGAGAATCACTGGGTGGACACACTCACTGCTCTGTGGTGTGAGAATCACTGGGTGTACACACTCACTGCTCTGTGGTGTGAGAATCACTGGGTGTACACACTCACTGTCCTGTGGTGTGTGAGAATCACTGGGTGTACACACTCACTGCTCTGTGGTGTGAGAATCACTGGGTGTACACACTCACTGTCCTGTGGTGTATGAGAATCACTGGGTGTACACTCTCACTGTCCTGTGGTGTGAGAATCACTGGGTGCACACACTCACTGTCCTGTGGTGTGAGAATCACTGGGTGTACACTCTCACTGTCCTGTGGTGTGAGAATCACTGGGTGTACACACTCACTGTCCTGTGGTGTGAGAATCACTGGGTGTACACTCTCACTGCTCTGTGGTGTGAGAATCACTGGGTGTACACACTCACTGTCCTGTGGTGTGTGAGAATCACTGGGTGTACACTCTCTCTGCCCTGTGGTGTGAGAATCACTGGGTGTACACACTCACTGTCCTGTGGTGTGAGAATCACTGGGTGCAGACTCTCACTGCTCTGTGGTGTGTGAGAATCACTGGGTGTACACTCACTGTCCTGTGGTGTATGAATCACTGGGTGTACACACTCACTGTCCTGTGGTGTGAGAATCACTGGGTGTACACACTCACTGCCCTGTGGTGTGTGAGAATCACTGGGTGTACACACTCACTGTCCTGTGGTGTGAGAATCACTGGGTGTACACACTCACTGTCCTGTGGTGTGAGAATCACGGTGTACACACTCACTGTCCTGTGGTGTGAGAATCACTGGGTGTACACACTCACTGTCCTGTGGTGTGTGAGAATCACTGGGTGTACACTCTCACTGTCCTGTGGTGTGAGAATCACTGGGTGTACACACTCACTGCTCTGTGGTGTGAGAATCACTGGGTGTACACACTCACTGTCCTGTGGTGTACACACTCACTGTCCTGTGGTGTGAGAATCACTGGGTGTACACTCTCACTGTCCTGTGGTGTGAGAATCACTGGGTGTACACACTCACTGTCCTGTGGTGTATGAGAATCACTGGGTGTACACACTCACTGTCCTGTGGTGTGAGAATCCCTGGGTGTACACACTCACTGTCCTGTGGTGTATGAGAATCACTGGGTGTACACACTCACTGTCCTGTGGTGTGTGAGAATCACTGGGTGTTCACACACTCACTGTCCTGTGGTGTGAGAATCACTGGGTGTACACTCTCACTGCTCTGTGGTGTGAGAATCACTGGGTGTACACACTCACTGTCCTGTGGTGTGAGAATCACTGGGTGTGCACACTCACTGCCCTGTGGTGTATGAGAATCACTGGGTGTACACACTCACTGTCCTGTGGTGTGAGAATCACTGGGTGTACACACTCACTGTCCTGTGGTGTGAGAATCACTGGGTGTACACTCTCACTGCCCTGTGGTGTGTGAGAATCACTGGGTGTACACACTCACTGCTCTGTGGTGTGAGAATCACTGGCTGTACACACTCACATTCCTGTGGTGTGTGAATCACTGGCTGTACACACTCACTGTCCTGTGGTGTGAGAATCACTGGGTGTACACTCTCACTGTCCTGTGGTGTGAGAATCACTGGGTGTACACACTCACTGCCCTGTGGTGTGAGAATCACTGGGTGTACACACTCACTGTCCTGTGGTGTGAGAATCACTGGGTGTACACACTCACAGTCCTGTGGTGTGAGAATCACTGGCTGTACACACTCACTGTCCTGTGGTGTGAGAATCACTGGGTGTACACACTCACTGTCCTGTGGTGTGAGAATCACTGGGTGTACACACTCACTGTCCTGTGGTGTGAGAATCACTGGGTGTATACACTCACTGCCCTGTGGTGTGAGAATCACTGGGTGTACACACTCACTGCCCTGTGGTGTGAGAATCACTGGGTGTACACACTCACTGTCCTGTGGTGTGAGAATCACTGGGTGTGCACTCTCACTGCTCTGTGGTGTGTGAGAATCACTGGGTGTACACTCACTGCTCTGTGGTGTGAGAATCACTGGGTGTACACATTCACTGCTCTGTGGTGTGAGAATCACTGGGTGTACACTCTCACTGTCCTGTGGTGTGTGAGAATCACTGGGTGTTCACACTCTCACTGTCCTGTGGTGTGAGAATCACTGGGTGTACACACTCACTGTCCTGTGGTGTGAGAATCACTGGGTGTACACACTCACTGTCCTGTGGTGTGAGAATCACTGGGTGTACACTCTCACTGTCCTGTGGTGTATGAGAATCACTGGGTGTACACACTCACTGCTCTGTGGTGTGAGAATCACTGGGTGTACACACTCACTGTCCTGTGGTGTGAGAATCACTGGGTGTACACACTCACTGCCCTGTGGTGTGAGAATCACTGGGTGTACACACTCACTGCCCTGTGGTGTGAGAATCACTGGGTGTACACACTCACTGTCCTGTGGTGTGAGAATCACTGGGTGTACACTCTCACTGCTCTGTGGTGTGTGAGAATCACTGGGTGTACACTCACTGCTCTGTGGTGTGAGAATCACTGGGTGTACACATTCACTGCTCTGTGGTGTGAGAATCACTGGGTGTACACTCTCACTGTCCTGTGGTGTGTGAATCACTGGGTGTACACACTCACTGCTCTGTGGTGTGAGAATCACTGGGTGTACACACTCACTGTCCTGTGGTGTGTGAGAATCACTGGGTGTACACACTCTCACTGTCCTGTGGTGTGAGAATCACTGGGTGTACACACTCTCACTGTCCTGTGGTGTGAGAATCACTGGGTGTACACACTCACTGTCCTGTGGTGTGAGAATCACTGGGTGTACACTCTCACTGTCCTGTGGTGTGAGAATCACTGGGTGTACACTCTCACTGTCCTGTGGTGTGAGAATCACTGGGTGTACACTCTCACTGTCCTGTGGTGTGAGAATCACTGGGTGTGCACTCTCACTGCTCTGTGGTGTGAGAATCACTGGGTGTACACACTCACTGTCCTGTGGTGTGTGAGAATCACTGGGTGCACACACTCACTGTCCTGTGGTGTGAGAATCACTGGGTGTACACTCTCACTGTCCTGTGGTGTGAGAATCACTGGGTGTACACACTCACTGTCCTGTGGTGTGTGAGAATCACTGGGTGTTCACACTCACTGCTCTGTGGTGGTAGAATCACTGGGTGTACACACTCACTTTCCTGTGGTGTGTGAGAATCACTGGGTGTACACACTCACTGTCCTGTGGTGTGTGAGAATCACTGGGTGTTCACACTCACTGCTCTGTGGTGGTAGAATCACTGGGTGTACACACTCACTGTCCTGTGGTGTGTGAGAATCACTGGGTGTACACACTCACTGCTCTGTGGTGGTAGAATCACTGGGTGTACACACTCACTGTCCTGTGGTGTGAGAATCACTGGGTGTACACTCTCACTGTCCTGTGGTGTGAGAGAATCACTGGGTGTACACTCTCACTGCTCTGTGGTGTGTGAGAATCACTGGGTGTACACTCTCACTGTCCTGTGGTGTGAGAATCACTGGGTGTACACTCTCACTGCTCTGTGGTGTGAGAATCACTGGGTGTACACACTCACTGCTCTGTGGTGTGTGAGAATCACTGGGTGTACACTCTCACTGTCCTGTGGTGTGAGAATCACTGGGTGTACACACTCACTGCTCTGTGGTGTGTGAGAATCACTGGGTGTACACACTCAGTGCTCTGTGGTGTGAGAATCACTGGGTGTACACACTCACTGTCCTGTGGTGTGAGAATCACTGGGTGTACACTCTCACTGTCCTGTGGTGTGAGAATCACTGGGTGTACACACTCACTGTACTGTGGTGTGAGAATCACTGGGTGTACACACTCACTGTCCTGTGGTGTGAGAATCACTGGGTGTACACTCTCACTGTCCTGTGGTGTGAGAATCACTGGGTTTACACTCTCACTGTCCTGTGGTGTGAGAATCACTGGGTGTACACTCTCACTGTCCTGTGGTGTGAGAATCACTGGGTGAACACACTCACTGTCCTGTGGTGTGAGAATCACTGGGTGTACACACTCACTGTCCTGTGGTGTGAGAATCACTGGGTTTACACTCTCACTGTCCTGTGGTGTGAGAATCACTGGGTGTACACACTCACTGTCCTGTGGTGTGAGAATCACTGGGTGTACACACTCACTGTCCTGTGGTGTGTGAGAATCACTGGGTGTACACACTCACTGTCCTGTGGTGTGAGAATCACTGGGTGTACACTCTCACTGTCCTGTGGTGTATGAGAATCACTGGGTGTACACTCTCACTGTCCTGTGGTGTGAGAATCACTGGGTGTACACACTCACTGTCCTGTGGTGTGAGAATCACTGGGTGTACACTCTCTGTCCTGTGGTGTATGAGAATCACTGGGTGTACACACTCACTGCTCTGTGGTGTGAGAATCACTGGGTGTACACACTCACTGCTCTGGTGTGAGAATCACTGGGTGTACACACTCACTGCTCTGTGGTGTGAGAATCACTGGGTGTACACACTCACTGTCCTGTGGTGTGTGAGAATCACTGGGTGTACACTCTCACTGTCCTGTGGTGTGTGAGAATCACTGGGTGTACACTCTCACTGCTCTGTGGTGTGAGAATCACTGGGTGTACACACTCACTGTCCTGTGGTGTGTGAGAATCACTGGGTGTACACTCTCACTGCTCTGTGGTGTGAGAATCACTGGGTGTACACACTCACTGTCCTGTGGTGTGTGAGAATCACTGGGTGTACACTCTCACTGCTCTGTGGTGTGAGAATCACTGGGTGTACACACTCACTGTCCTGTGGTGTGTGAGAATCACTGGGTGTACACAGTCACTGTCCTGTGGTGTGAGAATCACTGGGTGTACACACTCACTGTCCTGTGGTGTGTGAGAATCACTGGGTGTACACACTCACTGCTCTGTGGTGTGAGAATCACTGGGTGCACACACTCACTGTCCTGTGGTGTATGAGAATCACTGGGTGTACACTCTCACTGTCCTGTGGTGTGAGAATCACTGGGTGTACACACTCACTGCCCTGTGGTGTGTGAGAATCACTGGGTGTACACACTCACTGTCCTGTGGTGTGAGAATCACTGGGTGTGCACACTCACTGTCCTGTGGTGTGAGAATCACTGGGTGTACACACTCACTGTCCTGTGGTGTGAGAATCACTGGGTGTACACACTCACTGTCCTGTGGTGTGTGAGAATCACTGGGTGTACACTCTCACTGTCCTGTGGTGTGAGAATCACTGGGTGTACACTCACTGTCCTGTGGTGTATGAGAATCACTGAGTGTACACTCTCACTGTCCTGTGGTGTGAGAATCACTGGGTGTACACACTCACTGTCCTGTGGTGTACATACTCACTGTCCTGTGGTGTGAGAATCACTGGGTGTACACTCACTGTCCTGTGGTGTATGAGAATCACTGGGTGTACACACTCACTGTCCTGTGGTGTGAGAATCACTGGGTGTACACTCTCACTGTCCTGTGGTGTGAGAATCACTGGGTGTACACACTCACTGTCCTGTGGTGTACATACTCACTGTCCTGTGGTGTGTGAATCACTGGGTATTCACACTCTCACTGTCCTGTGGTGTGTGAGAATCACTGGGTGTTCACACTCTCACTGTCCTGTGGTGTGAGAATCACTGGGTGTACACACTCACTGTCCTGTGGTGTGAGAATCACTGGGTGTACACACTCACTGCCCTGTGGTGTGAGAATCACTGGGTGTACACACTCACTGCTCTGTGGTGTGTGAGAATCACTGGGTGTACACTCTCACTGCTCTGTGGTGTGAGAATCACTGGGTGTACACACTCACTGCTCTGTGGTGTGAGAATCACTGGGTGTACACTCTCACTGTCCTGTGGTGTGAGAATCACTGGGTGTACACACTCACTGTCCTGTGGTGTGAGAATCACTGGGTGTACACTCTCACTGTCCTGTGGTGTGAGAATCACTGGGTGTACACACTCACTGTCCTGTGGTGTGAGAATCACTGGGTGTACACTCTCACTGTCCTGTGGTGTGAGAATCACTGGGTGTACACACTCACTGTCCTGTGGTGTGAGAATCACTGGGTGTGCACACTCACTGCCCTGTGGTGTGTGAGAATCACTGGGTGTACACACTCACTGTCCTGTGGTGTGAGAATCACTGGGTGTGCACTCTCACTGTCCTGTGGTGTGAGAATCACTGGGTGTACACTCACTGTCCTGTGGTGTGAGAATCACTGGGTGTACACACTCACTGTCCTGTGGTGTGAGAATCACTGGGTGTACACACTCACTGTCCTGTGGTGTGAGAATCACTGGGTGTACACACTCACTGTCCTGTGGTGTACACACTCACTGTCCTGTGGTGTGAGAATCACTGGGTGTACACACTCACTGTCCTGTGGTGTGTGAGAATCACTGGGTGTACACACTCACTGTCCTGTGGTGTGAGAATCACTGGGTGTACACACTCACTGTCCTGTGGTGTATGAGAATCACTGGGTGTACACTCTCACTGCTCTGTGGTGTGAGAATCACTGGGTGTACACACTCACTGCTCTGTGGTGTGAGAATCACTGGGTGTACACACTCACTGTCCTGTGGTGTGTGAGAATCACTGGGTGTACACACTCACTGTCCTGTGGTGTATGAGAATCACTGGGTGTACACACTCACTGTCCTGTGGTGTGAGAATCACTGGGTGGACACACTCACTGTCCTGTGGTGTGAGAATCACTGGGTGTACACTCTCACTGTCCTGTGGTGTGTGAGAATCACTGGGTGTACACACTCACTGTCCTGTGGTGTATGAGAATCACTGGGTGTACACACTCACTGTCCTGTGGTGTGAGAATCACTGGGTGTACACTCTCACTGTCCTGTGGTGTGTGAGAATCACTGGGTGTACACAGTCACTGTCCTGTGGTGTGAGAATCACTGGGTGTACACACTCACTGTCCTGTGGTGTGTGATAATCACTGGGTGTACACACTCACTGCTCTGTCGTGTGAGAATCACTGGGTGTACACACTCACTGTCCTGTGGTGTGTGAGAATCACTGGGTGTACACACTCACTGTCCTGTGGTGTGAGAATCACTGGGTGTACACTCTCACTGCTCTGTGGTGTGAGAATCACTGGGTGTACACACTCACTGTCCTGTGGTGTGAGAATCACTGGGTGTCCACACTCACTGCCCTGTGGTGTGTGAGAATCACTGGGTGTACACACTCACTGTCCTGTGGTGTGAGAATCACTGGGTGTGCACACTCACTGTCCTGTGGTGTGAGAATCACTGGGTGTACACACTCACTGTCCTGTGGTGTGAGAATCACTGGGTGTACACACTCACTGTCCTGTGGTGTGTGAGAATCACTGGGTGTACACACTCACTGTCCTGTGGTGTGAGAATCACTGGGTGTACACAGTCACTGTCCTGTGGTGTGAGAATCACTGGGTGTACACACTCACTGTCCTGTGGTGTACACACTCACTGTCCTGTGGTGTGAGAATCACTGGGTGTACACTCACTGTCCTGTGGTGTATGAGAATCACTGGGTGTACACACTCACTGTCCTGTGGTGTGTGAGAATCACTGGGTGTACACACTCACTGCCCTGTGGTGTGAGAATCACTGGGTGTACACACTCACTGCTCTGTGGTTTGTGAGAATCACTGGGTGTACACTCTCACTGCTCTGTGGTGTGAGAATCACTGGGTGTACACTCTCACTGTCCTGTGGTGTGAGAATCACTGGGTGTACACAGTCACTGTCCTGTGGTGTGAGAATCACTGGGTGTACACACTCACTGCTCTGTGGTGTGAGAATCACTGGGTGTACACTCTCACTGTCCTGTGGTGTGAGAATCACTGGGTGTACACACTCACTGTCCTGTGGTGTGTGAGAATCACTGGGTGTACACAGTCACTGTCCTGTGGTGTGTGAGAATCACTGGGTGTACACTCTCACTGCTCTGTGGTGTGAGAATCACTGGGTGTACACACTCACTGCTCTGTGGTGTGAGAATCACTGGGTGTACACTCTCACTGTCCTGTGGTGTGAGAATCACTGGGTGTACACACTCACTGTCCTGTGGTGTGAGAATCACTGGGTGTACACACTCACTGTCCTGTGGTGTGAGAATCACTGGGTGTACACACTCACTGCTCTGTGGTGTGTGAGAATCACTGGGTGTACACTCTCACTGCTCTGTGGTGTGAGAATCACTGGGTGTACACACTCACTGCTCTGTGGTGTGAGAATCACTGGCTGTACACACTCACTGTCCTGTGGTGTATGAGAATCACTGGGTGTACACACTCACTGTCCTGTGGTGTGAGAATCACTGGGTGTACACTCTCACTGTCCTGTGGTGTGAGAATCACTGGGTGTACACACTCACTGTCCTGTGGTGTATGAGAATCACTGGGTGTACACACTCACTGTCCTGTGGTGTGAGAATCACTGGGTGTACACTCTCACTGTCCTGTGGTGTGAGAATCACTGGGGGTACGCACTCACTGTCCTGTGGTGTGAGAGAATCACTGGGTGTACACTCTCACTGCTCTGTGGTGTGAGAATCACTGGGTGTACACACTCACTGCTCTGTGGTGTGTGAGAATCACTGGGTGTACACTCTCACTGTCCTGTGGTGTGAGAATCACTGGGTGTACACTCTCACTGCTCTGTGGTGTGAGAATCACTGGGTGTACACACTCACTGCTCTGTGGTGTGAGAATCACTGGGTGTACACACTCACTGTCCTGTGGTGTGAGAATCACTGGGTGTACACACTCAATGTCCTGTGGTGTGTGAGAATCACTGGGTGTACACACTCACTGTCCTGTGGTGTGAGAATCACTGGGTGTACACACTCACTGTCCTGTGGTGTGTGAGAATCACTGGGTGCACACTCTCACTGTCCTGTGGTGTATGAGAATCACTGGGTGTACACTCTCACTGTCCTGTGGTGTGAGAATCACTGGGTGTACACACTCACTGTCCTGTGGTGTGAGAATCACTGGGTGTACACACTCACTGTCCTGTGGTGTGAGAATGACTGGGTGTACACTCTCTCTGTCCTGTGGTGTGAGAATCACTGGGTGTACACACTCACTGCTCTGTGGTGTGAGAATCACTGGGTGTACACACTCACTGTCCTGTGGTGTGAGAATCACTGGGTGTACACACTCACTGCTCTGTGGTGTGAGAATCACTGGGTGTGCACTCTCACTGTCCTGTGGTGTGAGAATCACTGGGTGTACACACTCACTGTCCTGTGGTGTGAGAATCACTGGGTGTACACTCTCCCTGTCCTGTGGTGTGAGAATCACTGGGTGTACACACTCACTGTCCTGTGGTGTGAGAATCACTGGGTGTGCACACTCACTGTCCTGTGGTGTGAGAATCACTGGGTGTGCACTCTCACTGTCCTGTGGTGTGAGAATCACTGGGTGTACACTCACTGTCCTGTGGTGTGAGAATCACTGGGTGTACACACTCACTGTCCTGTGGTGTGAGAATCACTGGGTGTACACACTCACTGTCCTGTGGTGTGAGAATCACTGGGTGTACACACTCACTGTCCTGTGGTGTACACAGTCACTGTCCTGTGGTGTGAGAATCACTGGGTGTACACACTCACTGCTCTGTGGTGTGAGAATCACTGGGTGTACACACTCACTGTCCTGTGGTGTGAGAATCACTGGGTGTACACACTCACTGTCCTGTGGTGTATGAGAATCACTGGGTGTACACTCACTGTCTTGTGGTGTGAGAATCACTGGGTGTACACTCTCACTGTCCTGTGGTGTGAGAATCACTGGGTGTACACACTCACTGTCCTGTGGTGTGAGAGAATCACTGGGTGTACACACTCACTGTCCTGTGGTGTGAGAATCACTGGGTGTACACTCTCACTGTCCTGTGGTGTGAGAATCACTGGGTGTACACACTCACTGTCCTGTGGTGTGAGAATCACTGGGTGTACACTCTCACTGTCCTGTGGTGTGAGAATCACTGGGTGTACACACTCACTGTCCTGTGGTGTGAGAATCACTGGGTGTACACACTCACTGTCCTGTGGTGTGAGAATCACTGGGTGTACACACTCACTGCTCTGTGGTGTGTGAGAATCACTGGGTGTACACTCTCACTGCTCTGTGGTGTGAGAATCACTGGGTGTACACACTCACTGCTCTGTGGTGTGAGAATCACTGGCTGTACACACTCACTGTCCTGTGGTGTATGAGAATCACTGGGTGTACACACTCACTGTCCTGTGGTGTGAGAATCACTGGGTGTACACTCTCACTGTCCTGTGGTGTGAGAATCACTGGGTGTACACACTCACTGTCCTGTGGTGTATGAGAATCACTGGGTGTACACACTCACTGTCCTGTGGTGTGAGAATCACTGGGTGTACACTCTCACTGTCCTGTGGTGTGAGAATCACTGGGGGTACGCACTCACTGTCCTGTGGTGTGAGAGAATCACTGGGTGTACACTCTCACTGCTCTGTGGTGTGAGAATCACTGGGTGTACACACTCACTGCTCTGTGGTGTGTGAGAATCACTGGGTGTACACTCTCACTGTCCTGTGGTGTGAGAATCACTGGGTGTACACTCTCACTGCTCTGTGGTGTGAGAATCACTGGGTGTACACACTCACTGTCCTGTGGTGTGAGAATCACTGGGTGTACACACTCAATGTCCTGTGGTGTGTGAGAATCACTGGGTGTACACACTCACTGTCCTGTGGTGTGAGAATCACTGGGTGTACACACTCACTGTCCTGTGGTGTGTGAGAATCACTGGGTGTACACACTCACTGCCCTGTGGTGTGAGAATCACTGGGTGTACACACTCACTGCTCTGTGGTGTGTGAGAATCACTGGGTGTACACTCTCACTGCTCTGTGGTGTGAGAATCACTGGGTGTACACACTCACTGCTCTGTGGTGTGAGAATCACTGGGTGTACACTCTCACTGTCCTGTGGTGTGAGAATCACTGGGTGTACACACTCACTGTCCTGTCGTGTGAGAATCACTGGGTGTACACTCTCACTGTCCTGTGGTGTGAGAATCACTGGGTGTACACACTCACTGTCCTGTGGTGTGAGAATCACTGGGTGTACACTCTCCCTGTCCTGTGGTGTGAGAATCACTGGGTGTACACACTCACTGTCCTGTGGTGTGAGAATCACTGGGTGTGCACACTCACTGTCCTGTGGTGTGAGAATCACTGGGTGTGCACTCTCACTGTCCTGTGGTGTGAGAATCACTGGGTGTACACTCACTGTCCTGTGGTGTGAGAATCACTGGGTGTACACACTCACTGTCCTGTGGTGTGAGAATCACTGGGTGTACACACTCACTGTCCTGTGGTGTACACAGTCACTGTCCTGTGGTGTGAGAATCACTGGGTGTACACACTCACTGCTCTGTGGTGTGAGAATCACTGGGTGTACACACTCACTGTCCTGTGGTGTGAGAATCACTGGGTGTACACACTCACTGTCCTGTGGTGTATGAGAATCACTGGGTGTACACTCACTGTCTTGTGGTGTGAGAATCACTGGGTGTACACTCTCACTGTCCTGTGGTGTGAGAATCACTGGGTGTACACACTCACTGTCCTGTGGTGTGAGAGAATCACTGGGTGTACACACTCACTGTCCTGTGGTGTGAGAATCACTGGGTGTACACTCTCACTGTCCTGTGGTGTGAGAATCACTGGGTGTACACACTCACTGTCCTGTGGTGTGAGAATCACTGGGTGTACACTCTCACTGTCCTGTGGTGTGAGAATCACTGGGTGTACACACTCACTGTCCTGTGGTGTGAGAATCACTGGGTGTACACACTCACTGTCCTGTGGTGTGAGAATCACTGGGTGTACACACTCACTGCTCTGTGGTGTGTGAGAATCACTGGGTGTACACTCTCACTGCTCTGTGGTGTGAGAATCACTGGGTGTACACACTCACTGCTCTGTGGTGTGAGAATCACTGGCTGTACACACTCACTGTCCTGTGGTGTATGAGAATCACTGGGTGTACACACTCACTGTCCTGTGGTGTGAGAATCACTGGGTGTACACTCTCACTGTCCTGTGGTGTGAGAATCACTGGGTGTACACACTCACTGTCCTGTGGTTTATGAGAATCACTGGGTGTACACACTCACTGTCCTGTGGTGTGAGAATCACTGGGTGTACACTCTCACTGTCCTGTGGTGTGAGAATCACTGGGGGTACGCACTCACTGTCCTGTGGTGTGAGAGAATCACTGGGTGTACACTCTCACTGCTCTGTGGTGTGAGAATCACTGGGTGTACACACTCACTGCTCTGTGGTGTGTGAGAATCACTGGGTGTACACTCTCACTGTCCTGTGGTGTGAGAATCACTGGGTGTACACTCTCACTGCTCTGTGGTGTGAGAATCACTGGGTGTACACACTCACTGCTCTGTGGTGTGAGAATCACTGGGTGTACACACTCACTGTCCTGTGGTGTGAGAATCACTGGGTGTACACACTCAATGTCCTGTGGTGTGTGAGAATCACTGGGTGTACACACTCACTGTCCTGTGGTGTGAGAATCACTGGGTGTACACACTCACTGTCCTGTGGTGTGTGAGAATCACTGGGTGTACACTCTCACTGTCCTGTGGTGTGTGAGAATCACTGGGTGTACACTCTCACTGTCCTGTGGTGTGAGAATCACTGGGTGTACACACTCACTGTCCTGTGGTGTGAGAATCACTGGGTGTACACACTCACTGTCCTGTGGTGTGAGAATGACTGGGTGTACACTCTCTCTGTCCTGTGGTGTGAGAATCACTGGGTGTACACACTCACTGCTCTGTGGTGTGAGAATCACTGGGTGTACACACTCACTGTCCTGTGGTGTGAGAATCACTGGGTGTACACACTCACTGCTCTGTGGTGTGAGAATCACTGGGTGTACACACTCACTGCTCTGTGGTGTGAGAATCACTGGGTGTACACACTCACTGTCCTGTGGTGTGTGAGAATCACTGGGTGTACACTCTCACTGCTCTGTGGTGTGAGAATCACTGGGTGTACACACTCACTGTCCTGTGGTGTGTGAGAATCACTGGGTGTACACAGTCACTGTCCTGTGGTGTGAGAATCACTGGGTGTACACACTCACTGTCCTGTGGTGTGTGAGAATCACTGGGTGTACACACTCACTGTCCTGTGGTGTATGAGAATCACTGGGTGTACACTCTCACTGTCCTGTGGTGTGAGAATCACTGGGTGTACACACTCACTGTCCTGTGGTGTGAGAATCACTGGGTGTACACACTCACTGTCCTGTGGTGTACATACTCACTGTCCTGTGGTGTGAGAATCACTGGGTGTACACTCACTGTCCTGTGGTGTATGAGAATCACTGGGTGTACACACTCACTGTCCTGTGGTGTGAGAATCACTGGGTGTACACACTCACTGTCCTGTGGTGTATGAGAATCACTGGGTGTACACACTCACTGTCCTGTGGTGTGAGAGAATCACTGGGTGTTCACACTCTCACTGTCCTGTGGTGTGTGAGAATCACTGGGTGTTCACACTCTCACTGTCCTGTGGTGTGAGAATCACTGGGTGTACACTCTCCCTGTCCTGTGGTGTGAGAATCACTGGGTGTACACACTCACTGTCCTGTGGTGTGAGAATCACTGGGTGTGCACACTCACTGTCCTGTGGTGTGAGAATCACTGGGTGTGCACTCTCACTGTCCTGTGGTGTGAGAATCACTGGGTGTACACTCACTGTCCTGTGGTGTGAGAATCACTGGGTGTACACACTCACTGTCCTGTGGTGTGAGAATCACTGGGTGTACACACTCACTGTCCTGTCGTGTGAGAATCACTGGGTGTACACACTCACTGTCCTGTGGTGTACACACTCACTGTCCTGTGGTGTGAGAATCACTGGGTGTACACACTCACTGTCCTGTGGTGTGAGAATCACTGGGTGTACACACTCACTGTCCTGTGGTGTGTGAGAATCACTGGGTGTACACACTCACTGTCCTGTGGTGTGAGAATCACTGGGTGTACACACTCACTGTCCTGTGGTGTATGAGAATCACTGGGTGTACACTCTCACTGCTCTGTGGTGTGAGAATCACTGGGTGTACACACTCACTGCTCTGTGGTGTGAGAATCACTGGGTGTACACACTCACTGTCCTGTGGTGTGTGAGAATCACTGGGTGTACACACTCACTGTCCTGTGGTGTATGAGAATCACTGGGTGTACACACTCACTGTCCTGTGGTGTGAGAATCACTGGGTGTACACACTCACTGTCCTGTGGTGTGAGAATCACTGGGTGTACACTCTCACTGTCCTGTGGTGTGAGAATCACTGGGTGTACACACTCACTGTCCTGTGGTGTATGAGAATCACTGGGTGTACACACTCACTGTCCTGTGGTGTGAGAATCACTGGGTGTACACTCTCACTGTCCTGTGGTGTGAGAATCACTGGGGGTACGCACTCACTGTCCTGTGGCGTGAGAGAATCACTGGGTGTACACACTCACTGTCCTGTGGTGTGAGAATCTCTGGGTGTACACAGTCACTGTCCTGTGGTGTGAGAATCACTGGGTGTACACACTCACTGTCCTGTGGTGTGTGAGAATCACTGGGTGTACACACTCACTGCTCTGTGGTGTGAGAATCACTGGGTGTACACACTCACTGTCCTGTGGTGTGTGAGAATCACTGGGTGTACACACTCACTGTCCTGTGGTGTGAGAATCACTGGGTGTACACACTCACTGTCCTGTGGTGTGTGAGAATCACTGGGTGTACACACTCACTGCTCTGTGGTGTGAGAATCACTGGGTGTACACACTCACTGTCCTGTGGTGTGTGAGAATCACTGGGTGTACACACTCACTGTCCTGTGGTGTGAGAATCACTGGGTGTGCACTCTCACTGCTCTGTGGTGTGAGAATCACTGGGTGTACACACTCACTGTCCTGTGGTGTGAGAATCACTGGGTGTACACACTCACTGCCCTGTGGTGTGTGAGAATCACTGGGTGTACACACTCACTGTCCTGTGGTGTGAGAATCACTGGGTGTGCACACTCACTGTCCTGTGGTGTGAGAATCACTGGGTGTACACACTCACTGTCCTGTGGTGTGAGAATCACTGGGTGTACACACTCACTGTCCTGTGGTGTGTGAGAATCACTGGGTGTACACACTCACTGTCCTGTGGTGTGAGAATCACTGGGTGTACACAGTCACTGTCCTGTGGTGTGAGAATCACTGGGTGTACACACTCACTGTCCTGTGGTGTACACACTCACTGTCCTGTGGTGTGAGAATCACTGGGTGTACACTCACTGTCCTGTGGTGTATGAGAATCACTGGGTGTACACACTCACTGTCCTGTGGTGTGTGAGAATCACTGGGTGTACACACTCACTGCCCTGTGGTGTGAGAATCACTGGGTGTACACACTCACTGCTCTGTGGTGTGTGAGAATCACTGGGTGTACACTCTCACTGCTCTGTGGTGTGAGAATCACTGGGTGTACACTGTCCTGTGGTGTGAGAATCACTGGGTGTACACAGTCACTGTCCTGTGGTGTGAGAATCACTGGGTGTACACACTCACTGCTCTGTGGTGTGAGAATCACTGGGTGTACACTCTCACTGTCCTGTGGTGTGAGAATCACTGGGTGTACACACTCACTGTCCTGTGGTGTGTGAGAATCACTGGGTGTACACTCTCACTGCTCTGTGGTGTGAGAATCACTGGGTGTACACACTCACTGCTCTGTGGTGTGAGAATCACTGGGTGTACACACTCACTGTCCTGTGGTGTGTGAGAATCACTGGGTGTACACAGTCACTGTCCTGTGGTGTGAGAATCACTGGGTGTACACACTCACTGCTCTGTGGTGTGAGAATCACTGGGTGTACACACTCACTGTCCTGTGGTGTATGAGAATCACTGGGTGTACACTCACTGTCTTGTGGTGTGAGAATCACTGGGTGTACACTCTCACTGTCCTGTGGTGTGAGAATCACTGGGTGTACACACTCACTGTCCTGTGGTGTGAGAGAATCACTGGGTGTACACACTCACTGTCCTGTGGTGTGAGAATCACTGGGTGTACACTCTCACTGTCCTGTGGTGTGAGAATCACTGGGTGTACACACTCACTGTCCTGTGGTGTGAGAATCACTGGGTGTACACTCTCACTGTCCTGTGGTGTGAGAATCACTGGGTGTACACACTCACTGTCCTGTGGTGTGAGAATCACTGGGTGTACACACTCACTGTCCTGTGGTGTGAGAATCACTGGGTGTACACACTCACTGTCCTGTGGTGTGAGAATCACTGGGTGTACACACTCACTGCTCTGTGGTGTGTGAGAATCACTGGGTGTACACTCTCACTGCTCTGTGGTGTGAGAATCACTGGGTGTACACACTCACTGCTCTGTGGTGTGAGAATCACTGGCTGTACACACTCACTGTCCTGTGGTGTATGAGAATCACTGGGTGTACACACTCACTGTCCTGTGGTGTGAGAATCACTGGGTGTACACTCTCACTGTCCTGTGGTGTGAGAATCACTGGGTGTACACACTCACTGTCCTGTGGTGTGAGAGAATCACTGGGTGTACACACTCACTGCTCTGTGGTGTGAGAATCACTGGCTGTACACACTCACTGTCCTGTGGTGTATGAGAATCACTGGGTGTACACACTCACTGTCCTGTGGTGTGAGAATCACTGGGTGTACACTCTCACTGTCCTGTGGTGTGAGAATCACTGGGGGTACGCACTCACTGTCCTGTGGTGTGAGAGAATCACTGGGTGTACACTCTCACTGCTCTGTGGTGTGAGAATCACTGGGTGTACACACTCACTGCTCTGTGGTGTGTGAGAATCACTGGGTGTACACTCTCACTGTCCTGTGGTGTGAGAATCACTGGGTGTACACTCTCACTGCTCTGTGGTGTGAGAATCACTGGGTGTACACACTCACTGCTCTGTGGTGTGAGAATCACTGGGTGTACACACTCTCTGTCCTGTGGTGTGAGAATCACTGGGTGTACACACTCACTGTCCTGTGGTGCATGAGAATCACTGGGTGTACACACTCACTGTCCTGTGGTGTGAGAGAATCACTGGGTGTACACACTCACTGTCCTGTGGTGTGAGAATCACTGGGTGTACACACTCACTGCTCTGTGGTGTGAGAATCACTGGGTGTACACACTCACTGCTCTGTGGTGTGAGAATCACTGGGTGTACACACTCACTGTCCTGTGGTGTGTGAGAATCACTGGCTGTACACAGTCACTGTCCTGTGGTGTGAGAATCACTGGGTGTACACACTCACTGCTCTGTGGTGTGAGAATCACTGGGTGTACACACTCACTGTCCTGTGGTGTGAGAATCACTGGGTGTACACACTCACTGCTCTGTGGTGTGAGAATCACTGGGTGTACACACTCACTGCTCTGTGGTGTGAGAATCACTGGGTGTACACACTCACTGTCCTGTGGTGTGTGAGAATCACTGGGTGTACACTCTCACTGCTCTGTGGTGTGAGAATCACTGGGTGTACACACTCACTGTCCTGTGGTGTGTGAGAATCACTGGGTGTACACAGTCACTGTCCTGTGGTGTGAGAATCACTGGGTGTACACACTCACTGTCCTGTGGTGTGTGAGAATCACTGGGTGCACACTCACTGTCCTGTGGTGTATGAGAATCACTGGGTGTACACTCTCACTGTCCTGTGGTGTGAGAATCACTGGGTGTACACACTCACTGTCCTGTGGTGTGAGAATCACTGGGTGTACACACTCACTGTCCTGTGGTGTGAGAATCACTGGGTGTACACTCTCACTGTCCTGTGGTGTGAGAATCACTGGGTGTACACACTCACTGTCCTGTGGTGTGTGAGAATCACTGGGTGTACACTCTCACTGTCCTGTGGTGTGAGAATCACTGGGTGTACACACTCACTGTCCTGTGGTGTGAGAATCACTGGGTGTACACTCTCACTGCTCTGTGGTGTGAGAATCACTGGGTGTACACACTCACTGTCCTGTGGTGTGAGAATCACTGGGTGTACACACTCACTGCCCTGTGGTGTGTGAGAATCACTGGGTGTACACACTCACTGTCCTGTGGTGTGAGAATCACTGGGTGTGCACACTCACTGTCCTGTGGTGTGAGAATCACTGGGTGTACACACTCACTGTCCTGTGGTGTGAGAATCACTGGGTGTACACACTCACTGTCCTGTGTTGTGTGGGAATCACTGGGTGTACACTCTCACTGTCCTGTGGTGTGAGAATCACTGGGTGTACACACTCACTGTCCTGTGGTGTACACACTCACTGTCCTGTGGTGTGAGAATCACTGGGTGTACACACTCACTGTCCTGTGGTGTACACACTCACTGCTCTGTGGTGTGAGAATCACTGGGTGTACACTCTCACTGTCCTGTGGTGTGAGAATCACTGGGTGTACACACTCACTGTCCTGTGGTGTGAGAATCACTGGGTGTACACTCTCACTGTCCTGTGGTGTGAGAATCACTGGGTGTGCACACTCACTGCCCTGTGGTGTGTGAGAATCACTGGGTGTACACACTCACTGTCCTGTGGTGTGAGAATCACTGGGTGTGCACTCTCACTGTCCTGTGGTGTGAGAATCACTGGGTGTACACTCACTGTCCTGTGGTGTGAGAATCACTGGGTGTACACACTCACTGTCCTGTGGTGTACACACTCACTGTCCTGTGGTGTGAGAATCACTGGGTGTACACACTCACTGTCCTGTGGTGTGAGAATCACTGGGTGTACACACTCACTGTCCTGTGGTGTGTGAGAATCACTGGGTGTACACACTCACTGTCCTGTGGTGTGAGAATCACTGGGTGTACACACTCACTGTCCTGTGGTGTATGAGAATCACTGGGTGCACACACTCACTGTCCTGTGGTGTGTGAGAATCACTGGGTGTTCACGCTCTCACTGTCCTGTGGTGTGTGAGAATCACTGGGTGTTCACGCTCTCACTGTCCTGTGGTGTGAGAATCACTGGGTGTACACACTCACTGCTCTGTGGTGTGTGAGAATCACTGGGTGTACACACTCACTGCTCTGTGGTGTGAGAATCACTGGGTGTGCACACTCACTGTCCTGTGGTGTGTGAGAATCACTGGGTGTACACACTCACTGTCCTGTGGTGTATGAGAATCACTGGGTGTACACACTCACTGTCCTGTGGTGTGAGAATCACTGGGTGTACACACTCACTGTCCTGTGGTGTGAGAGAATCACTGGGTGTACACACTCACTGTCCTGTTGTGTGAGAATCACTGGGTGTACACTCTCACTGTCCTGTGGTGTGAGAATCACTGGGTGTACACACTCACTGTCCTGTGGTGTGAGAATCACTGGGTGTACACTCTCACTGTCCTGTGGTGTGAGAATCACTGGGTGTACACACTCACTGTCCTGTGGTGTGAGAATCACTGGGTGTACACACTCACTGTCCTGTGGTGTGAGAATCACTGGGTGTACACACTCACTGTCCTGTGGTGTGAGAATCACTGGGTGTACACACTCACTGCTCTGTGGTGTGTGAGAATCACTGGGTGTACACTCTCACTGCTCTGTGGTGTGAGAATCACTGGGTGTACACACTCACTGCTCTGTGGTGTGAGAATCACTGGCTGTACACACTCACTGTCCTGTGGTGTATGAGAATCACTGGGTGTACACACTCACTGTCCTGTGGTGTGAGAATCACTGGGTGTACACTTTCACTGTCCTGTGGTGTGAGAATCACTGGGTGTACACACTCACTGTCCTGTGGTGTGAGAGAATCACTGGGTGTACACACTCACTGCTCTGTGGTGTGAGAATCACTGGCTGTACACACTCACTGTCCTGTGGTGTATGAGAATCACTGGGTGTACACACTCACTGTCCTGTGGTGTGAGAATCACTGGGTGTACACTCTCACTGTCCTGTGGTGTGAGAATCACTGGGGGTACGCACTCACTGTCCTGTGGTGTGAGAGAATCACTGGGTGTACACTCTCACTGCTCTGTGGTGTGAGAATCACTGGGTGTACACACTCACTGCTCTGTGGTGTGTGAGAATCACTGGGTGTACACTCTCACTGTCCTGTGGTGTGAGAATCACTGGGTGTACACTCTCACTGCTCTGTGGTGTGAGAATCACTGGGTGTACACACTCACTGCTCTGTGGTGTGAGAATCACTGGGTGTACACACTCACTGTCCTGTGGTGTGAGAATCACTGGGTGTACACACTCACTGTCCTGTGGTGTGTGAGAATCACTGGGTGTACACAGTCACTGTCCTGTGGTGTGAGAATCACTGGGTGTACACACTCACTGCTCTGTGGTGTGAGAATCACTGGGTGTACACACTCACTGTCCTGTGGTGTGAGAATCACTGGGTGTACACACTCACTGCTCTGTGGTGTGAGAATCACTGGGTGTACACACTCACTGCTCTGTGGTGTGAGAATCACTGGGTGTACACACTCACTGTCCTGTGGTGTGTGAGAATCACTGGGTGTACACTCTCACTGCTCTGTGGTGTGAGAATCACTGGGTGTACACACTCACTGTCCTGTGGTGTGTGAGAATCACTGGGTGTACACAGTCACTGTCCTGTGGTGTGAGAATCACTGGGTGTACACACTCACTGTCCTGTGGTGTGTGAGAATCACTGGGTGTACACACTCACTGTCCTGTGGTGTATGAGAATCACTGGGTGTACACTCTCACTGTCCTGTGGTGTGAGAATCACTGGGTGTACACACTCACTGTCCTGTGGTGTGAGAATCACTGGGTGTACACACTCACTGTCCTGTGGTGTGAGAATCACTGGGTGTACACTCTCACTGTCCTGTGGTGTACACACTCACTGTCCTGTGGTGTGAGAATCACTGGGTGTACACACTCACTGTCCTGTGGTGTACACACTCACTGCTCTGTGGTGTGAGAATCACTGGGTGTACACTCTCACTGTCCTGTGGTGTGAGAATCACTGGGTGTACACACTCACTGTCCTGTGGTGTGAGAATCACTGGGTGTACACTCTCACTGTCCTGTGGTGTGAGAATCACTGGGTGTACACACTCACTGTCCTGTGGTGTGAGAATCACTGGGTGTGCACACTCACTGCCCTGTGGTGTGTGAGAATCACTGGGTGTACACACTCACTGTCCTGTGGTGTGAGAATCACTGGGTGTGCACTCTCACTGTCCTGTGGTGTGAGAATCACTGGGTGTGCACTCTCACTGTCCTGTGGTGTGAGAATCACTGGGTGTACACACTCACTGTCCTGTGGTGTACACACTCACTGTCCTGTGGTGTGAGAATCACTGGGTGTACACACTCACTGTCCTGTGGTGTGAGAATCACTGGGTGTACACACTCACTGTCCTGTGGTGTGTGAGAATCACTGGGTGTACACACTCACTGTCCTGTGGTGTGAGAATCACTGGGTGTACACACTCACTGTCCTGTGGTGTATGAGAATCACTGGGTGTACACACTCACTGTCCTGTGGTGTGTGAGAATCACTGGGTGTTCACACTCTCACTGTCCTGTGGTGTGAGAATCACTGGGTGTACACACTCACTGCTCTGTGGTGTGTGAGAATCACTGGGTGTACACACTCACTGCTCTGTGGTGTGAGAATCACTGGGTGTGCACACTCACTGTCCTGTGGTGTGTGAGAATCACTGGGTGTACACACTCACTGTCCTGTGGTGTATGAGAATCACTGGGTGTACACACTCACTGTCCTGTGGTGTGAGAATCACTGGGTGTACACACTCACTGTCCTGTGGTGTGAGAATCACTGGGTGTACACTCTCACTGTCCTGTGGTGTGAGAATCACTGGGTGTACACACTCACTGTCCTGTGGTGTGTGAGAATCACTGGGTGTACACACTCACTGCTCTGTGGTGTGAGAATCACTGGGTGTACACACTCACTGTCCTGTGGTGTGTGAGAATCACTGGGTGTACACACTCACTGTCCTGTGGTGTGAGAATCACTGGGTGTACACACTCACTGTCCTGTGGTGTGAGAATCACTGGGTGTACACTCTCACTGTCCTGTGGTGTGAGAATCACTGGGTGTACACACTCACTGTCCTGTTGTGTGAGAATCACTGGGTGTACACACTCACTGTCCTGTGGTGTGTGAGAATCACTGGGTGTACACTCTCACTGTCCTGTGGTGTGAGAATCACTGGGTGTACACACTCACTGCTCTGTGGTGTGAGAATCACTGGGTGTACACACTCACTGTCCTGTCTTGTGTGAGAATCACTGGGTGTACACTCTCACTGCCCTGTTGTGTGAGAATCACTGGGTGTGCACACTCACTGCCCTGTGGTGTGTGAGAATCACTGGGTGTACACACTCACTGTCCTGTGGTGTGAGAATCACTGGGTGTAGACTCTCACTGCTCTGTGGTGTGTGAGAATCACTGGGTGTACACACTCACTGTCCTGTGGTGTGAGAATCACTGGGTGTACTCACTCACTGTCCTGTGGTGTGAGAATCACTGGGTGTACACACTCACTGCCCTGTGGTGTGTGAGAATCACTGGGTGTACACACTCACTGTCCTGTGGTGTGAGAATCACTGGGTGTACACACTCACTGTCCTGTGGTGTGAGAATCACTGGGTGTACACACTCACTGTCCTGTGGTGTGAGAATCACTGGGTGTACACTCTCACTGTCCTGTGGTGTATGAGAATCACTGGGTGTACGCACTCACTGTCCTGTGGTGTACACACTCACTGTCCTGTGGTGTGAGAATCACTGGGTGTACACTCTCACTGTCCTGTGGTGTGAGAATCACTGGGTGTACACACTCACTGTCCTGTGGTGTGAGAATCACTGGGTGTACACACTCACTGTCCTGTGGTGTATGAGAATCACTGGGTGTACACACGCACTGTCCTGTGGTATGAGAATCACTGGGTGTACACACTCACTGTCCTGTGGTGTATGAGAATCACTGGGTGTACACACTCACTGTCCTGTGGTGTGAGAATCACTGGGTGTACACACTCACTGTCCTGTGGTGTGAGAATCACTGGGTGTGCACACTCACTGTCCTGTGGTGTGTGAGAATCACTGGGTGTACACACTCACTGCTCTGTGGTGTGAGAATCACTGGGTGTACACACTCACTGTCCTGTGGTGTGAGAATCACTGGGTGTACACACTCACTGCCCTGTGGTGTATGAGAATCACTGGGTGTACACACTCACTGTCCTGTGGTGTGAGAATCACTGGGTGTACACACTCACTGTCCTGTGGTGTGAGAATCACTGGGTGTACACTCTCACTGCCCTGTGGTGTGTGAGAATCACTGGGTGTACACACTCACTGTCCTGTGGTGTGAGAATCACTGGGTGTACACACTCACTGTCCTGTGGTGTGAGAATCACTGGGTGTACACACTCACTGTCCTGTGGTGTGAGAATCACTGGGTGTACTCACTCACTGCCCTGTGTTGTGAGAATCACTGGGTGTACACAGTCACTGTCCTGTGGTGTGAGAATCACTGGGTGTACACTCACTGTCCTGTGGTGTGAGAATCACTGGGTGTACACACTCACTGTCCTGTGGTGTGAGAATCACTGGGTGTACACACTCACTGTCCTGTGGTGTGTGAGAATCACTGGGTGTACACTCTCACTGTCCTGTGGTGTGAGAATCACTGGGTGTACACACTCACTGTCCTGTGGTGTGTGAGAATCACTGGGTGTACACACTCACTGTCCTGTGGTGTGAGAATCACTGGGTGTACACACTCACTGTCCTGTGGTGTGAGAATCACTGGGTGTACACACTCACTGTCCTGTTGTGTGAGAATCACTGGGTGTACACACTCACTGTCCTGTTGTCTGAGAATCACTGGGTGTACACACTCACTGCCCTGTGGTGTGTGAGAATCACTGGGTGTACACACTCACTGTCCTGTGGTGTGAGAATCACTGGGTGTACACACTCACTGTCCTGTTGTGTGAGAATCACTGGGTGTACACACTCACTGTCCTGTGGTGTGTGAGAATCACTGGGTGTACACTCTCACTGTCCTGTGGTGTGAGAATCACTGGGTGTACACACTCACTGCTCTGTGGTGTGAGAATCACTGGGTGTACACACTCACTGTCCTGTGTTGTGTGAGAATCACTGGGTGTACACTCTCACTGCCCTGTTGTGTGAGAATCACTGGGTGTGCACACTCACTGCCCTGTGGTGTGTGAGAATCACTGGGTGTACACACTCACTGTCCTGTGGTGTGAGAATCACTGGGTGTAGACTCTCACTGCTCTGTGGTGTGTGAGAATCACTGGGTGTACACACTCACTGTCCTGTGGTGTGAGAATCACTGGGTGTACTCACTCACTGTCCTGTGGTGTGAGAATCACTGGGTGTACACACTCACTGCCCTGTGGTGTGTGAGAATCACTGGGTGTACACACTCACTGTCCTGTGGTGTATGAGAATCACTGGGTGTACACACTCACTGTCCTGTGGTGTGAGAATCACTGGGTGTACACACTCACTGTCCTGTGGTGTGAGAATCACTGGGTGTACACTCTCACTGTCCTGTGGTGTATGAGAATCACTGGGTGTACGCACTCACTGTCCTGTGGTGTACACACTCACTGTCCTGTGGTGTGAGAATCACTGGGTGTACACTCTCACTGTCCTGTGGTGTGAGAATCACTGGGTGTACACACTCACTGTCCTGTGGTGTGAGAATCACTGGGTGTACACTCTCACTGTCCTGTGGTGTGAGAATCACTGGGTGTACACACTCACTGTCCTGTGGTGTGAGAATCACTGGGTGTACACACTCACTGTCCTGTGGTGTATGAGAATCACTGGGTGTACACACGCACTGTCCTGTGGTATGAGAATCACTGGGTGTACACACTCACTGTCCTGTGGTGTATGAGAATCACTGGGTGTACACACTCACTGTCCTGTGGTGTGAGAATCACTGGGTGTACACACTCACTGTCCTGTGGTGTGAGAATCACTGGGTGTACACACTCACTGCTCTGTGGTGTGAGAATCACTGGGTGTACACACTCACTGTCCTGTGGTGTGAGAATCACTGGGTGTACACACTCACTGCCCTGTGGTGTATGAGAATCACTGGGTGTACACACTCACTGTCCTGTGGTGTGAGAATCACTGGGTGTACACACTCACTGTCCTGTGGTGTGAGAATCACTGGGTGTACACTCTCACTGCCCTGTGGTGTGTGAGAATCACTGGGTGTACACACTCACTGTCCTGTGGTGTGAGAATCACTGGGTGTACACACTCACTGTCCTGTGGTGTGAGAATCACTGGGTGTACACTCTCACTGCCCTGTGGTGTGTGAGAATCACTGGGTGTACACACTCACTGTCCTGTGGTGTGAGAATCACTGGGTGTACACACTCACTGTCCTGTGGTGTGAGAATCACTGGGTGTACTCACTCACTGCCCTGTGTTGTGAGAATCACTGGGTGTACACACTCACTGCCCTGTGGTGTGAGAATCACTGGGTGTACACACTCACTGTCCTGTTGTGTGAGAATCACTGGGTGTACACACTCACTGTCCTGTTGTCTGAGAATCACTGGGTGTACACACTCACTGCCCTGTGGTGTGTGAGAATCACTGGGTGTACACACTCACTGTCCTGTGGTGTGAGAATCACTGGGTGTACACACTCACTGTCCTGTTGTGTGAGAATCACTGGGTGTACACACTCACTGTCCTGTGGTGTGTGAGAATCACTGGGTGTACACTCTCACTGTCCTGTGGTGTGAGAATCACTGGGTGTACACACTCACTGCTCTGTGGTGTGAGAATCACTGGGTGTACACACTCACTGTCCTGTGTTGTGTGAGAATCACTGGGTGTACACTCTCACTGCCCTGTTGTGTGAGAATCACTGGGTGTGCACACTCACTGCCCTGTGGTGTGTGAGAATCACTGGGTGTACACACTCACTGTCCTGTGGTGTGAGAATCACTGGGTGTAGACTCTCACTGCTCTGTGGTGTGTGAGAATCACTGGGTGTACACACTCACTGTCCTGTGGTGTGAGAATCACTGGGTGTACTCACTCACTGTCCTGTGGTGTGAGAATCACTGGGTGTACACACTCACTGCCCTGTGGTGTGTGAGAATCACTGGGTGTACACACTCACTGTCCTGTGGTGTGAGAATCACTGGGTGTACACACTCACTGTCCTGTGGTGTGAGAATCACTGGGTGTACACACTCACTGTCCTGTGGTGTGAGAATCACTGGGTGTACACTCTCACTGTCCTGTGGTGTATGAGAATCACTGGGTGTACGCACTCACTGTCCTGTGGTGTACACACTCACTGTCCTGTGGTGTGAGAATCACTGGGTGTACACTCTCACTGTCCTGTGGTGTGAGAATCACTGGGTGTACACACTCACTGTCCTGTGGTGTGAGAATCACTGGGTGTACACACTCACTGTCCTGTGGTGTATGAGAATCACTGGGTGTACACACGCACTGTCCTGTGGTGTGAGAATCACTGGGTGTACACACTCACTGTCCTGTGGTGTATGAGAATCACTGGGTGTACACACTCACTGTCCTGTGGTGTGAGAATCACTGGGTGTACACACTCACTGTCCTGTGGTGTGTGAGAATCACTGGGTGTACACACTCACTGCTCTGTGGTGTGAGAATCACTGGGTGTACACTCTCACTGCCCTGTGGTGTGTGAGAATCACTGGGTGTACACTCTCACTGCCCTGTGGTGTGTGAGAATCACTGGGTGTACACACTCACTGTCCTGTGGTGTGAGAATCACTGGGTGTACACACTCACTGTCCTGTGGTGTGAGAATCACTGGGTGTACACACTCACTGTCCTGTGGTGTGAGAATCACTGGGTGTACACACTCACTACCCTGTGTTGTGAGAATCACTGGGTGTACACACTCACTGCCCTGTGGTGTGAGAATCACTGGGTGTACACACTCACTGTCCTGTGGTGTATGAGAATCACTGGGTGTGCACTCTCACTGTCCTGTGGTGTGATCATCACTGGGTGTACACTCTCACTGCCCTGTGGTGTGTGAGAATCACTGGGTGTACACTCTCACTGTCCTGTGGTGTGTGAGAATCACTGGGTGTACACTCTCACTGTCCTGTGGTGTGAGAATCTCTGGGTGTACACACTCACTGCTCTGTGGTGTGAGAATCACTGGGTGTACACACTCACTGTCCTGTGGTGTGTGAGAATCACTGGGTGTACACTCTCACTGTCCTGTGGTGTGATCATCACTGGGTGTACACTCTCACTGCCCTGTGGTGTGTGAGAATCACTGGGTGTACACTCTCACTGTCCTGTGGTGTATGAGAATCACTGGGTGTACACTCTCACTGTCCTGTGGTGTGGGAATCACTGGGTGTACACAGTCACTGTCCTGTGGTGTATGAGAATCACTGGGTGTACACACTCACTGTCCTGTGGTGTGTGAGAATCACTGGGTGTACACACTCACTGTCCTGTGGTGTGTGAGAATCACTGGGTGTACACACTCACTGTCCTGTGGTGTGAGAATCACTGGGTGTACACACTCACTGTCCTGTGGTGTGTGAGAATCACTGGGTGTACACTGTCACTGTCCTGTGGTGTGAGAATCACTGGGTGTTCACTCTCACTGTCCTGTGGTGTGAGAATCACTGGGTGTACACACTCACTGTCCTGTGGTGTGAGAATCACTGGGTGTACCCACTCACTGCTCTGTGGTGTGAGAATCACTGGGTGTACACACTCACTGCCCTGTGGTGTGAGAATCACTGGGTGTACACACTCACTGCTCTGTGGTGTGAGAATCACTGGGTGTACACACTCACTGTCCTGTGGTGTGAGAATCACTGGGTGTACACTCTCACTGTCCTGTGGTGTGAGAATCACTGGGTGTACACACTCACTGTCCTGTGGTGTGAGAATCACTGGGTGTACACTCTCACTGTCCTGTGGTGTATGAGAATCACTGGGTGTACACACTCACTGCCCTGTGGTGTGAGAATCACTGGGTGTACACACTCACTGTCCTGTGGTGTGAGAATCACTGGGTGTACACACTCACTGTCCTGTGGTGTATGAGAATCACTGGGTGTACACACTCACTGTCCTGTGGTGTGAGAATCACTGGGTGTACACACTCACTGCCCTGTGGTGTATGAGAATCACTGGGTGTACACACTCACTGTCCTGTGGTGTGAGAATCACTGGGTGTACACACTCACTGCCCTGTGGTGTATGAGAATCACTGGGTGTACACACTCACTGTCCTGTGGTGAAGTTCACTTGTGCCAACACGAGTGTGGTGTTGGTTTGGAGCCCTATCCATACTTTTGCCGCGTGTTCTATTCTCTGTGATTCAAAGCGAAGCACACTGCTAGCTTCATTGACTTGCTCTTCTTGCAGTCACATATAAACCTCTCCCCCCATCTGTCCTTTTCCCCACAGGAGCTGGCTCTGCAGCCGAAGGATGACATAGTCGACCGAACAAAAATGGAGGACACACTAAAGCGGAGGTTCTTCTACGACCAGGCTTTTGCCATATATGGAGGTAGGAGGCCCAATCTCGGGGTTGTTTGGGCAAGTGAGCATTCATACCAAAATACAAGCCTGCCCCAGACTATGGTGGCCGGAGCATCATGACTGGATACTCCCCTCTCATCCTGCTCCACCCCCGCAGTCATGTCATCTCCTGGGAAAGTCAAAACACCAGAGGAAAAACCCGGGACCAATAAGGGTCAAAGTACCCTGTTAAATTCCTCTCCGACCCCCTCGGGTGATGGAAACCAGTCCAGGAGATCACACGGACCAAGTGTTATCTATGAAGACACTTCCCTTCTATATGATGCCATCTCTGCCCCAGTCAAGAACCGGTCCAGCTCCCTCTGGAAGACAATGCAGAGAATCAGCACCCACCACACCAGCTGGCATTGTATTCCAGAGACTCACTACTCTCTGGGAGAAGAAGAATCGCCCAACATCCAGTCTATTCCTACTCTTACACAGTTTAAACTTGTGCCCCCTGGTCGTCCTCAATCTGTCAAACTGGAATAATCTATCAATAGGGGCACTATTCAACCCTGCAAGTATTTTATCGAGCATCATCAGGTCACCTCGATGTCTACGCTGCTCTAATGTAAATAGACCAAGGTCCTCAGGAGACACCAGGGCTGACTATTCACCTCGGACCAGTTAGAGTGTGGATGACACTGGCGAGGCAGCAGTTTCCTTTCCCTCATTGGCTTAAGGCCATTCGGAGTCAACCAGGTGGTGTGAGACTGGAGTCACGTGTAGGCCAGACCAGGCCGGTGTGACAGATTCCCTTCCCTGACCGACATCAGTGAACCAGTTGAGTTTCTACATCAGTCCAGCAGCTTTCATGGATTTTTGAATCCCGGTCCCAGCCCCCACATATTAGCCCTGGAAGCTCAGTAGGTCAACGTACTGAGTCGCAGAGACCAGGAAGGGTCCCTGTTTGATCCACGCTCCACGCTGCCTCCGCTGATCAGAGTCTAAGGCACCCTGGGCCAGGGGAGGGGTTACTCAGGGACACTTGTGAAAGTGAAACAACCATTTAACTGAGCACAGTTCTCCTTTATGCTGCAAGTCACAAAGTCCATTGGAGTTTGTTCTTGGCCTGTTTCTGGGGTGTGGGCAGGATGTGTTGCCCAATCCCGAGCTGCCCCGGGTATAATGGAGTCTGTTTAAGGAGTGGCAGGTTCCCTTCCCCGGGGGACATCAGTGAAACAGTTGGGTTTTGTCAACAATCCGGCAGCTTTCATGATCCCGATCCATAGTTTATCGGATTGATTGAATTCCAGTTTCTACTTGCCGCGGTGGGATTTGAACTCCTAAACTCTGGATTGTTGGGATGTGGGCGTCGCTGGCAAGACCGCCATTTATTGCCCTTCCCTAGTTGCCCAGATCCCTTAGTGCCCAAAAATCTATCGATCTCTGTCTTTGAATACACTCGAACGACTCAGCATCCACAGCCCTGTGGGGTAGAAAATTCCAAAGATTCACAACCCTCTGAGTGAAGAAATTTCTCCTCAGCTCAGTCCTACATGGCCGACCTCTTATCCTGAGGCTATGACCCCTAGTTCTACACTCGCTAGGTCACTTCAGTTAAGAGTCAACCAGGTCCGTGTGGGACTGGAGTCACATATAGCCCAGACCGGGTAAGGACGGCAGGTTTCCTTCCCTAAAGGACATTAGTGAACCAGTTGAGTTTTTATGACAATCCAACAGCTTCACCATCACGTTTACTGATACCAGCTTTTAATTTCTAGATTTTTTTAAAAACGGAAATCAAATCCTCAAAGGCTGATCTTCGACCCCACCTTCCCACACTATCCCCATATCCCTTAGTTCCCAAAAATCTATCGATCTCTGTCTTGAATATACTCAACGACTGAGCCTCCACAGCCCTCTGGGGTAGAGAATTCCAAAGATTCACCACCCTCTGAGTGAAGAAATTTCTCCTCCGCTCAGTCCTAAATTGCCGACCTCTTATCTTGAGACTATGACCCCATGTTCTACACTCTGCAGCCAGGGGAAGCAGCCTCTCGGCATCTACTCCGTCAGGTCCTGAGAGAGTCCGTGGAACTATTCCCCAGCTATAGAGAGTAAGGGAGATAAGGTGGTGTGGGTTGGGGGAGGAATTTGCATCGAGTGTGTAAGGTAAATGGGGTCTAATTGTACCTTGCTCAGGTGTGAGTGGCCTGTACGACTTTGGTCCTGTCGGCTGCGCTCTGAAGAACAACACCCTCCAGATCTGGCGGCAGCACTTCATCCAGGAGGAGCAGATCCTGGAGATTGACTGCACGATGCTGACTCCCGAACCCGTCCTCCGGTAAGTCTCCGAACTCCAGGTGCCGCGACTCACGCCCGGAGTGGGGGCTGGGGAGGTAGGGGGGCGCTGATTGTGTGCGGGGAGGGATCTGGGATGGCGAGCACAGCGATGCAGCTTCGTCGACAGAACAAAGGCACCGGGAGCACAAAAGCGAAAGATTGTGGATGCTGGAAATCCGAAATAAAAACAGGAACTGCAGGAAAACGCTCAGCAGGCCAGGCAGCATCTGTGGAGAGAGAGAGAGAGAGAGAGTGGGGGAGACAGAGTTAACGTTGCAGATCGATGAGCTTTCATCAGATGTGGAAGATGTTTGAGATTTAACAGTTTTTAAGCAGGTATAAATCTAGGGGGAAACGGGGGAGGCAGAAAAAGAACAAAAGGGAAGGTGTGTGATACGGTGGAGGGCAGGAGTGATTAAATAACTAAAGTGATGATGGAGCAAGGCAAAAGGGGGTGGGAATGGAACAAGTAAAGAAAGGAAAGATTGGTCCAGAGGAGGTGCAACATCTTGATAACATCTTGCAGTGTAGAGTTTAAAAAAGTCTTAACCACAAGGTGGTGAGCCGTCATGCCAACCTTGTGTTCCCAGGACCAGGGGCTGTTCATTGACTCCGTTGCGCGGTAGGGTGTGCTGGAAACCAAGGACAGACCATCGTTTCAGTGTCCGGCTCGGAAACGGGGCGACGAGGGTGGAGACCGGCGATCTCGTGAAACTTTATTGGGAAGTGATTTTTTAAAGTAACAAATGAAGGTGAAGGCGAGGACGTTCTGGGGCAAAGTATTTACTCGTGTGTGTCGGTGGTCTATGGTATTGCGAGGAGTCAGCGGTGACCTCGCTGTACCTCTCCGGGCGCAAGCAGTTTACATCCGGGTCACCCAGATAGCGAATGTGAGGCATTGCAGACTGAGTTTTTTGAAAAAATTATTATTCTGGGCGTTGATCGAGTTGCCTTTAACCCATCACTTTTGAGAGGGGTGGTTTCGCCGGCTCGGAGGGCTCGTAGTTTTTTTAAAAAAGGAAATGCTCTCACTAACATTCTATCGTCTGAGCTTTGATGATTCGAATTGCAGAACATCTGGACACGTAGACAAGTTTGCCGACTATATGGTGAAGGACCTGAAGAACGGGGAGTGTTTCCGTGCTGACCATCTGTTGAAAGGTAATGGCTTCCATCTTGGGTGAGGCTCTGGGTTGGGGGGTGACGGCTCTGGTTGAGCGCACGGTGACCCACCTTTAAAGAAGCCTTGGTGGACTCTGGTGATGGGAGATGCGGCAACAAATTGTTGCTGGCACTCTCGCTGCCTCAGTGAATTCTGGCTCCGGATATCACAGAACAGAAGGAGGCCATTGGGTCCATCCTGTCTGTGCCGGCTCTTTACTAGAGCAGTTCAAAACCGATCTCGCTTTCCCCCTTGCCCCATATCTCCCCTGAAGACCAATATAAACTGCCATCAGACTCGGTGCTGGTACCTTGATGCCCAGCGCGCGCGCACGCTCTAAGTGAAACGTAGTGTTAAACGCACCTATGAACGAGTGAAGAAGACATGGAGGCCATTTACGTCGCCTGTTGGCGGCTGATTTCTATCAGATGTGGTTAGTCAGCCCGGTGTTTCTGTATAAAAGCTAAGCTGCCAATAAGATGTGTTGGCTGCGCACGGCTGGCGATCCTTAATCATTTTCCACTGTTGCAGCTCATTTGCAGAAACTGATGTCCGATAAGAAATGCTCAGCGGAGAAGAAAGCAGAGATGGAAAACGTCACCACTCAGGTAAAAGGAACTGCTTTGCTTGCCTTAATCTCTCTTTTTAAAAAAAAATAAAAAAATTTTTTAATCTGTTTTTTGCCCTCCCCTTCGCCCCGTTAGTTTGCCCCTTGCGCGGTGTCCATTCCTGTTTGTCTATCACGTTAACACGTACCATCTCACTCAAGATGTGTTGCGTGCCACATGTCCACTATCTTGTTGACCATCCAGATTAACGTAGCCCCGTTTGGGTTTAAAGACCCATTGTTGGTGTGTACATTTCACAAATTTCCACAGGTTTCTCCCACCCCGCCTCTCTTTTCTCCTTGTGTTCCTGCCTTGAAGGGGTTAACTTCCACTGGGGCGCTGCTCACCCGGCTCTGTTGGTTTATCAGGCCACTGAAGATCCCAGGGCATTGTCTGAAGAAAAGCAGGGAGTTCTCCCAGTGTCATAGGAGCAGGAGGAGACCATTCAGCCCCTCGAGCCTGCTCCGCCATTCAATTAGATCATGGCCGATCTCTACCTCGACTCCATTTACCCACCTTTGCTCTATATCCCTTAATGCCCTTGCCCAACAAAAGCTATCCATCTTGATCTTGAAAGCTCCAATTGTCCCCCAGCATCCCTAGCCTTTTGGGGGAGAGTTTTCCAGATTTCCACTGCCCTTTGTGTCCTGGACAAGATTTACTCCCTCAACCAAATTAGGATCATAAAGTAACGATAATTATTTTTCTTTGCTTTCATTATTAGATGGACAATTACAGTCAACAAGAGTTAACGGATCTGTTTGTGAAATACAACGTCAAGTCCCCAATCACCGGGAATGATCTGTCTGCTCCCATCTCCTTCAATCTGATGTTCCAAACATCCATTGGACCCGGAGGCAACATGCCGGGGTAAGATATAATACCCACTGTGCGCAGTGTAAGGATTGTACGTTCACTCGGAGTCTCTCCGGCTGGCATTGAATGTATTGGCATCCAAACCTTGTAAAAGGTGGGAGTGAAACTGGAGGGGGTTTAAAGTATTTGTGTCAATCTGTCTGCCTCATTTGCCACAGTGATTTTTCAGTTGGTGCAGTTGCCTTGCGGAGACTGATTTTAACCCCCCTCCCCCCGGCAGGTATCTCAGGCCAGAAACAGCCCAGGGAATCTTCCTCAACTTTAAACGGTTGCTGGAGTTCAATCAGGGAAAGCTTCCCTTTGCCGCCGCTCAGATAGGAAATTCGTTCCGGAATGAGATCTCCCCACGATCAGGCCTCATCCGTGTCAGGTAAGGTGGCTCTTTGTCTACAGTTTATTGTTGTCTCGCTGGGGTTTTCTTTCTCTCCCTCTCTGGCTCGAGCTATTCTCCATTGGTTATGTGGTAGGTAGGTCGAGTTAAATACTCAATTCTGTAGATGTTTGTTGGGTAGTTTGGGGATATTAAGGCAACTGTCTCTTTCCTGCCCCACACCTCAAGCTGGTTTTTCCACAGGAGTGAGCTGCTGTTCATTTAAAACACCTTAGAGAGACGGGAGTTTTATTTATCTTATTTTTATTATTCCCCGAGCGGCCTTCTCCTCATCGCACCTGACTTCTTGCAGAGTGTAAGGACCAGGCCACAAACGTGTGCCAGACCTACCCCCGCACCGGGGAGTGAGCTCGACGGCGCGGCCCCCGCACCGGGGAGTGAGCTCGACGGCGCGGCCCCCGCACCGGGGAGTGAGCTCGACGGCGCGGCCCCCGCGCCGGGGAGTGAGCTCGACGGCGCGGCCCCCGCACCGGGGAGTGAGCTCGACGGCGCGGCCCCCGCACCGGGGAGTGAGCTCGACGGCGCGGCCCCCGCACCGGGGAGTGAGCTCGACGGCGCGGCCCCCGCACCGGGGAGTGAGCTCGACCGCGCGGCCCCCGCACCGGGGAGTGAGCTCGACGGCGCGGCCCCCGCACCGGGGAGTGAGCTCGACAGCGCGGCCCCCGCGCCGGGGAGTGAGCTCGACAGCGCGGCCCCCGCGCCGGGGAGTGAGCTCGACCGCGCGGCCCCCGCGCCGGGGAGGGAGCTCGGCCGCGCGGCCCCCGCGCCGGGGAGGGAGCGCCGCCGCGCGGCACCCGCGCCGGGGGGAGCGCGGGCCGCGACCGGCCCCGCGCCGGGCGGGGAGCGCGGACCGCGCGGCCCCCGCGACGGTGTGGGAGCGCGGCGCGCGGCCCCCGCGCCGGGGGGAGCCGGCCGCGCGGCCCCCGCGCCGAGGGAAGGAGCGCGGCCGCGCGGCCCCGCGCCGGGAGAGTGAGCGCGGCCGCGCGGCCCCGCGCCGGGGAGGGAGCGCGGGCCCCCCGAGCCGGGGAGGGAGCGCGGCCCCCGCTCCGGGGAGGGAAGCGCGGCCCCCGGCGCCGGGGAGGGCGCGCGGGCCCGCGCGGCCCCCCGCGCCGGGGAGGGAGCGCGGCCCCCGTCTTAACTCCCATCTACCTGCCAAATGGTCTTCAGGTTGATGAAAGAAGACACATAATGGTTGGTCTTAATGCAGAGCACGTGATCTCATTGAATGGCGGAGCACGCTGGAGGGGCTGAATGGCCTCCTTCTGTTCCTATGTTCCTACCCCTTATGGGAGCCTAGTGGTTATGGTACTGAACTCAAACTCCACCATGCCCCAATTGTGAAATTGTATTCAATAATCTGGTGGTTTGTGGGCTGGAACCAGAAAAAGACCTTTAAAAACCCGGCAGTGAAAACCTAACCGGCTCACGAATGCCCTTCAGGGGAGGGGAGCCTCTCACTCCCTACCCCGGCTCTGGCCTACACGGGTCCCACACTATGTGGTTGACTCTTAGTTGGGGGATGGAGAGAGATGTGCTGAGGCGAAGCGGTGTCGGAAGAGAATTTCTGAGTAATTTAATCTAACATCCCTCTTGCTGTTCAGGGAGTTCACGATGGCGGAAATCGAGCACTTTGTGGATCCCAGTGAGAAGAATCACCCCAAGTTCTCCGCTGTGGCAGATCTCCAGTTACTGCTGTACTCCAGCCAAGCCCAGACCAGCGGGCAGTCAGCACAGAAGATGCGGCTTGGGGACGCTGTAGAACAGGTAACGCTCGGGCCTGGGCGACGGGCGCGCTCTCGGGCCTGGGCGACGGGCGCGCTCTCGGGCCTGGGCGACGGGCGCGCTCTCGGGCCTGGGCGACGGGCGCGCTCTCGGGCCTGGGCGACGGGCGCGCTCTCGGGCCTGGGCGACGGGCGCGCTCTCGGGCCTGGGCGACGGGCGCGCTCTCGGGCCTGGGCGACGGGCGCGCTCTCGGGCCTGGGCGACGGGCGCGCTCTCGGGCCTGGGCGACGGGCGCGCTCTCGGGCCTGGGCGACGGGCGCGCTCTCGGGCCTGGGCGACGGGCGCGCTCTCGGGCCTGGGCGACGGGCGCGCTCTCGGGCCTGGGCGACGGGCGCGCTCTCGGGCCTGGGCGACGGGCAGCCGTAACACAATCTTCTTTCCTTCTTTGTTCGAGCAGTCCTCCAAATGTCCTCTGGGGTCTTCCTCTCTCTCTATACGATCCTTCGATTTTCTCTAAAGCATCTGGGTTCTTTCGGACTAAAATAGTTTCTTGTTATTCATTCTCGGGCTGTGGAAGTCGCTGGCAAGGCCGGCATTTATTGCCCATCCTTGTTACCCTGAGAAGGTGGTGGTGGCTTCAGAGGTCAACTGAGCAGCTTGCTCGGCAGCTTCAGAGGGCAGTTAAATGCCAACTGGGCCTGGAGTCCCATATCGGCGTAGACCGGGTAAGGACGGCAGGTTTCCTTCCCTAAAGGGACATTAGTGAACCAGTTGGGTTTTTACAACATCCAACAGCTCCATGGTCACTTTTACTGATGCCAACTTTTTATTTTAAGCTGAATTTGAATTCTCCAACCACCCTGGTGGGATTTGAACATGAGTTCTCTGGATTAGTAGGGCTGGATGACCTTTGTGGTGATGCTTGGTTGGGTAAATTATCCTCTCTCTCTCTCTCTCTCTCTGCTTTCTTGTATTTTGTGTTTCAACGCTGTGCTCCTGGCCATTCTTTTGCCATTTTATTAGATGGATGTTTGAGGCTTTACTCCAATTGAACTGTGCCTTAACAGGGACCCCAGACTGAACCGTGTCCTTAAACAGGGACCCCAGACTGAACCGTGTCCTTAAACAGGAACCCCAGACTGAACCGTGTCCTTAAACAGGGACCCCAGACTGAACCGTGTCCTTAAACAGGGACCCCAGACTGAACCGTGTCCTTAAACAGGGACCCCAGACTGAACCGTGTCCTTAAACAGGGACCCCAGACTGAACAGTGTCCTTAAACAGGGACCCCAGACTGAACCGTGTCCTTAAACAGGGACCCCAGACTGAACCGTGTCCTTAAACAGGGACCCCAGATTGCCATGCCCTGAATGACTCTTGTGATGGTGCTAGTTTGGGCTGAATGACCCTTTCTCTCTCTCTCTCTCTCTCTCTCGCTGTCTCTCGCTCTCCTCTCTCTCTCTCTCTCTCTCTCTGCTTTCTTGTAAAATGCTGCTACTTTTGGAAAAGGGAAGAAGCTCCTTTTAATAGCTGAACATTGAAGAGGGAGAAAAGATTGGAGATTCTTGGGGGAAGAGATAAACTGAATCTCAATCAATATGTTCGCGGTTGCCACTAACCCGGAATCCAGGGGGGCATGGGATCAAGCTTCGAAGCGGGAAGCTGCAGACCGACTTGGTTGAACTACTTCACACGGAGGGTGGGGAATTTGATACGGATCAGCCACGGTCTCATTGAATGGCTGAATGGCCTCCGATGAACGGCATGGACTGCCCAGGGAGGCCGGTGGTGGGGGAGTGGGGTGTTGGAGGGGAAAAGTTCCGGGAGGCTTGGACCGATGTTGGGAGGGAGTGGGGTTAGTTTTTCCGGATGCATGGCAGGGACCCGGTCCCCGGCGCTCACCGCTAACCAATTTGTGCCTTGTCTTCCGTTGCAGCGGATCATCGATAACTCTGTGCTGGGATACTTCATCGGGAGGATTTACCTCTTCCTGATTAAAGTGGGCGTGTCGGCCAGCAAGCTGCGGTTCCGACAGCACATGGAGAACGAGATGGCCCACTACGCCTGCGACTGCTGGGACGCTGAGGCCAAAACCTCTTACGTAAGCGCAGTTCCCGTCGGTATCGGCGAGCTCGTCGGTTGAGGGGGGCCCGGAGGGACAAGCTCTCTTTTGGGGGGGGGTGAAGGGGGGAGGAGTTTAGACTCGCTTTGCAGTCTGTTTAAACGAATGGCCGCTAACCTTGTCACTTGTTGCTGTTTGATGTTCCAGTAGCTAAACAGTTTAATCTTTTTTTCCCACCTCCACCTCCCGAAGGCCTGACCCTTTGTTGGGTGCTGGGCGCCAACCACCCCACCCAGTCAAATAGCCATTTTCCCCATCTTCAATATTAAACCAAAATGTTGAAAGAAAACAATGGGGTGGGCGGAGGAGGCACACCATTTACCCCCCCCTAACCGAGTTGCTACCAGAGATTAATCTTCAATTATTGGAGACTCCAGGACAATCCTGAGGATTGGCAAATCCCACCGTGCAGCGTTCTCCTATCTGGAGGGGAGCTGCTCTCGGCATCCGTCCGCTGTAACTTTAACCGCAGCGGCTCCAGTTCACTTCCCTCCCGTTCCCAGGGCCCCCTCTCCCCGGTCGGGGCGGCCGCGGCTCCCCCCCTCCCCGGTCGGCGCGGCCCGGGCCCCCTCTCCCTCCCCCTCTCCCCGGTCGGGGCGGCCCGGGCCCTCCCCCTCTCCCCGGTCGGGGCGGCGCCAGGTGAAGTTTTCCAGACTGAGACATTTTTATGTTGGGTAAGGGTACCGAGGGATACGGAGCAAATACTGATAAATGGAGTTAAGAGTTAAGATATAGATCGGCCATGATCTGACAATGGCGGAACAGACCCGAGGGGCTGAACAGCCTTCTCTTCCTATGAATGTCAGTGGAGTGAGTTAAACTATATTTGGTTCGAGCCAGTCAGGCGAAGACAGTTAGAATAATTTTTTCCACATCCTTTGAGTTTTTGTCGTTGTAATTTGGGTTTTTACCAGTGAACATTTGCAGGAATGAATGGATGACCTATTTTCCCCCTCTCTCTCTCTCTCTCGCTGTCTCTGTGCAGGGCTGGATCGAGATAGTGGGCTGTGCTGATCGATCGTGCTACGACCTAGCCTGTCACGCCAGAGCGACCAAGGTGCCTCTAGTTGCTGAAAAGCCTCTGAAGGAGCCGATATCCTTCTCATTGAGGAGCCCCCACAGGGGGTTCAGTGGAGTTAGTGTGTGAGCGATCGCAGTGCATGAGCACCTCTCTCATTCACCGATGGGATTCTAACTGTTTACGGTGACTTACAGTTGGATATCGGGTAAAGATCAAGGGATCGGGGCTATGGGGAGCCCCGATATCTAAATCCAGCCGTGCACTGAGCCCGGGAAAAAAGAACATTGCATTTATATAGCGCCTTCCACGACCTCCTGGACGTCCCAAAGCGCTTTACAGCCAATGAAGTACTTTTTGAAGTGGAGTCACTGTTGTAATGTGGGAAACGCGACAGCCAATTTGCGCACAGCAAGCTCCCACAAACAGCAATGTGATAATGACCAGATAATCTGTTTTTATTATGTTGATTGAGGGATAAATATTGGCCAGGACACCGGGGATAACTCCCCCTGCTCTTCTTTGAAATAGTGCCATGGGATCTTTTACGTCCACCTGAGAGGGGCAGACGGGGCCTCGGTTTAACGTCTCATCTGAAAGATGGCACCTCCGACAGTGCAGCACTCCCTCAGTACTGCACTGGAGTGTCAGCCTAGATTTTCTGCTCATGTCTCTGTAGTGGGACTGGAACCTGCAACCTTCTGACCCGGAGGCGACCGTGCTGCCCACTGAGCCACAGCTGACACTGTGAGATGTAAATAAACTTCACGCCGTTCTCTAAATATCCAGTGTGAGCTGGCACTGGTACAGAAGGTTAAGCTGCTGGCAGGGGCGAGTGACCATAATGTCTGCTCGCCACCCTAACCGTGTTCTCCTTCCAGCTCGGTGCTGATCGTCCTCCAGCCTCAATCCCAATCCCTCATCCCAAGTGGCCATTTCCGTCGACTGTCGCTTAGAGAGTAGGCAGCGAATGTCATCAGGGTCTTGAACTGTGCCGGGACCCTTCCGCACTCAGTGACACTCCCACCACGGGTGATCAGGCAGCAGCCTGCGGCAGATACCCCAAACCTATTTACCGCGCTCTCTTTCTCCCAAACCCCCCCAGGGACGCTACAGCTTCTCGAGGGCTGTTAAGGATGGGCAATAAATGCTAGCCTTGCCAGCGACGCCCACATCCCATGAACGAATAAGAAAAAGACTAGGGATCGGATCGGGCCTTACTGGTCTGTGTGGCTCAGCGACTTACTGGATGTGTGTGTGTGTTTTATTTGTATTGCACACTCCAGCAACAGCTTAATTCTTTGGACTCCTGAGCCTTTCACCAGCTGCAGTGGGACAGGGTCGAGAGGCTGGGCATCTACTCTCGGGCCTCGCTGAACTGCAGGCCGTGAGAGTGTGTGATGGGTCAGACACTCATTGTTTAATGCACCCTCTCCCTGTGCCAAACCGATGGAATGAAATTCTGTCCTCTCTGCCGGCTGGAAGGTTCTTTAGCTGAATGAGTCCCGTGTCTCCATCCAGTGCCCCAGTGGTCTCTGCCCACTGAAAGCTGTCTCGAGTTGCCAGGCTCGCTCCGAGAAACCACGCGACAGCTGGTGGGGGAAATGGCCTAATATCCTGCTGCATGTAGGGGGGTGGTCTTGTGTGGTTGGACTGAGGCAGGTTGTTGGGGCAGTGTAGAGGAGCTTTAACTCTGCATCTGATCAAACTGTACCTCACCCGGGAGTGCTCGATGCCTGAATTGGAAACTGCTCCGCTCCCCAGCACTGACATCTCTCACCTTGATGAGCACAAAATTCTTAATAATTTTAAAAACACACACACACACACTCAAGGCCAGTATCAAAAGTGAGGTTTGACAGAGTTTGTTGAGAAGTCGAGAAACAGGTTAAACGCCGCAGCAGCTAATGTGAGTGGACTGTGTTTATGGAATTGGACACAGGCTGCCTTTCCCTTAACTTCCGTGCACAAAACTGTCAGCGTTGTTCAGTTCGAACCCAGCAAGGGGGCCATTGGCAAGGCGTTCAAGAAGGATGCCAAGATTGTGATGGAGTACTTGAACATCTGTGACGAGTGTTACATCACAGACACGGAGAAGGAGCTGAACGAAAAGGGGTAGGTTTTTTGGTCAGTGAATTAATTGTCACGGTCGGAACTGGGTTAGTTCTGGGCGCATCGCTTCCACCTAGTCTGGAATTCCCCCGGAAGTTTCTTGGCTCTCTAGGGTCCTCGGTGGAATGAGTGGAGGTGGTAACCGGTGACCCCCCTTGCTCTTCCCCAGTGGTTAGAAGGAACAGGGTGGGCAGGCAGCTGCCTGTTTGCAGGTCTCCGCTCCGGCCACTAGGTGGAGCACCACACTGTTTTTTGCAATGCCAAATTGAAGGGACATCACTAAGGCTGGAGAGAGACCAGGTCATTTGCCAAATGGTGGCCAGCTTGACGTCGAACTTGTGAAAGCAGGAAGACCGAGAGGGTGGGAAGTTCCAGCGCTGAGGAGTTTGTTTGGGCCTCTTCACCTTCCCACCAGAGCCCGACCCGCTTCAGCCTGGCGCTAAACCCCAGGCAACTTTCCTCGCTCCCGCCAGAGTTTAAAAATCGCAGTCGGGGGACCGATGACGTCATCGGACCGGACCTGGATCTTCACCGCCCTGGGCAGAAGCTTGAGTAAAACCGCGAGCCGCTGGATCTCGGCAGCTTTCCGGCAGCTAAGTAACCTGGGGCATTTTAAGCGCCCGCCCAGCTTCTGCCTGGCGGGTGGGGTTAGAATCGCCCCGTGTGTCTTTGAACTAGTCGGTTGTCCCAGTAAATAGAGAACACGATGTCGATTCAGGCCTTGGAGAGGGTGCAGAGGAGATTTACCAGAATGGTACCAGGGATGATGGATTACAGTTGTGTGGAGAGATTGGCTGGGGTGGTTCTCCTGAGAGCAGAGAAGGTTATGGGGAGATTTAATAGAGGTGTTCAAAATGATGAGGGGTTTTGATAGAGTAAATACTGTTCCCAGTGACAGAAGGGTCAGTAACCAGAGGGGACAGATTTAAGATAATTGGCAAAAGAGCTAGAGGGGAGATGAAGAGAATTTTTTTTTAATGCAGCGAGTTGTTGTGATCTGGAACGCGCTGCCTGAAAGGGTGGTGGAAGCAGATTCAATAATAACTTTCAAAAGAGAATTGGAGAAATACATGAAAGGGGGAAATTTGCAGGGCTCTGGGGAAAGAGCAGGGAGTGGGACTAATTGGATCGCTCTACCAAAGAGCCGGCACAGGCGCGCTGGGCCGAATGGCCTCCTTCTGTGCTGGATGATTGAACGTTGAACCTTCTGCCAGTTTGGAGTGGGCCTGGTGCTCACCGTACTGAAGCAGCATTGATGGGACGTGCGGGGAAAGTCGCACTCCAGCTGCTGGGTGCTGTGAGAAAGTTTCAAAGAAGCCAGTGAACTACATGAACCAGGAACCAGTATTTCCTGAATTCACAATTTTATAACCCCCGCTTCAAAGCAGAATGTCATAAGAACGTAGGAATGTACACAACTGGAAAAGACCGCGAATTCTCAGGACGCTGTCTCAATATCCCTTCCGTTGGTTTTTCCTGTCGGATGCCTATCCCAACGCTCCTCAGAAAATGACAGTTGTGATCAGCCCTGCGCAGTCCATTCCAGACACACACCCCACCCTCACCCTGATAACTTACTAGAGAAATATAAACTCTTTATTCTTCCCCAGTAAGGAGAGGAAAAAGATAAACTGCATTCAGTGGGAGCTGGGCAGAGGCCCCTGTGTCTAAGGACATAAGAAATAGGAGCAGGAGTAGGCCATACGGTCCCTCAAGCCTGTTCCACCATTCAATAAGATCATGGCTGACCTTCGACCTCAACTCCACTTTCCCGCCCGATTCCCATATCCCTTGATTCCCCTAGAGTCCAAAAGTCTTACTGATCTCTGTCTTGAATATACTCAATGACTGCAGCATCCACAGCTCTCTCGGGGTAGAGAATTCCAAAGATTCACAACCCTTTGAATGAAGAAATTTCTCCTCATTGCCGAGAAATGGCCGACCCTGTGACTCATCCTGTGACTGTGCCCCCCTAGTTCTAGACTCTCCAGCCAGTGGAAAGAGCCTCTCCGCATCTACCCTGTCACTCCCTCTCAGGATCTTAGATTGTTTCAGTGAGTTCACCTCACATTCTTCTAAACTCCAGAGAGTATAGGCCCATTCTACACAATCTCATCCTAGGACAGCCCTCTCATCCAGGGATCAATCTAGTGAACCTTCGTTGCACCGCCTCTAAGGCAAGTATATCCTTAGATAAGGAGACCAGAACTGTGCACAGTACTCCAGGTGTGGTCTCACCAAGGCCCTGTACAATTGTAGCAAGACTTCCTTACTCTTATACTCCAACCCCCTTGCAATAAAGTCTCTGGGGCTCGAGCTCCAAGTGCAACCCAGCTGTCAATGTCACAGCTCGCACTCGCTGGACAGGCACTGTGAAATATTTCTAATCGTGGCCTGGTCGGTTTTGTTAAATGTGTTTTGAAATGTGCAAGGCTGATGTCGCTTTATCCCTATTTTCCTCTATCCTCTCTCCAGGGAGTTCACTTTTGAATCGGAAGGAAAAAGCTTCACTCTGAATAAGACCATGGTTGGAGTGAAAAGGTTTCAGAAGACTTTACACGGTCAGTGGCTTGCTTTCCCACTTGTAGAACTGTGTGCTTTTATTTCCAAATGAACCCTCAAGTTGTTTTCGCACTGTTTTTCTCACCGTCTCTTTCTCCCCCTCCCCCCATACAAGCAGGTGTGTAAGGTTGTGAATTGTATAAGGTTCCTTTGGTTGTGAGTAGTGTGTGTCTGCTAACACAACATTCATTGTTCATGGCCGCCTTTGTTAATAGCAAAGTAATGTTTTGCGAGTAAGTATTTGCAACCGTCTCTACTTCTCAAACCCATCAGTCATATAGTAAGTCTTGCGTACAGAATAAACCTCCAGGAGATCCTCCTCGGATACAGGGGTGGTGCCAGAGGACTGGAGGATTGCAAGTGTTACACCCTTGTTCATAAAAGGGGGAGAAGGATAAACCTGGCAACTCCAGGCCAGTCAGTTTAACGTCGGTGGTGGGGAAGCTTTTAGAAACAATCCGGGACAAAATTAACAGCCACTTGGACAAGCGTGGACAAATAAAGGAGAGGCAGAACGGATTTGTTAAGGGCAAATCGTGTTTGACTAACTTGATTGAGTTTTTTGATGAGGTAACCGAGAGGGTGGATAAGGGTATATGGACTTTCAAAAGGCGTTTGATAAAATACCACATACTAGGCTTGTTGGCAAAATTGAAGCCCATGGGATAAAAGGGGCAGCAGCAGCAGGGATACAATATTGGCTCAGGGATAGAAAACAAAGTTGTGGCGAATGGCTGTTTTACAGACTGGAGGGAGGTATACAGTGGCGTTCCCCAAGGTTCAGTACTAGGACCACTGCTGTTTTTGATATATATTAATGACTTGGACTTGGGGTTACAGGGCACAATTTCAAAATTTGCAGGTGGAAACTTGGAAGTGTAGTAAAGAGTGAGGAAGATGGTAATAGACTTCAAGAAGACACAGACTGGCTGGTGGAATGGGCGGACACAAGGTAGATGAAATTCAACGCAGAGAAACGTGAGGTGATACACTTTGGTGGGAAGAATGAGGAGAGACTGTAAACGCTAAATGGTACAATTTTAAAGCGGGTGCAAAAAGGGAGCGACCTGAGGGTGTTGGTGCAAATCTTTGAAGGTGGCAGGTCAGGTTAACAAAGCAGTTAATAAAGAATTTGTGATCCTGGGCTTTATAAATAGAGGCATAGAATATAAAAGCCAGGAAGTTATACATAAAACACTAGTTCAGTCCTAGCTGGAGTATTGTGTCCAATTCTGGGCACCACACTTTAGGAAGGACGTGAGGATTTAGATAGACTAAATAAAAAGAAACTGTTTCCAATGGCTGAAGGGTCGATAACAAGAGGGCACAGACTTAAGGTGATTGGCAAAAGAACCAGAGGCGACACGAGGAAAACCTTTTTAACGCAACGAGTGGTTAGGATTTGGAAGGCACTGCCTGATAGGGCGGTGGATACAGATTCAATAGTAGCCTTCAAAAGGGAATTGGATAAATACATGAAGGAGAAAAAATTGCAGGGATATGGGGAAAGAGCGGGGGAGTGGGACTAACTGGATCGCTCTTCGAAAGAGCCGGCACAGACTCGACGGGCGGAATGGCCTCCTCCTATACTGTACTATTCTATGATTCTAAGAGGTGGGGCGTTTCTGGTGTCGACCATATCCGCTTCCCTGTGAGCAACACCCCGGGGGCTGTGATCGTCATTTAAAAAGATTCTGGACGGTTCTACAATAGATGTAAATGTACAGCGCCCTGATAGTCTGCTTTACTCCGGGGGCTCCCTGAGGCCAGCATATGCTGGGGTCCGGTCTGGCAAGTGGCTGTGCCTCACTGAGTAACTGCTCTGTAACAAGGCGGTTAGTGTGTGTGTGTGGAGCTAACTGCCACAAGGCCCAGTCGTGACCTCGCCTGACGCCCGTCTGCGCTGGCGTGGTTCAGCACGGTTCAGTGGGGCAGAGGGCCAGTGGGGCAGCTCTATTCGTACTGTTCCCTTGTCTTGGGTCACTTGGTGCTGACCTGACCCAGACCAGCTAGCATCGCAGACCAGGGATCAAACCAAGGCCCGTTTCTGGCCTGTACTGGGCTTGGTGAGACAAAGAGAGACACAATACTCTAGCTGGGGTCTAAGCGGTGTTTTATAAAGGTTTAGCATAACTTCCTTGATTTGTACTTTCTGCCTCTGTTTATAAAGCCCAGGATCCCGTATGACTTTTTACCAACTTTCTAAACTTGTCCTGCCACCTTCAGAGATTTGTGTACGTACACCCCAGTACGAAGTTACCTGTAGTTAGGAACAAAATAACAATAGACAGGCAGCCGCTCCCCAGCCCTGCGATCACTGCTGACTTTGTCCTTGATGAATGTCACGTATAAAATGCGTTATCACTTGTGTTATCACTTGGCTTTTCGTGTATTTGTATAAAATTCAAAACATGCGGGTACCACAGTCACCAGACCGAGACTCACATTTATGTCTCGTCTCGTCGAGCTTCTCTCACGGTGAATTACTTCGAAAATCCAGTGACCCACGCAGGCGAACATGACCAGTCATTTGGAGTACAGCAAGATCCCACAAATAGTGCGATGAATGAATTTTGTTCAGGTATAACATCGAGTGGGACTTCTGCTATTTCTAACACGACTGTATTGAAATAATTGTTTTTGGTTTCCACTCGCAGACAGTGGGGAATATTTTAAAAGTTTCTGCAGGAGTCTACGGTAAGCGGGTTTAACCCCCCCACCCCCCCCCAGTACTTTCTTGGTTTTCCACTTTCTAGCACTAACAAACCTTTTTTATTTGTTTTTGGTGCTTTAGTTGAGGAAATTACTCCCAGTGTGATTGAGCCGTCCTTTGGCATCGGAAGAATCATGTACACTGTGTTCGAGCACACCTTCCACATCCGGGCTGGGGACGAGCAGAGAACGGTAAGTCTGCACTCGCTCCCTGCACGTCCTTTGGTGCACCAGCGTCCGCGCCGGGGGAGAGGGACGGGCGGAGGGACTGGAACGGAGAGGGGGGTTGGCAGAGACAGACGGGGAGGGGACAGTTGGAGCGGAGCGGGGGGTGACGGGGAGACGGGCAGAGGAACAGAGAGCGAGCGCACGCATAGCAAGTGAGGCTGTGGAGGGATTTAAAACATGAGGGTGAGAAGTTTAAATTTGAGGGGTGGGAGAGGGAGGCAGTGTTGGCCAGCGAGGGCTGGGGCGATAGGTGAACACCACTCATTGTGGAATTGGATAAGAACAGCGGAGTTTCCAATGAGCTGAAGTTTACAGAGGATGGGAGGCCATCCAGGAGAGCATTGGGATAGTTGAGTGTGGAGGTGACTAAGGTATGGATCTTGAGTAATCACTATTGACTTATTGTCGAGTGTGGAGGTGATTGGCATGGATCTATTAAGGCACCACTGGGTAACCTCCTTTCAAGGCTTAGGAACGCTGACACCTTCCGTCTTTCCCCATAACACAGCCTACTGATGCAGTGGCTCTGCATCGTCTTCAGGGCTTGAATGTCTCTCTTGTATCTTGCTACCCAGGAGCTCCGCTGCTCCCAGCTCTCGCACCAGATGTCTGAAATGCCCTTTGGTTATTACAATCGGTTTCCCCATAGAATCTGACAGCACGGAGGAGGCCATTCGGCCCATCGTGCCTGTGCCGGCTCTTTTTTTCCCCTTGCAAATTATTCCTTTTCAAGTACACGTCAATGCTTTATTTTTGTTTAGAAGGGGTCGCTGGTGCTCCTGTGTACTCGGAGATCCCAGATTGTCCTTTCTCAGACCCTCAGTGGTTGTTTGCCGCCCCAGGCACTGCTCGCTTAAGGATCTGAGGCTTTCCAGGAATGGGAAAGGGCTCGGTTGGGCCAACACATGACATTCCTTTTAAAACTGTTGGGGACGAGCAAGCGAAAGTAAAAGAATGGGAGATGGGGAAACGAGCGAATCACCGGTGTAAGAGGGAGAAGAGAACGGATGGAATGAGAGTTATAAAAGAAGTGGGAAGATGGGAGCAGCTTGAGAGTAAATGATCAGTTAAAGATAATTGGCAGAAGAACCGGGGGGGGGCGGATAAGTCTTTTTTTACACCATGAGTTATGAGCTGGAATGCGCTGCCTGAAAGCAAATTCAATAATAGCTTTCAAAAGGGGAATTTGATAAATACTTGAAAAGGAAACATTTGCTGTGCTGCGGGGAAAGAGCAGAGGAGTGGGACTAATTGGCAACACGGTGGCATAGTGGTTAGCACTGTTGCCTCACAGCGCCAGGGACCCGGGTTCGAATCCGGCCTCGGGTGACTGTCTGTGTGGAGTTTGCACATTCTCCCCGTGTCTGCGTGGGTTTCCTCCGGGTGCTCCGGTTTCCTCCCACAGTCCAAAGATGTGCGGGTTAGGTTGATTTGGCTATGATAAATTGACCCTTGGTGTTAGGGGGATTAAATACGTGGGGTTACGGGGATAGGGTGGGATATGTGTCGGTGCAGGCTCGATGGGCCGAAATGGCCTCTATCTGCACTGTGGGGATTCTGTAATAGGACAGCTCTTTCAAAGAGCTAGCACAGGCACGATGGGCCGAATGGCCTCCTGTGTGGTATAATTCTATAATTATAAATATGCTATAACATGTAAATATTACACTGACAACACATTTAAGTCAAATCTTCACAGCAAAATGAAAAGAATGAAAATCCCACGGTTGGGAGGGGAATGTGATGGGGATGTGGGAACGCATGTTGGGAGGGGAATGTGATGGGGATGTGGGAAAGCACAGTTGGGATGGGGATGTGGGAACGTACGGTTGGGAGAGGAATGTGATGAGGATATGGGAACGCACGTTGGGAGAGGAATGTGATGGGGATATGGGAACGCACGTTGGGAGAGGAATGTGAGGAATGTGATGGGGATATGGGAACGCACGTTGGGAGGGGAATGTGAGGAATGCGATGGGGATGTGGGAATGCACGTTGGGAGGGGAATGCGAGGAATGCGATGGGGATGTGAGGAATATGATGGGGATGTGGGAACGTACGGTTGGGAGGGGAATGTGAGGGGGATGCGGGAAGGCTGAAATATCATGGAGTGCGACTTAAAACCTGAATGCAGGTCCCCTTCCTGTCTGTACGGTGCAAAGTCTTAACACTGTTCCGTCCGTTTCTCCCGACAGTACTTCAGCTTCCCGGCGACTGTGGCTCCCTATAAATGCTCTGTGCTGCCCCTCAGTCAGAACCAGGAGTTTGCTCCGTTTGTGAAGGAGCTGGGTGAGTAGTCAGTGTTTAATCGCTCACTGACCAAGATAAATTCAGTCGGCTCGGTCAGCCTCCGAAGGAGATCTTTTTGTGTCTCCGATGTTAAATCGACCTCCTGTGTGTTACCACTATAGTTTATTCTTTTGGTTGTTATTTTGCCATCTGGTTTATTCTTACCCCGATGTAATGATTTAGGCTTTTTGATGGAACGTGAAGTTGGGACAGAGAAAGACTTGCATTTATATCGCGCCTTTCACAGCCTCAGGATGTCCCAAAGCGCTTCACAGCCAATGAAGAACTTTTTGAAGTGTAGTCACTGTTGTGATGTAGGAAGCTCTGGTCACCTTGGTGGTGCCTGTAATCAAAGCCACCTGTCTAGCCCTGTGAATTGAGTATGGTGGTGTCCCGACACAAGGTAGCAGCAGGGCTATGGGCCGTTGGGTTGGCGCATTGACCTTTCACCTCTGGGACTGGGGGGGATCCAAGGCTCGGTCTCCCAATAGTGGCAAGGGTCCAGTGTGAGATGAACTGAGAAGAAAGAATTTGCAATTAATATATTGCCAAACCAAGTCTCAACCGATGCATCCCAAAAGCATTTCATTCGCATCCAGTCACTTGTACTGTGCAGTTACGTCGAGATACATCGAGTCCACATCACAGAAACAGGCCATTCAGCCCAACTAGTCTATGCTCCACACGAACCTCCTCCCAATGCGGACCGCTGTGGAACACTATTCGCCATATCCTTCCAGTTCAAGGAACTTTAACCCCAACTCTTTGCTATTTGCAGTCCACACCCAGCCGCCTTTATCTTCATATGGTAACCATCTCTCTAGTTCTGTGTGTCAGCCTTGACTCAGTGATGGAATTCTCGCCTGAGTCACAAGGCCGAGGGTTCAAGCCTCACTCCAGAGACTTGATCACATAATCCAGTCTGACACTCCAGTGTAGAACCGAGTGCGCGGCACTTTTCGGATGAAAAGTTAAACCAAAGCCCCGTCTGCCCCCTCAGGTGGGCATAAAAGTTCCCATTGCACTGTTGGAAGAAGAGCAGGGAAGTTCTCCCAGAGTCCTGGCCAACATTTATCCCTCAATTAACGTCACACAAAAAAAATCATTATCCGGTCAATTCTCTCACTGCTGTTTGTGGGAGCTTGCTGTGCGCAAATTGGCTACTGCGTTTCCCTACATTACAACAGTGACTGCACTTCACAAAAAAATACTTAACTGGCTGCATATTTCTTCCAAAGTATTATTTTGATATGGCGTAGCACAGCAAGATCCCACAAGCAGTAATGAGGTGAATGACCAGTTTAATCTGATTTTGGTCATGTTGGTTGAGGGATCAGTGTTGGTAAGGACAAGTCCCGTGCTCCTCTTCAAATAGTGGCTCAGTGGGCAGCGCTCTCGCCTTTAGGTCTGAAGGTTGTGGGTTCAAGTCCCACTCCAGAGACTTGAGCACAAAATCCAGGCTGACACTCCAGTGCAGTGCTGAGGGAGTGCTGCCCTGTCGGAGGTGCCGTCTTTCAGATGAGATGTTAAACCGAGGCCCCGTCTGCTCTCTCAGGTGGACGTAAAAGATCCCATGGCACTATTTCGAAGATGATCTGGGGAGTTATCCCCGGTGTCCCTGGCCAATATTTATCCCTCAACCAACATCACTAAAAAACAGATTATCTGGTTATTATCACATTGCTGTTTGTGGGAGCTTGCTGTGCGCAAACTGGCTGCCGCGTTTCCCACATTACAACAGTGACTACACTTCAAGTACTTCATTGGCTGTAAAGAGTTTTGGGACGTCCTGAGGTTGTGAAAGGCGCTATAGAAATGCAAGTCTGTCTTTTAGTTCTGAGATGTTTTATGTTCAACTGAACAGGCAGACAGGGCCTCGGGTTGATGTCTTCTCTGGAGTACGGCACCTCTGACAGTGCAGCACTCCCTCAGTACTGGAGTGTCAGCCTAGATTTTGTGTTCAAGTCTCTGAACCCACAACCTTCTGACTTGGAGGCGAGCGTGCTACCCACTGGGTTAAGGTTGTTCAAGGCTGATGGGTGCAAGTCTATAAGCACGAAACTGTTGCTAGTTGGAGACTAAGCTGGCAGTGCCCGTTTCATTCAGGTACATGAATGGCCGGTGTCAGAACTTCAAGGGTGCTGGGATAAAGGCACATAATGGGGGCATAGTGGAGATTTCACCTGCATCTGACCTGTGAACACTCAGTCCTGATAGTCGCAGACGGTGAAAAAGGGTCTGATTCCCCAGCACTGACATTCTTAGTGTGGGTGGTAGGGGGGAAATGCACTAAATCGATAGTGCAGCACATTTAAAATATGTTCTTGGGGCACTTTCTGCCATCAATGTGGGTAATGATGAACAGTGGAGAACCCAGAGAGGAGACGTCTATCATTAGATCCGAGTTGTGGATCTGACTCTGGCTCCCAGGTTCACTGCTGTTTCTACGATACGTGGGGTCGAACCTCATCCCTTTTGAACAGGAGGCTGGCGCGCACCAGTGGATGAGAAGTGAGTCTCGATCACTATTTACAGGTTCCACTTGCCTCAACCACCTCGAAAGGCCAAGTCGCACACCATCCCGACTTCGACAAATATCGGCCTTTCCTTCGTCGTCACTGGGTCAAAATCCCTGAACTCCCTCCCTAACAGCATTGTAAGCGCACCTTCACCACACCGACGGCAGTGGTTCAAGAAGCATGCCCACCACCACCTTCTCAGGGCAACTAGCTGATGGGCAATAAATGCCGGCCCTGCCAGCGACGCCCACATCCCGAGAATGAATTTTTTTTAAACTGTATAATGAGATAGTTTGGGGAAATTATTAAAACGATATGTAAGCTCAGCGAGTAGCTGAACCGTAGAGGGGGGCCCTGGTCTGTGCGGAATTAGCTGAATTCAACCAGTAGAGGGGGCTGGGGCTACGGTTAGTTTCAGAGTCCCCGGGGATGGCTCCCGAGGAGGTTGGGAGAACCCCGGGGGGGTTATTGTGCGTTCGCTGACTGTTGGTGACCCTTCGCTAATGGCACCGTCCTCCCTCTCCACAGCTGAAGCACTGACCAAACACGGCGTTTCCCACAAAGTGGACGACTCGTCCGGTTCCATCGGGCGACGGTACGCCAGAACGGACGAGATCGGTGTGGCCTTCGGCATAACCATCGACTTCGACACGGTCAACAAGGTGCCTCACACGGCCACGCTGAGGGACCGCGACTCGATGCGGCAGATCCGTGCTGAGGTAGGCACAAGGAGCACGTTTACTGGCCACACCCTCCTCCCTCCGTTTGCTGTGCGCACACCCACTTTAATAAAACAGTAAGGGTGTGCCGATCTCGGGATGCCAGTATTGGTTTGGATTGCAGAATGCGGGCAGGAGAGTATTACACAGAATGTACAGCACAGGAAAAGGCCGTCTGGCTCAACTGGTCTCTGCTGGTGTTTAAACTCCGCACGAGCCTCCTCCCACTCTAATTGCCTCTTCCCACCCTGCCCACAGATCCCTCTCTTCCTTATGTATACATCGCACCTTCTCTTAACTGCATCATTGCTTTGAGGGCAACGGTAGTGTAGTGGTTATGTCACTGGGCTAGTAATCCAAAGGCCTGGACTAATGATCCAGAGACATGAGTTCAAATCCCACCACGGCAGCTGGGGATTTTAAATTCAGTTAATTAAATAAATCTGAAATAAAAAGCTAGTATCAGTAATGGTGATCATGAAACTATTGGATTGTCATAAAAACCCATCTGATTCAATAATGTCCTTGAGGGAAGGAAATCTGCCGTCCTTACCCGTCCTGGCTGATATGTGACCCCAGACCCACAGCAATGTGGTTGACTCTTAACTGCCCTCTGAAATGGCCCAGCAAGCCCCTCAGTTGTAAAAAAAACGCTACAAGAAATGAAACCGGATGGACCACCCGGCATCGACCTCAGCACCGGCTACGGACACGACAACAGCACACCCAGCCCAGTCGACCCTGCAAAGTTCTCCTTGGGAGAGCTGTCCCACAGACTAGTCAAGCAACAGCCTGACATAGTCACACTCACAGAATCATACCTTTCAGCCAATGTCCCAGACTCCTCCATCACCATCCCTGGGTATGTCCTGTCCCACCGGCAGGACAGATCCACCAGGGGTGACGGCACAGTGGTATACAGTCGCGAAGGAGTGGCCCTGGGAGTCTTCAACATTAACATGAAATCTCATGGCTTCAGGTCAAGCATGGGCAAGGAAACCTCCTGCTGATTACCACCTACCGCCCTCCCTCAGCTGATGAACCAGTACTCCTCCATGTTGAACACCACTTGGAAGAAGCACTGAGGGTAGCAAGGACACAGAATGTACTCTGGGTGGGGGACTTCAATGTCCATCACCAAGAGTGGCTCGGTAGCACCACTACTGACCAAGCAGGGCCTGTGACAGGTGATGAGAGAACCAACACGAAGGGGAAAACCTACTTAACCTCTTACTCACCAATCTACCTGTCACAGATGCATCTGTCTATGACAGCATTGGTAGCAGTGACCACCGCACAGTCATTGTGGAGACGAAGTCTTGTCTTCACACTGAGGACACCCTCCATCGTGTTGTGTGGCACTACCACCGTGCTAAATGGGATAGATTCAGAACAGATTTAGCAGCTCAAAACTGGGAATCCATGAGGCACTGTGGGCCATCAGCAGCAGCAGACTTGTATTCCACCACAATCTGTAACCTCATGGCCTGGCATATCCCTCACTCTACCATTACCATCAAGCCAGGGGACCAACCCTGGTTCAATAAGGAGTGTGGAAGAGCATGCCAGGAGCAGCACCAGGCGTACCTAAACCTAGGGAAGCTCCAACACAGGACTACATGCATGCTAAAAAGCGGAAGCAGCATGCTATAGACCGAGCTAATCATCCCACAATCAACGGATCAGATCAAAGCTCTGCAGTCCTGCCACATCCAGTCGTGAATGGTGGTGGACCATTAAACAACTAATGGGAGGAGGAGGCTCCATGAATATCCTCCTCCTCAATGATGGTGGAGCCCAGTCCGTGAATGCAAAAGACAAAGCTGAAGTGTTTGCAACGATCTTTAGCCAGAAGTGCCGAGTGGGTGATCCATATCGGCCTCCTCCTGAGGTCCCCACCACAAAATCCAGTCTTCCACCAATTCGATTCACTCTACGTGATATCAAGAAACGGCTGAGCGCACTGGATACAGCAAGGGCTGTGGGCCCTGACAACATCCCGACTTTCGTGCTGAAGACTTGTCTTCCAGAACTAGCCGTGCCGTTCCAGTACAGCTACAACACTGGCATCTATCTGACAATGTGGAAAACTGCCCAGGTATGTCCTGTCTGCAAAAAGCAGGACAAATCCAATCCGGCCAATTACCGCCCCATCAGTCTACTGTCAATCATCAACAAAGTGCTGGAAGGTGTCGTCGACAGTGTTATCAAGCGGCACTTACTCGCTGATAACCTGCTCACTGATGCCCAGTTTGGGTTCTGCCAGGACCACTCGGCTCCAGACCTCATTACATAGAAACATAGAAGATGGGAGCAGGAGTAGGCCATTCGGCCCCTAGAGCCATTTAATGAGATCATGGCTGATCATCCAAATTCAGTACCCTGTCCCTGCTTTCTCCCCATATCCCTTGATCCCTTTAGCCTTAAGAAATATATCTAACTCCTTCTTGAATATATTTAATGAATTGGCCTCAACTGCCATCTGTGGTAGAGAATTCCACAGGTTCACCACTCTCTGGGTGAAGAAATTCCTTCTCATCTCAGTCCTAAATGGCTTACCCCTTATCCTTAGACTGTGACCTCTGGTTCTGGACTCCTCTGCCATCGGGAACATCCTTCCTGCATCTAGTCTGTCTAGTCCTGTTAGAATTTTATAAGTTTCAATGAGATCCCCTCTCATTCTTCGAAACTCTAGCGAATATAAGCCCAATCGACCCAATCTCTCTTCATACGTCATTCCTGCCATCCCAGGTATCAGTCTGGTGAATCTTCGCTGCACTCCCTCCATGGCAAGAACATCCTTCCTCAGATAAGGCGACCAAAACTGCACACAATACTCAAGGTGTGGTCTCACCAAGGCCCTGTACAACTGCAGCAAGACATCCTTGCTCCTGTACTCGAATCCTCTTGCTATGAAGGCCAACATACCATTTGCCTTCTTAACCGCCTGCAGCACCTGCATGCTTGCCTTCAGCGACTGGTGCACAAGGACACCCAGGTCTCGTTGCGCTTCCCCTTTTCCCAATCTATTGCCGTTCAGATAATAATCTGCCTTCCTGTTTTTGCCACCAAAGTGGATAACCTCGCATTTATCCACATTATAATGCATCTGCCCAATCACCCAACCTGTCCAAATCATACTGGAGTTTCTCTGCATCCTCCTCACAACACACGCGCCCACCCAGCTTTGTGTCGTCTGCAAACTTGGAGATATTACATCTAGTTCCCCCGTCTAGATCTAATAAATATATATATATATATATATATATATATATATATGAATAACTGGGGTCCTAGGACCGATCCCTGCGGTATTGGTACCCCACTAGTCACTGCCTGCCACTCGGAAAAAGACCCGTTTATTCCAACTCTTTGCTTCCTGTCTGCCAACCAGTTCTCTGTCCAAGTCAGTACCTTACCCCCAATCCCATGTGCTTTAACTTTGCACGCTAATCTCTTATGCGGGACCTTATCGAAAGCCTTCTGAAAGTCCAAATACACCACATCCACTGGTTCTCCCTTATCTATACCAGTTACATCCTCAAAAAAATTCCAGTAGATTAGTCGAGCATGATTTACCTTTTGTAAATCCATGTTGACTTTGTCCGATCCTGTCACTGTTTTCCAAGTGCTCTGCTATTGCATCTTTTATAATGGACTCTAGCATTTTCCCCACTACCGATGTCAGGCTTACCGGTCTATAATTCCCCGTTTTCTCTCTCCCACCTTTTTTAAATAGTGGGGTTACATTAGCTACCCTCCAATCCATGGGAACTGTTCAAGTCTATAGAATTTTGGAAGATGACCAGCAATGCATCTTCTATTTCTAGGGCCACTTCCTTAAGTACCCTAGGATGTAGATTATCAGGCCCTGGGGATTTATCGGCCTTCAATCCTGTCAATTTTCCTAACACCATTTCCCTACAAATACTGATTTCATTCAGTTCCTCCCTCTCATTAGACCCTATGTTCCCTGACATCTCTGGGAGGTTATTTGTGTCTTCCTTTGTGAAGACAGAACCAAAGTATGTATTTAATTGGTCTGCCATTTCTTTGTTCCCCATGATAAATTCCCCTGATTCTGACTGCAAGGGACCTACGCTTGACGTCACCAATTTTTTTCTCTTCACATATCTATAGAAGCTTTTACAGTCAGTTCTTATGTTCCTGCAAGCTTACTCTCATACTCTATTTCCCCCCTCTTAATTAATCCCTTTGTCCTCCTTTGCTGAATCCTAAACTGCTCCCAATCCTCAAGTTTGCTGCTTTTTCTGGCCAATTTATAAGACCTTGGGTCTTATGCTATCCCTAATTTCCCTCGTTAGCCACGGTTGAGTCACCTTTTTTGTTTTTTATGCCAAACAGTGATGAGCAAATTCTGTGGTTCATCCATGCGATCTTTAAATGTTTGCCATTGCCTATCCACCGTCAACCCTGTAAGTAACATTCCCCAATCCATCCTAGCCTTGGACAAAAGAGCTGAATTCCAGACGTGAGGTGAGAGTGACTGCCCTTGACATTAAGGCAGCATTTGACAGAGTGTGGCATCAAGGAGCCCGAGTAAAACTGAAGTCAATGGGAATATGGGGGAAAACGCTCCACTGGCTGGGGTCATACCTAGCACAAAGGAAGATGGTTGTGGTGATTGAAGGTCAATCACCATCAACATCTGGGTGTCACCATTGACCAGAAACTTAACTGGACCAACCACATAAATACTGTGGCATTAAGAGCAGGTCAGAGGCTGGGTATTCTGCGGCGAGTGTCTCACCTCCTGACTCCCCAAAGCCTTTCCACCATCTACAAGGCACAAGTAAGGAGTGTGATGGAATACCCTTCACTTGCCTGGATGAGTGCAGCTCCAACAACACTCAAGAAGCTCGACACCATACAGGACAAAGCAACCCACTTGATTGGCACCCCATCCACCACCTTAAACATTCACTCCCTCCACCACCAGCGTACCGTGGCTGCAGTGTGTACCATCTACAAGATGCACTGCAGCAACTCCCAAACCCGCGACCTCTTCCACCTAGAAGGACAAGGGCAGCAGGCATCCTGACTTGGAAGTATATCGCCGATCCTTCATAGTCACTGGGTCAAATTCCTGGAACTCCCTACCGGACAGCACTGTGGGAGTACCTTCACCACACGGACTGCAGCGGTTTAAGAAGGCGGCTCACCACCTCCTTCTCAACAACAATTAGGGATGGGCAATAAATGCTGGCCCACATCCCATAAACGAATAAAAAAAAAATAATGAAGCAGTACATGCCCGCATACAGCAAGACCTGAACGACATTCAGGCTTGGGCTGATAAGTGGCAGGTAACATTCGCGCCACACAAGTGCCAGGCAATGACTATCTCCAATAAGCGAGTGTCCTTGACATTCAACGGCATTACCATCGCCAAATCCCCCACCAACAACATCCTGGGGGTCACCATTAACCAGAAACTTAACTGGACCAGCCACATAAATACTGTGGCAACAAGAGCAGGTCAGAGGCTAGGTATTCTGCGGCGAGTGTCTCACCTCCTGACTCCCCAAAGCCTTTCCACCATCTACAAGGCACAAGTAAGGAGTGTGATGGAATACCCGCCACTTGCCTGGATGAGTGCAGCTCCAACAACACTCAAGAAGCTTGACACCATCCAGGACAAAGCAGCCCGCTTGATTGGCACCCCATTCACCACCTTAAACACTCACTCCCTCCACCACCGGCGTACCGTGGCTGCAGTGTGTACCATCTACAAGATGCACTGCAGCAACTCGCCAAGGCTTCTTCGGCAGCACCTCCCAAACCCACGACCTCTACCACCTAGAAGGACAAGGGCAGCAGGTGCATGGGAACACCACCACCTGCAAGTTTCCCTCCAAGTCACACACCATCATGACTTAGAAGTATATCGCCGATCCTTCATCGTCGCTGGGTCATAATCCTGGAACTCCCTCCCTAACGGCGCTGTGGGAGCACCTTCACCACACGGACTGCAGCAGTTCAAGAAGGCGGCTCACGACCACCTTCTCGAGGGCAATTAGGGATGGACAATAAATGCTGGCCTTGCCAGTGACGCCCACATCCTTTGAACAAATAAAAATTTACATGGGCAGTATTAAAGTTTGGAAACTGTTCTTTGGTCTAGGTCTTGAGCTGATTGGACAGAGACAACCAATACAGTGGCAATCAGCAATTTTAATAATCAAGTACACCTAGTTACACCCAGTAACAAGTACATAAGCTGGATATTACCCCAATCCTTTGGCGAGCAGGTGACTGTGTTCAAGCTGCCTGGTCCTTTGTCCTGGTTGTGCTGCTCCTCCCCGCTCAAGGCCGTTCTTTATATAGCCCCCCAGCTCCGTGCAGCACCCACACGCCATCACACGCTCCCCGCTCAGCCACCCAGTGGCACTGCAGCCAGTTGTACCCCTATATGGACATGCTTCCATTTTGTTCCACCCTGAGTTTCAGCAGTTAAGATTTTAGACAAACTGCAGTAAGTCAGTTTAAGATTACATTCCACGGGGGTACGGTAGCATAGTAATCCAGAGGCCTGGACTAATGATCCGGAGACATGAGTTCAAATCCCACCACAGCAGCTGGGGAATTTAAATTCAGTTAATTAAATAAAATTGGAATAAAAAGCTAGCATCAGTCATGGTGACCACGAAACTATCGGATTGTCGTAGAACAAAAAGAAAATACTGCAGATGCTGGAAATCTGAAATAAAAACAGAAAATGCTGGAGATACTCAGCAGGTCAGGCAGCGTCTGGAGAGAGAAACAGAGTTAACGTTTCAGGTCGATGACCTTTCGTCAGAAGGATTGTCGTAGAAACCCATCTGGTTCACTAATGTCTTTTTAAGGAAGGAAATCTGCCATCCTTACCTGGTCTGGCCTATAGTCTGTGACTCCAGACCCACAGCAATGTGGGTTGACTCTTAACTGCCCTCTGAAATGACCTAGCGAGCCACTCGGTTGTATTCAAGAAGGCGGCTCACCGCCGCCAGTTCTCCCTGACCACAAACTGCCTGCGTCCGAGAGGCTAATGCTGCATGAGGTGTGCTACAGTAACGAGTGTGAGCAGCTCCCTCAGTGACTCTTTCCCCAGCGAGTAACTGAGCCATTACAGGGCAGGAGGATCGCAGGTTCCAGCCCCTAACTGAGCAGCTTGCTTATTTCAGCGCCAGCTCATCTTAGTCAGCAACGAAAGCTCTCTGGTGTTTCCGGAGCTCCACTTAACACCTCCCCTAGTCTGTCGTTAAGCCTCTCCCACACGCACTCTGTTTCCTAACTTCTTAAGTCTTTATCCAACATTCTGCTCCAGATTTCCTGTAGTTTAAAATTTGTCTAGACGACTCTGTGGCGTAATAGGACACCGGATTTGAAGTGATTCCTCACACAGTGCGAACGGCTGCTGTTTGGCTGGGATGTGTAGTAGTTGGAACACTGAATTGCATGCAACACACACACACACGCAAGCTATTCACTATTTTAATTTTTTTGACAGGTTTCAGAACTGCCTCAAGTTGTCCGAGATTTAGCCAATGGTTTTCTGACCTGGGCTGATATCGAGGCCAAGTACCCCTTATTCGAAGGGCAGGAAACCAGCAAGAGAGAAAATTGAACGCCGCCTCTCAGCATCTCCCTCTCCCGTCCTCTGTACAGCCCAGGCACAGTGAGCGGCGCTGTTAATATTAGTAATACACAGGCCTGGCTGAAAGCACATTAAAGAACTAGTGACTGTTCTACCCGTGGAACGCCAGCCCGTCACCACAGGATTATGGAAGATTTTAACGAGATCCTCTGCAATAAAATCTGTAAGTGAACTGGCTGATTGTCTTTTCTGCTCTACCACCCTCCAGCTCAAGAGGTTTTATTCTCGCAACTGAACATATAGATCACAATTTTTTGGTACAACTAAACGGTTGACTCGCTCTACTTGTAGTTGGGAAGGCACCTGAAGAATTGGCTGTCTCGGTTCAGCGAATAACTGGGGAGGGGAGGGGGATTCCATAGAGTGGGATCAGGTCACCGTCAGTCAACTGTGGAAAAAATTCTTCACACTCGATTTTAGCTCCACATTATTCCACAAAAAATAAAGCTCACTAAATTTACCGAATGATTCCAAATACTCTTTTAAAGTTTAGAAAATAAATGATTCTTGCGTGTATATAATGATGGATAATGGATCAAATCGAGGGGTTCAGGGGGTTTATATATAGAATAACGGATACCCGGGAGTGAGTTACAGACTGGAATCTAATCGAGGGGTTTATATATATAATAATGGATACCCGGGAGTGAGTTACAGCCTGGAATCTAATCGAGGGGTTCAGGGGGTTTATATATAGAATAATGGATACCCGGGAGTGAGTTACAGACTGGAATCTAATCGAGGGGTTCAGGGGGATTATATATAGAATAATGGATACCCGGGAGTGAGTTACAGACTGGAATCTAATCGAGGGGTTCAGGGGGTTTATATATAGAATAATGGATACCCGGGAGTGAGTTACAGACTGGAATCTAATCGAGGGGTTCAGGGGGTTTATATATAGAATAACAGATTACTGGGAGTGAGTTACAAACTGGAATCTAATTGAGGGGTTCAGGGGGTTTATATATATAATAATAGATACCCGGGAGTGAGTTACAGACTGGAATCTAATCGAGGGGTTCAGGGGGTTTATATATAGAATAATGGATACCCGGGAGTGAGTTATAGACTGGAATCTAATCGAGGGGTTCAGGGGGTTTATATATAGAATAATGGATACCCGGGAGTGAGTTACAAGCTGGAATCTAATTGAGGGGTTCAGATGGTTTATATATAGAATAATGGATACCCGGGAGTGAGTTACAGACTGGAATCTAATTGAGGGGTTCAGGGGGTTTATATATAGAATAATGGATACCCGGGAGTGAGTTACAGACTGGAATCTAATCGAGAGGTTCAGGGGGTTTATATATAGAATAACGGATACCTGGGAGTGAGTTACAGGCTGGAATCTAATCGAGGGGTTCAGATGGTTTATATATAGAATAAAGGATACCCGGGAGTGAGTTATAGACTGGAATCTAATTGAGGGGTTCAGGGGGTTTATATATAGAATAATGGATACCCGGGAGTGAGTTACAGACTGGAATCTAATCGAGGGGTTCAGGGGGTTTATATATAGAATAATGGATACCCGGGAGTGAGTTATAGACTGGAATCTAATCGAGGGGTTCAGGGGGTTTATATATAGGATAATGGATACCCGGGAGTGAGTTATAGACTGGAATCTAATTGAGGGGTTCAGGGGGTTTATATATAGAATAATGGATACCTGGGAGTGAGTTACAGACTGGAATCTAATTGAGGGGTTCAGATGGTTTATATATAGAATAATGGATACCCGGGAGTGAGTTACAGACTGGAATCTAATTGAGGGGTTCAGATGGTTTATATATAGAATAACATACCTGGGAGTGAGTTACAGACTGGAATCTAATTGAGGGGTTCAGGGGGTTTATATATAGAATAATAGATACTCTGGAAAATGGATCTTAAGCTTGGATGTTATCCAGGTCCTGTAATACGGTGGCATAGGCTGCTCTGTTATTGGAGGACTTGTGAATGGAACTGAGCCATGGAATTATCACCAAACAGCCCTGCTCCTGACCTTATGACAGAGGGAAGGCCATTGATGAAGCAGTTGAAGATGATTGAGCCGAGCACACTGCCCTGAGTAAGTCTAGTAGCAATATCCTGGGGCTACGGGGCTTGTGTATGACTCCAGCCACTGAATGGGTTTCCCATTGACTTCAGTTTGTCAGGGCTTCTTCATGCAATTTTTGGTCAAATGATGCCTTGATCAAGTTCCACACGAAATGCTGCTCGTTAAACTCAGTATAGGACCTGGGACTGGATGAGGAACTGACTGACGGGTAGGAAACAACATGTTCGTTCGAGGAGTCATGTCAGCGTGGAGAAGATAGTGAGTCAGTGCCTCGGGCCTCGGTCCTGGGACCACTAATGTTTCTAATTCACATATTCAACCTGGATTCAGAAACTCAATGCCAAGTGGTCAGATTTTCAGATAGCTCCAAATGCAGAGTGGCAGTAGAATTGGAAGAGGCAACTCGGAAAGTACAGAATGAGTTGGACCAGATGTGTAAGCGGAAAGAACAGTGGCAGATGAAAGTTGATGGAGACACATGTAAAGTGCTACTCATAGGAAGGAAAGACTCATGTGCTCCATGACTGGGTTGAGGGTTTTGATAGAATAAATAGGAAGAAACTATTTCCACTGGCGGTTAGGTTGATAACCAGTGGACACAGATTTAAGATAATTGGCAAAAAAAACCTAGGGGGAGATTAGATTTTTTTTTAACACAGCCAGTTGTTGTGATCTGGAATGCGCTGCCTGAAAGGGTGGTGGAAGCAGATTCAATAGTAACTTTCAAAAGGGAATGGGATAAATATTGGAAAGGAAAGATTTGCAGAGCTATGGGGAAAGAGAAAGGGAGTGCGACGAATTGGATAGCTCTTTTAAAGAGCCGGCACAGACAGGATGGGCCAAATGGCCTCCTGTACTGTATGATTCTATGACTGGTGTGAGTATAGTTGAGGATGAAGCTGAAGGAGATCTAGGAGTCTTAGACTCAACGTTACAACATGTCCAACCAATGCAGCGCAGCAATCAGCAATGCCAATCGGACGTTGAACAACAGAAGCGTAGAATATAAATCAGAAGAGGTAGTGATCAAGCTGTACACGGCTCTGCTCAGACTGCACTGTGTCGAGTTCTGGTGGCCAAGAAACTAGAGAGACGTTCAAGCACCGAAGGTAGTACAGGGAAGAGCCACGAGGTATGATCACTAGTGTCGGGAGTCTTGAGTTAGGAGGAAAGACTGGAGAGCCTTGGGCTTTTTGGCTTGTTGTCCATGCGATGGAATAGCATCCAGTGATGCTCCCCTCACATGCTTGGTGATAGAGGTCCTGAAATAGGTACATCGGAGGGTCACTAGAACAATCCCTAGTTTATAGGCTTGAGGAGCTGGATCTTTACTCTAGACAAGCGAAATTTAATTGAAGGATCTGTACTGTGTCTATTTTAACGAGACAGGTTAAAATAGTCTGTCTAGGCGAGTGGATCCACGCATATCACAGAATCACAGAATCCCCACAGTGCAGATAGAGGCCATTTCGGCCCATCGAGCCTGCACCGACACATATCCCACCCTATCCCCGTAACCCCACGTATTTAATCCCCCTAACACTAAGGGTCAATTTATCATAGCCAAATCAACCTAACCCGCACATCTTTGGACTGTGGGAGGAAACCGGAGCACACCCACGCAGACACGGGGAGAATGTGCAAACTCCATACAGACAGTCACCCGGGGCCGGATTCGAACCCAGGTCCCTGGTGCTGTGAGGCAACAGTGCTAGCCACTATGCCACCGTGCTGTCCTAAACTGCAAACAGGACTAGGTCAGATGTCGGGAGGTTTTTCTTTGCGCAGAGGGTTGTCGACGCTTGGGGCAAGTTACCAGCTCATGCGGCGAGTGCAGATTTCACTGAAACAGTTAATAAAGGAGCTGGAAGACTTCCTTGCTGGGACTGATATCACTGCATACAGAAGGTAGGTGTGACGTTAGGTATGTACCTCGCGGTCACGCTGAACTCTTGGAATTCGTTTTGATCAACCTTTGCGAGTCAGAGATGAAATCCCCAGATTTTTTTCCCCTGAAAATTGGCCGAAGGTTTTTTTTAAGTTGTTTATTTTTTGCCTCTTCCAGGGGATGACATGACTACAAGTGGGAGGGAACACTGGGCGTCACGATGTTTAGTTGCTTCATGACTGGGACAAACCAGATGGACCGTAGATTACATAATCTAGGCTTGTATTCCCTGGAATATGGAAGGTTAAGGGGTGATTTGATTGAGGTCTTTAGGATTTTGAAAGGAATCTATAGGGTAGATATAGATCAACTTTTTCTGGTGGTGGGCAAGGGAACATAACCTTAAAATCGGAGCCGGGCCATTCAGGAGAGAAGTTAAGAATCACTTCTTCACGCAAAGGGTGATAGAAGTGTGGAACTCTCTCCCACACAATGCAGTAGATGCGAGCTCAATTAATAATTGTAATTCTGAGAGCGATCGATTTTTGCTGGACAAGGATATGGAGCCAAGGCAGATGGATGGAGTTAGGATACAGATCAGCCGTGATCTCATTGAATGGCAGAACAGACTTGAGGGGCTGAATGGCCTCCTGTTCCTATATTACTTGTTCCATATGAACATACGGCTATGACCAACCGGTCTTTTCATGTCCATATGGAACAAGGAATATCGGAACAGGAGGCCATTCAGTCCCTCGAGCCTTTTCTGCCATTCACTTAGATCATGTCTGATCCGTATCCTAACTCCCATCTACCTGCCAAATGGTCTTCAGATTGATGAAAGAAGACACTTAATGGCTGGTCTCAATGCAGAGCACAGTGAAGACTGCAATTAAACAATGTCAAGGGGGGAAAAAACACTGACCAGCATCTTTACTAATCTCTGTGTTGCAGTTACTATAGAGCCAGAGAATCCCGACACATTTAATTACTCAGAGTTTATTTACTGAAGAAAATCTTGACGCCAGAAGACGGGTACAGAGCATTTAAGAGGATTTTACAGAGGTTACTTGGTGAAGCAGTCAGTGAAAATATCTGGAGCAGAGGAATCGGCCAATAGCACAATCAGTTAAAGGGACAGTGTCAGAGGTCAGTAAAAAAAAAAAATCCCCACGTCACCCAGAGAGGTCAATGGAATGGTGAAGAAATCATTTCAGATCAAACCCTTGCATTTTCTTGCGTATATTAAAGATTCCTCTGTTCCATCAAGGTTAGAGATAACTATTAGTGACACATCAATAGAGCAGGATCTTACAGCTCTGTCCACCCGCTCACATATTACTAGGAACAATAACCTTTGACCCCGGTGTGAACTATCCTACCCACGATTCCCAGTTGAACCAGACTGGGATGTAGCTGAGTAAAGGATGTCACGGAGTCTGGGAATAGTCAGCATGTTCGTTGACAAGGTGTTTAGTGGTGTGGGATTTACACATGGCAATGAGTTCCTTTACTTATAAGCACCGTGTTACCAGCGTGCGTCCAGTGTAGAAGCAGTTAGAGCAATTACCTCTGAAGGCAACCCATTCTATTTGAAGCATTGAGCTCGGCACTGAGCAGAGCAGGGTTTGAAACTCCGCGGGGAAATCTCATTGGATTTCGAGTCCAACGCCTTGACCGCTTGGCCATCACAGCTGGATCTTTGTTAGGCAAGGGTATTAACGGTTATGGTACCAAGGCAGGTAGTTGGAGTTAAGATACGGATCAGCCAGGATCTAATTGAATGGCGCAACAGGCTTGAGGGGCTGAATGCAATGTTCCCATTAAGATGCGCGGCCGCGCAGCGCTCGGGAGGTCCCACGCAGGCCGCTTGCCGGCTGCACAATTGGAGAAACCGCACATGTGCGGTATTTTGAACGGGCCCCCCCCCCCCCCAACCAAAAAAAATTAAAGGGAACATTGGCTGAATGGCCTCGTCCTGTTCCGATGGCAAACGGTTCAGTGCTCGTGTCAAGGCTTGTCAGGTAGAGTGAGAGTGTGGGTGACCCCCGGTTCATGCTGCCTGACTCTACTGCAGTCCACTTACACTGTGAGGGCACCGCGTGGCCCGTGACCCGTGGTACTACTGTCAATGGCGGACTTGCTTTTCCTGCCTTCATCAGGTCACTCAAGCTCTTTCAGCATTGGACAGGAGAGGACAGTGGGGGTGGGTCATGAGTATCACTGACGGCCGATGCCTCCTTGCCCCGCACCCCCCCACATCACTTCTTTCGCCGAGTATGCAGCAAGCCCTCCGTCCACAGCCTCATCTTTTTTTGCAGGACCTCCAGGTTGTCATTGGAGGCACTGCTTGGTCCTGTCCCTGGGATTCCTTTTGCATCGGCTGCTGACAAGGGGTCTTCCATGACTGGTGGAAGTGTAGGTGTTGGCCGTGGCTCAGTGGCAGCACGCTCACCTCTGAGTCAGAAGGTCGTGGGTTCGAGTCCCACTCCAGAGACTTGAGCACAAAATCTAGGCTGACACTGCGGTGCAGTGCTGAGGGAGTGCTGCACTGTCGGAGGTGCCATCTTTTGGATGAGACATTAAACCAAGCCCCGTCTGCTCTCAGGTGTATGTAAAAGAACCCACGTGCACTATTTCGAAGATGAGCAGGGGAGTTCTCCCCGGTGTCCTGGTCAATATTAATCCCTCAGCCAAGATCACTTAATCAGGGTATCACATTGCTGTTTGTGGGACCTTGCTGTGCGCAAATTGGTTGCTGCTGCTGCCCCGTAACAACAACTTGTATTTATACAGCGCCTTTAACGTAGGACAATGTCCCAAGGCGCTTCACAGGAGCTAATCAGACGAAAATGGACGGCAAACAAAGCAGAAATGAGGACAGATGACCAAAATCTTGGAGGTGGGTTTTAAGGAGCGTCTTAAAGGAGGAGCGAGGTAGAGAGGCGGAGAAATTTAGGGAGGGGGTTCCAGAGAAACGGCTGCAGCGTTTAAAGGTCTGCAGCAACACCTTTCCTCTCCCCTCCCCCACCGGGCAACGTGAGTTGTGTAATGAGCTGACCCTGCAAATTCTGACAGGGTCAGTGGCACAGGTCAACAGACAGGAGGTCCTGTCACCCCCCCACCCCGCTCCTCCTCCACGGCACACAAAAATAAGCTGGGACCCCTGCCCCCGGGCCCTCCACCCTTGGAAAACCCACCCCCGGGACCCCCACTCCCAGGTCGTCCGCACTGGGACACCCAGAACCCCAAACTCCAGAACCCCCACCCCCGGGGCTGCCGCCCTGGCACCCCTACACCCGGGAGCCCCACCCCTGGGACTCCCACCCCAGGACCCCCATCCCTGGGTCTCCCACCCCCGGGACCCACATCCCCGGGTCCCCCATCCCTGGGACTCCCACCCCTCGGGGGCCCCACCCCCGGGAACCCCACCCCTGGGTCCCCCATCCCAGGGACTCCCATCCCCCGGGACCCCCATCCCTGGGACTCCCACCCCTCGGGGGCCCCACCCCCGGGACCCCCATCCCAGGGACTCCCATCCCCTGGGACCCCCACCCTCGGGACCCCCATCCCAGGGACTCCCATCCCTGGGACCCCCACCCCCAGGGGCCCCACCCCCGGGAACCCCACCCCCGGCTCCCCCAGTCTCGGAAACCCCACCCCGGGACCCCCACCAACAGGGCCACCGCCCCTGGATCCCCACACCCTGGACTCCCACCCACAGGAACCACACACCCGGGATCGCCAGCTCCAGAACCCCCACCCCCGGGACCCCCATTCCTGGGACCCCACCCTCAGGGCCCCAACCCTCGGGACCTCCACCCCCGGGACCCCCACCCGTTTGTAACTGTTTCTGACAGGCGATGTCGTCTCGCTGCCGTTTGGGGGGGCAGATTCTCCTGGTCCCGTTGGATTGTCCAGTCATTGCGAGTATTGGAAAACCGGACAAGGTAGAGAGCGTGGTCGTGAGAGACCGCCTCCACCTCCACCACCTACCTCTCAAATCTTCCTTCAGGTGGCCACCCTTGGGCTGGATCCGTTTCCTCCTCGCTCCATTTTCCTGTAGTGATGGAGCCTGGTCCACCCAGGGGCAGGAGGAGGAAAGTCTGCATCACCCCCCCCCCCCCCCCCCCCCCCCCCCGGTTAAACTTAACCATCACCAGGGATATGTATGGTTCAGAGGTCAAAATAGTCGGCAAGATAATTTTGGGGTCAATTTTAATCTAACCCACCCATCGGGGAATTGATGGGGTCGGGTGCAATGCTGGTTTCACACCCCGCCCGATTTTATTGAAGTCAACATAGAGCAATATCAGGCGGGGTGTGAAACCAGCATTACCCCCAAGCCCTTGTGTTTCTCGCCTGGTGAGTTGGGTTAAAATTACCGCCGGGACCAGTCATTTATTATATCTATTAAAACAGTTTTAGGGAGGAATTGCCCGAACAAGAAAAGGCCGGAAACACTGGTTCGGAGAAGGTGGTTTTAAACGTGTGTAGGTGTCGCTGACGGTCAGTGATCTGGTAAAAGGACACAGTCCCAGCCTCGTAATCCAGCTGGATGCGGATGCGGCTGATGGCTGGGTACTCCAGTAAAAAAGTGTGCTTGTCTTTCTGACAGGCCGTCAGAAGACCACGGTAGAAATATAAACACCACGACTTCTTGCTGTTGGTGAAGTAAGACTCCAGCCCCCCCCGATCTATGGTCCCGTAGGCCACCCCAACCCCCCAGGCCACGCCGCCGGTCTTCAGGTCCCAGGAGTGGCAGCCAGCGGTGAAACTCTGCGAGCACAGGATCTGGTGCATGTTCTGGAACATTTTGGAGTTGTGCCAGGAGTTCTCCCCCATGTACCCAAACATCACCGACTTCTCGTCATCGGAAACGTTCAGGAGCCAGTAGGCTGAGTCTGGATCCAGAGTCAGCATCGACCACTGATCTAGGGGAGGAGGGAGACACAAGGGTCAGGCACTGTCGTTACACCTCACTGACGGGTGGCTCAAGGGTAAAGGTCATCGCGCTGATCCCCTCCTCCCTCCCGCCAGACAGGCAGCAGTGTACTAATGGCAGCAGTGTGGCAAATTCCACCAAATAGTGCAAGCAAATTGGAAGAAGAAATATGTAGGCAAATCAACATAGAAGTTGAATAATAATCATGGGAAATTTCAACTACCCCAAATAAACTGTCAGGGTGAAGTAGGGAAAGGAGAAAAGGGAATTGAGTTTTTACAGTTGTACACAGGACTCCTTTCTCACTCAGTACATAAGAAATCCAACAAGAAAAGAATCACAACAGAAAGCGCTGGAAAAACTCAGCAGGCCAGGCAACATCCGTGGAGAGAGAAACAGAGTTAACGTTTCAGGTCGAAACCCTTCGTCAGAACTGAGAAAAGAGCAGGAAATGAAACAGATAAAAATGCAAGGGGGAGGCTGGGGGGAGGAATAACTATGGTAAGTAGAGACATTAAGAGATGCTCAAGGCAAGACGAGATGGTAATGGGACAGGTTAAGAAACAAAAGGTGAAATGTGAAATGCTGGCAGAATGAGAGACAGCTGTCGTAGGGGGAGAGAGAGAAAAAAAAGGGAAAAAGGCACGAACCAAAAGGGTGGATAAAATGTATATATATATATATAAAAGAATCACTGCTGGGTCTTGTATTGGGTAATGAACCAGAACAGGTAGGAGAAGTAATAGTAAGGTTCAGGATTGAGATCGAGAGTGAAGTAAGTCGGCACAGACACGACAGGTCGAATGGCCTCCTTCTGTGCCATAAATCTCTATGATTCTATGAAGTAGGACAAAGACTGTGGCAATAGATTGGAAAAGAGCAAATTATGAGGAAATGAGGGTGGAGCTAAAGAAGGTAAACTGGGAGAAAATCTTTGAAAAACAAAGAGACAGAAAAACCGTGGGAAATCTTTAAAGGCATAATTGATAGAGTTCAAGAGAAATGTATTCTACTAAAAGCCAAAAACAAGCAAGCTAATTATGGGGCACTCTGGATGAATAAAGAACTAAAGGGAACATTGAATCTAAAGAAAAAGACATATAAGAAGTACTTTGATACTGAAGGAGAGGAGGACAAAGGGATTACGAGAAACTTAGGAGAGGTTAAAAAAAACTATCAGGAAGGCAAAGAGAAATTACAAAATCAAATTATCAAGGAATATAAAAAGAAATAAAGTGTTCTATAGACACATAAATAACAAAAGGAAAATTAAAGTAGGGATAGGGCCACTGGAGAATGAGCAAGATACACTCACTGGTAATGGCAGGTGTATTGAATAACTACTTTGCCTCAGTTTTTACTGAAGAAGATAACAGAATAGACACGTCACTAGAGGATGAGCTTAAAAAGAATATTTTGGGATAGAAAGGGAGAAAATAATTGACAAACTAGCAAAACTAAAAGAGGATAAGACCCCAGGTCTGGATCGTATGCAACCACGCATACTCAAGGAGACTAGGGAGGAGATCGCAGAGGCATTAGTTTATATATAGGATTACATAGGATATACAGCACAGAAACAGGCCATTCGGCCCAACCAGTCCATGCTCCACTCGAGCCTCCTCCCGTCTTTCCTCATCTAACTCTATCAGCTTAACCCTCTATTCCATTCTCCCTCAGATGCTTATCTAACCGCCCCTTAAATGCATCTATACTATTCGCTTCAACCACTCCCTGTGGTAGCGAGTTCCACATTCTCACCACTCTCTGGGTAAAGAAGTTTCTTCTGAATTCCCTATTGGATTTCTTGGTGACTATCTTATATTGATGGCCTCTAGTTATGCTCTTCCCCACAAGTGGAAACATTCTCTCTGTATCCACTTTATCAAAATATTTCATAATTTTAAAGACCTCTATTAGGTCACCCCTCAGCCTTTTTTCAAGAGAAAAGAGACCCAGCCTGTTCATCCTTTCCTGATATGTATACCCTTGCATTTCTGGTATCATCCTTGTAAATCTTCTCTGCACCCTCTCCAGTGCCTCTATATCCTTTTTATAATATGGCGACCTGAACTGTACACAGTACTCTGTGTGGTCTAACCAAGGTTCGATACAGGTTTAGCATAACTTCCCTACTTTTCAATTCTATACCTCTAGAAATAAACCCTAGTGCTTGGTTTGCTTTTTTTATGGCCTTTTGACCTGCTTCGCTACTTTTAGTGATTTGTGTATTTGTACTCCGAGATCCCTTTGTTCCTCTACCCCACCTAGACTCGCACCCTCCAAGTAATAAGTGACCTCCCTATTCTTCCTACCAAAATGTAATACCACACATTTATCTGTGTTGAAATTCATTTGCCAATTATATGCCCATTCTGCAAATTTATTAATGTCTTCTTGTAATTTGTTGCAGTCCTCCTCAGTATTGACTATCGCCCCCCCCCCCCAATTTAGTGTCATCCGCAAATTTAGAAATTGTGTTTTTGATTCCAAAATCTAAATCGTTAATATAAATTGTGAACAACATTGGTCCCAGCACTGATCCTTGTGGAACACTACTACCCACCTTCTGCCACTATGAATAGCTACCCTTTACCCCTACTCTCTGCTTTCTGTCTTGAAGCCAGCTAGCTATCCATTCTGCTACTTATCCCCTGACTCCGCATTCTCTGACCTTATTTATTAGTTTATTATGTGGTACCTTATCGAAGGCCTTTTGAAAATCTAGATAAATTACATCTACTGCATTACCCTGGTCTACGCTCTCTGTTACCTCTTCAAAAAATTGAATGAGGTTGGTCAAGCAAGACTTTCTCTTTTGAAATCCATGCTAACTATTCATTATTATATTTTTGGTTTCTAGGTGTTTTTCTATTTTCTCCTTTAATAGGGATTCCATTATTTTTCCTACCACCGATGTTAAGCTGACTGGCCTATAGTTCCCTGGACATGTTCTATCTCCCTTCTTAAATATAGGTATTATGTTAGCTATCCACCAGTCCACTGGCACTACACCTTTCTGTAACGAATTATTAAATATGTGGAGTAGTGCCTCTGCTATCTCTTCCCTAGATTCTTTTAAAATGCATGGATGCAATCCATCTGGACCAGGGGTTTTATCCTCTTTGAGTTTGATTAATTTATTTAATATTTTTATTTTTATTTTAAATGCAGTTCACTCATTTTTAATCTCATCATCCGATATCATGTCCACCTGATCTGTCTCCCTGGTAAATACTGAAGCAAAGTAATTATTTAATATTTCTGCCATTTTGCTATCACTGCCGGTGATTTTATCCTGTCCATCCCTTAGTGGCCCTATTCCCATCCTGACTTTCCTTTTTTAATTTATGTGCCTGTAAAATATTTTACTATTTTGTTTTATGTTCCTTGATAATTTAATTTCATAGTTCCTTTTTGCCTTCTTAATTGATTTTTTTGACTTCTCTCCTAACTTCTTTGTATTCTCCCTTGTCATGCTCTCCCCTGCTGTCCATGTACTTAGTGTATGCCTCTTTCCTTACCTTCAATTTTTCCCATATGTCTTTAATCATCCATGGTGTCTCATTAGTGTTTAGTTTGTTCTTGATTTTTAGCGGAATATATTTTCCTGGACTCTGTTGAACACCGTTTTAAATGTTTCCCATTGCTATTCTACATCATTGTTTGTCAATATTGTTGTCCATTTTATTTTCCCAAGTTCTATTCTCAGCCCCTCAAAATCAACTTTTCTCCAATCTATTACCCTAGTCTTTGTCATGCTTATGTCCTTCTCAATTATTATCTTAAAGCATATTATATTATGGTCACTATTGCCCAGATGTTCCCCTACTTTTACTTCTCTTTTCTGCTCTGGTTCATTCTCTATTACTAGATCCAGTAGCGAATCCTCCCTTGTCGGGCTTCTTACATATTGGGTTAGAAAGGAGTCCTGTACACATTGTAGGAACTCCATTCCCTTATCCCCTTTACCTACCTCTTCTGGCCAATTAATTTCAGGGGAGTTGAAATCCCCCATGATTATTATGATGAACATACGAATTAGGAGCAGGAGTCGGCCACTCGGCCCTTCGAGCCTGCTCTGCCATTTAATAAGATCATGGCTGATCCAATTACTCCACATTCCCACCTACCCCCGATAACCTTTCACCCCCTTGCTCACCAAGAATCTATCTACCTCTGCCTTAAAAATATTCAAAGACTCTGCTTCCACCGCCCTCTGAGGAAGAGAGTTCCAAAGACTCACGACCCTCTGTGAGAAAAAATGTCTTCTCATCTCTGTCTTAAATGGGCGACCCCTTATTTTTAAACAGTGACCCCTAGTTCTAGATTCTCCCACAAGAGGAAACATCCTCTCCACATCCATCCTGTCCAGACCCCTCAGGATCTTATATGTTTCAATCAAGTCACCTCTTACTCTTCTAAACTCCAGCGGATACAAGCCTAGCCTGTCCAACCTTTCCTCATAAGACAACCCGCCCATTCCAGGTATTAGTCTAGTAAACCTTCTCTGAACTGCTTCCACGCATTTACATCCTTCCTTAAATAAGGAGACCAATACTGTACACAGTACTCCAGATGTGGTCTCACCAATGCCCTGTATAACTGAAGCATAACCTCCCTACTTTTGTATTCAATTCCCCTCGCAATAAACGATAACATTCTATTAGCTTTCCTAATTACTTGCTGTACCTGCATAGTAACCTTTTGCGATTCATGCACTAGGACACCCAGATCCCTCTGCATCTCAGAGCTCTGCAATCTCTCACCATTTAGATAATATGCTTCTTTTTTATTCTTCCTGCCAAAATGGACAACTTCACATTTTCCCACATTATACTCCATTTGCCAGTTCTTTGCCCACTCACTTAACTTATCTATATCCCTTTGTAGCCTCCTTATGTCCTCTTCACAATTTACTTTCCTACCTATCTTTGTGTCATCCGCAAATTTAGCAACCATACCTTCGGTCCCTTCATCCAAGTCATTTATATAAATTGTAAAAAGTTGAGGCTCCAGCACTGATCCCTGTGGCACACCACTCGTTACATCTTGCCAATCAGAAAATGACCCATTTATGCCTACTCTCTGTTTCCTGTTAGCTAGCCAATCTTCTATCCATGCCAATATGTTACCCCCTACACCATGAGCTTTTATTTTCCGCAATAACCTTTGAAGTGGCACCTTATCAAATTTTCTATATTTTTTACTCATTTCCCTAATTTGTTTGCATATTTCTTCCTCCACCTCCCTTCCACCAATAGGTGGTCTGTAGATACCCCCTATTAGTGTGATTGATCCTTTCTTTCTTTTTATCTCTATCCACATGGATTCTATTTCTGTCATATTTTTCTACAGCCATTATGTTATCCCTAATCAGAACAGCTACTCCACTTCCCCTTTTTCCCTCTCTATCTTTTCTAAATATGTTATACCCTACAATGTTTAATTCCCAGTTCTGATTTTCCTGTAGCCATGTCTCAGTAATCCCTAATATATCTGGTTCCTTGCAACGTATTATTGCCTCCAGTTCCCCTGTTTTATTACGGACACTGTGTGCATTGCTGTACAGGCTGTTTAACTCATTTTTAATAGCAGTTCCTCTCACTTTATTTTTAACCATCTTTTTACACTCCTGTTCTATAACTATTTATTCCCTGGCACATCTATGTCCTCCCTTAGTTTAGTGTTTCCTATGCTCTCTTTTCATGTTCGGTTTATATTTAGGCTGGTTTCATTTCTTGTAGGTCCCTCTCCCCATCTTACTAGTTTAAAGCTTCTCCAGTCCCTCCACGTAACTGAAGTCCCTCATCCCTGGTACCATTCTAGTAAATCTCTTCCTAAAGTGCGGTGCCCAGAATTGGACACAATACTCCAGCTGAGGCCTAACCAGTGTTTTATAAAGGTTTAGCATAACTTCCTTGTTTTTGTACTCTCTGCCTCTGTTTATAAAGCCCAGGATCCCATATGCTTTTTTAGCAGCCTTCTCAACTTGTCACAAGAACATTTGTGTACGTACACCCCCAGGTCTCTCTGTTCCTGCACCCTCTTTAAAATTGTAAAATTTATATTGTCTCTCCTCATTCTTCCTACCTAAATGCATCACTTCACACTTCTCTGCGGTAAATGTAATCTGCCGTGTGTCTGCCCGTTTCACCAGTCTGTCTGTTGCTGTCTTTGGTTGTGTCTGGTCTGTTTTGCCACGAGCCCCCTGTATTTATAAAAGCTGCCCTCTCTTACTTGTGGTTCCCAATATGGCGGACTGGTACGTGAAGGAATTACTCATCCTATTCTTGATCTGTTCAGGTGCGTTGTACAGATTCAGGACGAGCTTTGGAGCATCTAGATCTGGTTGTTTCCGAGTCTCCGCAACTCTGCAGTGAAAGAGGAGACGAATTGCGTTCATCAGTGCACACATTACAGTTCAGAAATCCAAGACTCGATACCGCACCGACCCCGGCACCCTCTCGTCCTCACGCTGACACCAAGATGTAAATCCTTTGAGAGAGCTGTCCAACAAGACCCCACGCTCTCCCCATAGCCCTGGAACTTCTTTCTTTTCAAGTATTTATCCAATTCCCTTTTTAAAGTTATTATTGAATCTATTTCCACCGCCCTTTCAGGCAGTGCATTCCAGATCACAACTACTCGCTGTGTAATTTTTTAATATAGTTATATAGGATCTGGGACTGACACCTGTATATAGGATCTGGGACTGACGCCTGTATATAGGATCTGGGACTGACGCCTGTATATAGGATCTGGGACTGACACCTGTATATAGGATCTGGGACTGACGCCTGTATATAGGATCTGGGACTGACGCCTGTATATAGGATCTGGGACTGACGCCTGTATATAGGATCTGGGACTGACACCTGTATATAGGATCTGGGACTGACACCTGTATATAGGATCTGGGACTGACGCCTGTATATAGGATCTGGGACTGACGCCTGTATATAGGATCTGGGACTGACGCCTGTATATAGGATCTGGGACTGACGCCTGTATATAGGATCTGGGACTGACACCTGTATATAGGATCTGGGACTGACGCCTGTATATAGGATCTGGGACTGACGCCTGTATATAGGATCTGGGACTGACGCCTGTATATAGGATCTGGGACTGACACCTGTATATAGGATCTGGGACTGACACCTGTATATAGGATCTGGGACTGACGCCTGTATATAGGATCTGGGACTGACGCCTGTATATAGGATCTGGGACTGACGCCTGTATATAGGATCTGGGACCGATGCCTGTATATAGGATCTGGGACTGACGCCTGTATATAGGATCTGGGACTGACGCCTGTATATAGGATCTGGGACTGATGCCTGTATATAGGATCTGGGACTGACGCCTGTATATAGGATCAGGGACTGACGCCTGTATATAGGATCTGGGACCGACCACTGTATATAGGATCTGGGACTGATGCCTGTATATAGGATCTGGGACCGACGCCTGTATATAGGATCTGGGACTGACGCCTGTATATAGGATCTGGGACTGACGCCTGTATATAGGATCAGGGACTGACCACTGTATATAGGATCTGGGACTGACGCCTGTATATAGGATCTGGGACTGACGCCTGCATATAGGATCTGGGACTGACGCCTGTATATAGGATCTGGGACTGACGCCTGTATATAGGATCTGGGACTGACGCCTGTATATAGGATCTGGGACCGACGCCTGTATATAGGATCTGGGACTGACGCCTGTATATAGGATCTGGGACCGACCACTGTATATAGGATCTGGGACTGACGCCTGTATATAGGATCTGGGACTGACGCCTGTATATAGGATCTGGGACTGACGCCTGTATATAGGATCTGGGACCGACGCCTGTATATAGGATCTGGGACCGATGCCTGTATATAGGATCTGGGACTGATGCCTGTATATCGGATCTGGGACTGATGCCTGTATATCGGATCTGGGACTGATGCCTGTATATAGGATCTGGGACTGACGCCTGTATATAGGATCTGGGACTGACGCCTGTATATAGGATCTGGGACTGACGCCTGTATATAGGATCTGGGACTGATGCCTGTATATAGGATCTGGGACAGATGCCTGTATATAGGATCTGGGACTGACGCCTGTATATAGGATCTGGGACTGACGACTGTATATAGGATCTGGGACCGATGCCTGTATATAGGATCTGGGACTGATGCCTGTATATAGGATATGGGACTGACGACTGTATATAGGATCTGAGACCGACGCTTGTATATAGGATCTGGGACCGATGCCTGTATATAGGATCTGGAACCGATGCCTGTATATAGGATCTGGGACTGACGCCTGTATATAGGATCTGGGACTGACGACTGTATATAGGATCTGGGACCGACGTCTGTATATAGGATCTGGGACTGACGCCTGTATATAGGATCTGGACCGACGCCTGTATACAGGATCTGGGACTGATGGTCGTTTTATGCTCAATTATGTGGTGACCTTAGCAACTGATCCACTGGAGAAGTTGGAAGCCAGAGTTGATCCTGACTGAAAAGCGTCCGCCTCTTGAATTGTAAAGGGAGACAAAATGTTCTGCTAACTTTAATTACCCTTCTGACAGACATGGGCACGGGTTCCCGAGCGGCAGCACTTATTTACTGTACGACTGAAAGAAACTTACTTCGAAAGGAGCTGGCCTGATTTCTGTGGGGGGAGAAAGGAGAGGAGAGGAAGTTAGAGCATTGAGTTACTGGGTCAACACACAGTGAAATACAACAAAGTTAGAGTGATATTAGAGCGTGCAGTGCGGGTCACAGGGACCCAATCATCAGACGTGAGGCCCCAGCGGCAGTGCTGGGTGACGTGGGCAATGCTCAAACAATGGCCAGCCTCAGAGAAAGGCCTCATTCAACAACAACAACTTGCATTTATATAGCGCCATTAACGTAGTAAAACATCACAAGGCGCTTCACAGGAGCGTTATCAAACAAAATTTGTCACCCAACCACATAGAATCATAGAATAGTATAGCATAGAAGGAGGCCATTCAGCCCATCATTTCTGTGCCAGCTCTTTGAAAGAGCTATCCTATTAATCCCACCCCCCAGCCCTTTCCCCTTCGCCCTGCAAATTTTTCTTCAAGTATTTATCCAATTTTGAAAATTATTATCGAATCTGGTTCCACCACCTTTTCAGGCAGTGCTTTCCAGATAAAGACAGACTTGCATTTCTATAGCGCCTTTCACGACTACTGGCCGTCCCAAAGCACTTTACAGCCAATTAAGTACTTGTTGAAGTGTAGTCACTGTTGTAATGTGGGAAACGCAGCAGCTAATTTGTGCACAGCAAGCTCCCACAAACAGCAATGTGATAATGACCAGATAATCTATTTCAGTGATGTTGATTGAGGGATAAATATTGGCCCCAGGACACCGGGGAGAACTCCCCTCCTCTTCTTCAACATAGTGCCGTGGGGATCTTTTACATCCACCTGAGAGAGCAGACGGTTTAACATCTCATCCGAAAGACGGCACCTCCGACAGTGCAGCACTCTCTCAGTACCGCACTGAAGTGCCAGCCTAGATTTTTGTGCTCAAGTCTCTGGTGCGGGACTTGAACCCACAACATCTGATCATAATAACTGGCTGTGTAATTTTATTTTATAGTAGTATAGAACCTGAGAATGGCGCTTCTGGTTCTTTTGCCAATTACCTAATTAGGGTAACACGGTGGCATAGTGGTTAGCACTGTTGCCTCACAGCGCCAGGGACCCGGGTTCGAATCCGGCCTCGGGTGACTGTCTGTGTGGAGTTTGCACATTCTGCCCGTGTCTGCGTGGGTTTCCTCCGGGTGCTCCGGTTTCCTCCCACAGTCCAAAGATGTGCGGGTTAGGTTGATTTGGCTATGATAAATTGACCCTTAGTGTTAGGGGGGATTAAATATGTGGGGTTACGGGGATAGGGTGGGATATGTGTCGGTGCAGGCTCGATGGGCCGAAATGGCCTCTATCTGCACTGTGGGGATTCTGTGAAAAAAACCTTATATCTGTGTCCTCTGGTTACCGACCCTTCGGCCACTGGGAACAGTTTCTCCTTATTTACTCGATCAAAACCCTTAATGATTGAGAACACCTCTATCAAATCTCTCCTTAACCTTCTTTGCTCCAAGGAGAACAACTCCAGCTTCTCCTGTCTCTCCACATAACTGAAGTCCCTCGTCATTCTAGTAAATCTCCTCGGCACCCTCTCTAAGGCTTTGACATCCTTCCTAAAGTGTGGTGCCCAGAATTGGACACAATACTCCAGCTGGGGCCTAACCAGTGATTTATAAAGGTTTACCAGAGCTTCCTTGCTTTTGTACTCTATGCCTCTGTTTATAAAGCCAAGGATCCCGTATACTTTTTAAACAGCCTTCTCAATTTCAAAGATTTGTGTACATACACCTCCAGGTGTCTCTGTTCCTGCACCCCCTTTAAAATTGTGCCATTTAGTTTATATTGCCTCTCCTCATTCTTCCTACATAAGGAGATATTAGGACGGGTGACCAAAAGCTTGGTCAAAGAGGTAGGTTTTAAGGAGCGTCTTAAAGGAGAAGAGGGAGAGGTGGAGAGGAGGAGAGGTTTAGGGAGGGAATTTCAGAGCTTAGGGCCTAGGCAGCTGAAGGCACGGCTGCCAATGGTGGAACGATTCAAATCGGGGATGCGCAAGAGGCCAGAATTGGAGGAGCGCAGAGATCTGGGAGGGTTGTAGGGCTGGAGGAGGTAGGTAGAGATAGGGAGGGACCATGGAGGGATTTGAACTCAAGGATGAGAATTTTAAAATGGAGGCAGAAGATCACCAGCAGGCAATCTGTTGTTTGCTGAAGGTGTACCTGAATAAACGAGAGAGGGTCCATTTGTACCAGATTCTGGGTTTCGTCGTGTACCAGTTTAATCAGATTCATTCTCTTGATCAAATTATCAGCGCAGGTGGTGCTCTGTGTCAACACATTGAGCCCCTCCTCTTCAATCACTTTCAGGGCATATTCTTCATCTTCTTCTAGGCTCCTCCTCCACTCCGAGAACTTCTTCGATAGGTTTCCTTTCAGCTGATCGATCTGCATCTGAAATTCCAAACCATGGTTTGGTTACAAACTGGTCGCTTACCCTGTGAGCATGGGGCACTTTACTGGACCATCGTCTTCATACCAAGCCGGAATCACCGCTTCATGGAACACATTGGAATCTTCACAGCTTTTTATTCCATTTTTTTTTTTTAAAACTGTGAGAATATTGTGCTCATCGAGGTGAGGGAACATTAGTGGTTGGTGACCAGAACACCTCTGGATGATCAGCGCACTCAACAGGCACTCCCCAGGACAGAGCGCCCTCTACACTGCCCGCACAACACTCGCCAGCCCTGCCCTCAGGAGAGAATCCTTGCTGCACTGGAGTGATATTCGTCCATTTAAAAAAAAATTTGATTCACGGGATGTGGGCGTCGCTGGCAAGGCCGCTATTTATTGCCCATCCCTAGTGGCCCTGAAAAGATGGTGGTGGGCCTCCTTCTCGAACCGCTGGTAGCTGGGAGCGGCTCGCTCGGCCACTTCAGAGGGCAGTTAAGAGTCAACCATGTTGGGGTGTGGGGACTGGAGTCACGTATAGGCCCAGACCGGGTAAGGACGGCAGATTTCCTTCTCTAAAGGGACATCAGTGACCCAGTTGGTTTTTTTTACGACAAGCCGACAGCTTCGCGGTCACTTTTACTGAGACCGACTTTTTAATTCCAGGTTTTGTTTTGAAAGTGAATTCAAATTCTCAAACCGGCCACGGTGGGATGTGAACTCTGGATTATTAGTCGAGCAACATTAACCACGACACTATCGTACCCTCCGTAAAACGAGTAGATGGATAGAAAAGAGGACATCTCTCAACAAATTAAAAATTACAGATATTAATTAAAGGAACAGAAAGTACTGGAAACACACAGCAGGTCAGTCAGTGTCTGGAAGAATTAACGTTTGGAGTGAGGACCATTCTTCAGAACTGAAACACCCGAGGCAGGTTAATACGATAAGAAAAAGGGGAAGGGGAGCATGTGTGTGTCATGGGTGAAATAGTGTGGGAGATAACCTCAGTCAAGTAACAGACAGAAGCATTAAGATGTTAACAACAACAACAACTTGCATTTATATCGCGCCTTTAACAAAGTAAAACGTCCCAAGGTGCTTCACAGGAGCGTAATGAGACAGAAATTGACCCCGAGCCAAAGCAGGAGATATCAGGAGAGGCGACCAAAACCATGGTCAAAGAGGTGGGTTTGAAGGAGGTTCTTAAAGGAGGAGAGAGGCGGAGAGGTTTAGGGAGGAAATTCCAGAGCTCAGAGCCCGAAGACACAGCCACCAATGGTGGGGCGAAGGAAGTTGGGGGACGTGGAAGAGGCCAGAAATGGAGGAGCGCAGAGATCCCGGAGGCTGTGCAACAGAAATAGAAGGCATGGGGGAATAGGAGGAAGTGGAAAACCCAGGGCTTGATAATGAGAAGGCAGCTGAATTCTGAAGGCTCATTCGCTCCTCAATACAGCAGGCTAAGCAAAAAGAGTGAGCTGCCCGTTTCTACAGGGTTGCAAGGGGGCAATTGACGGAACGCACGAAGCAGTCAAACCCCCATAGAAAAAGCCCCATGTGATTCTCCATCCATTAACATTGATAGTCAGGACATGACTGGCTGCTCTAGCCCAAGGTGTGCTCCCAGCGGGAGCTCCGGATCACAGAAACACACCTCAAATCCCATCATGTCAGTATAAACAAGCAGCTCGTTCCCATGTTAAAACATCCAGCTCAAAGGTTAGACCCTTCTTAAACCCAGCCCCAGGCTGTGTACTCTACCTTTACTTCCGATTCTGTTATCTCCAAGTCTTGGTGTTTGAAATGGCAATTCTGCTGAATTATCCGGAGATTCTCAACTTCCTTTCTCAATTTTTCCTATGAAGACAGTTTAAATAATTCAAAGAAAAAATTATTTGCAGCATGAATCAAAATAGGCATTCCAGGGAGTGCGGTAGACAGTGGTTCAGGGAGTGCGGTAGACAGTGGTCCAGGGAGTGCGGTAGACAGTGGTTCAGGGAGTGCGGTAGACAGTGGTCCAGGGAGTGCGGTAGACAGTGGTTCAGGGAGTGCGGTAGACAGTGGTTCAGGGAGTGCGGTAGACAGTGGTCCAGGGAGTGCGGTAGACAGTGGTTCAGGGAGTGCGGTAGACAGTGGTTCAGGGAGTGAGGTAGACAGTGGTTCAGGGAGTGTGGTAGACAGTGGTTCAGGGAGTGTGGTAGACAGTGGTTCAGGGAGTGTGTTAGACAGTGGTCCAGGGAGTGTGGTAGACAGTGGTCCAGGGACTGTGGTAGACAGTGGTTCAGGGAGTGCGGTAGACAGTGGTTCAGGGAGTGCGGTAGACAGTGGTTCAGGGAGTGCGGTAGACAGTGGTCCAGGGAGTGCAGTAGACAGTGGTTCAGGGAGTGCGGTAGACAGTGGTCCAGGGAGTGCAGTAGACAGTGGTTCAGGGAGTGCGGTAGACAGTGGTCCAGGGAGTGCAGTAGACAGTGGTCCAGGGAGTGTGGTAGACAGTGGTTCAGGGAGTGCGGTAGACAGTGGTTCAGGGAGTGCGGTAGACAGTGGTTCAGGGAGTGTGGTAGACAGTGGTTCAGGGAGTGCGGTAGACAGTGGTTCAGGGAGTGTGGTAGACAGTGGTCCAGGGAGTGTGGTAGACAGTGGTCCAGGGACTGCGGTAGACAGTGGTCCAGGGACTGCGGTAGACAGTGGTTCAGGGAGTGTGGTAGACAGTGGTTCAGGGAGTGTGGTAGACAGTGGTCCAGGGAGTGCGGTAGACAGTGGTCCAGGGACTGCGGTAGACAGTGGTTCAGGGAGTGCGGTAGACAGTGGTCTAGGGAGTGCGGTAGACAGGGGTTCAGGGAGTGCGGTAGACAGTGGTCCCGGGAGTGCGGTAGACAGTGGTTCAGGGAGTGCGGTAGACAGTGGTTCAGGGAGTGCGGTAGACAGTGGTCCAGGGAGTGCAGTAGACAGTGGTTCAGGGAGTGCGGTAGACAGTGGTCCAGGGAGTGCGGTAGACAGTGGTCCAGGGAGTGCGGTAGACAGTGGTTCAGGGAGTGCGGTAGACAGTGGGCCCGGGAGTGTGGTAGACAGTGGTTCAGGGAGTGTGGTAGACAGTGGTCCAGGGAGTGCGGTAGACAGTGGTTCAGGGAGTGCGGTAGACAGTGGTTCAGGGAGTGCGGTAGACAGTGGTCCAGGGAGTGCGGTAGACAGTGGTTCAGGGAGTGCGGTAGACAGTGGTTCAGGGAGTGCGGTAGACAGTGGTTCAGGGAGTGCGGTAGACAGTGGTCCAGGGAGTGCGGTAGACAGTGGTTCAGGGAGTGCGGTAGACAGTGGTCCAGGGAGTGCGGTAGACAGTGGTCCAGGGAGTGCGGTAGACAGTGGTTCAGGGAGTGCGGTAGACAGTGGTTCAGGGAGTGCGGTAGACAGTGGTCCAGGGAGTACAGTAGACAGTGGTTCAGGGAGTGCGGTAGACAGTGGTTCAGGGAGTGCGGTAGACAGTGGTTCAGGGAGTGCGGTAGACAGTGGTTCAGGGAGTGCGGTAGACAGTGGTCCAGGGAGTGTGGTAGACAGTGGTTCAGGGAGTGCGGTAGACAGTGGTTCAGGGAGTGTGGTAGACAGTGGTTCAGGGAGTGCGGTAGACAGTGGTTCAGGGAGTGTGGTAGACAGTGGTTCAGGGAGTGAGGTAGACAGTGGTCCAGGGAGTGCGGTAGACAGTGGTCCAGGGAGTGCGGTAGACAGTGGTTCAGGGAGTGCGGTAGACAGTGGTCCCGGGAGTGCGGTAGACAGTGGTTCAGGGAGTGCGGTAGACAGTGGTTCAGGGAGTGCGGTAGACAGTGGTTCAGGGAGTGTGGTAGACAGTGGTTCAGGGAGTGTGGTAGACAGTGGTTCAGGGAGTGTGGTAGACAGTGGTTCAGGGAGTGCGGTAGACAGTGGTTCAGGGAGTGCGGTAGACAGTGGTTCAGGGAGTGCGGTAGACAGTGGTTCAGGGAGTGTGGTAGACAGTGGTTCAGGGAGTGCGGTAGACAGTGGTTCAGGGAGTGCGGTAGACAGTGGTTCAGGGAGTGCGGTAGACAGTGGTTCAGGGAGTGCGGTAGACAGTGGTTCAGGGAGTGCGGTAGACAGTGGTTCAGGGAGTGCGGTAGACAGTGGTTCAGGGAGTGCGGTAGACAGTGGTCCAGGGAGTGTAGTAGACAGTGGTCCAGGGAGTGTGGTAGACAGTGGTCCAGGGAGTGCGGTAGACAGTGGTCCAGGGAGTGTAGTAGACAGTGGTCTAGGGAGTGCGGTAGACAGGGGTTCAGGGAGTGCAGTAGACAGTGGTCCAGGGAGTGCAGTAGACAGTGGTTCAGGGAGTGCGGTAGACAGTGGTCCAGGGAGTGCGGTAGACAGTGGTCAGGGAGTGCGGTAGACAGTGGTCCAGGGAGTGCGGTAGACAGTGGTCCAGGGAGTGCGGTAGACAGTGGTCCAGGGAGTGCACTCTCCGCCTCCGGTCGCTGAACAGAACTATTTGCTTCTCAGTAAAGAAGCAAGAGGACTTGCATTTATATAGCGCCTTTTACCACCTCAGGATGTCCCAAAGAGCTTCACAGCCAATGAAGTACTTTTGAAATCTAGTCACTGTTGTAATGTAGGAAACACGGCAGCCAATTTAAACACAAGAAACAACAATGAGATAAATGACCAGATCATCTGTTTTGGTGATGTTGGTTGAGGGATAAATATTGGCCAGGACACTGGGAGATGCTCTTCTTCGAATTAAGCCATGGGACTGTTTATGTCCACCTGAGAGGGCAGATGGGAACTCATTTTAACTTCTCATTCAAAAGACAGCACCACCTCCAACAGTGCAGCTCTCCCTCAGTGCAGCCCCTCCGACAGTGCAGCTCTCCCTCAGTACTGACCCTCCGACAGTGCAGCTCTCCCTCAGTACTGACCCTCCGACAGTGCAGCTCTCCCTCAGTACTGGCCCTCCGACAGTGCAGCTCTCCCTCAGTACTGACCCTCCGACAGTGCAGCTCTCCCTCAGTACTGCCCCTCCGACAGTGCAGCGCTCCCTCAGTACTGCCCCTCCGACAGAGCGGCGCTCCCTCAGTACTGCCCCTCCGACAGTGCGGCGCTCCCTCAGTACTGCCCCCGACAGTGCAGCTCTCCCTCAGTGCAGCACTGGGAGTTTCAGCCTAGATTATGTTCTCAAGTCTCTGGAGTGGGGCTTTGAACCCACAACCTTCTGACTCAGAGGCAAGAGTGCTACCCTCTGAGCCAAGGGTTGATGCAGCCTCTGCAATGGCTAAAGAACCTGTTTCTGTCTGTCTGATGAGTTGGAGAGAATCTCCAGTGAGTAGCTGAGCTGTACAGGAATCTCCTAGGTTCGATTCTTGAGGTCAACCAGGGCAACACGAGGGCTGCCACAGTCGGCCTCAGAGCCTTTGGGGTAGGGAGGAGAATAGCCCCCAGAATCTCCAGTGAGCAATGCCTGCTGGGAGTGTGCATGAGTGTGGCCGTAGAGTGCGGAGCGGGGGGGGGTGCGTCCCGAGGTGGGGGGGGGGGGAACGTCCCGAGGTAGGGAGGGGTGGATGGGAGGTGGGTGAGCCGGGGTAGGGGGGATGGGGGAGTGGGTGTCCCGGGGTAGGGGGGATGGGGGTGGGTGTCTCGGGGTAGGGGGATGGGGGGGGGTGTCCCGGGGTAGGGGGGGATGGGGGTGGGGGTCTCGGGGTAGGGGGGGTGGGGGTGGGTGTCTCGGGGTAGGGGGATGGGGGGTTTGCGTCCCGGGGTTGGGGGATGGGGGAGTGGGTGTCCCGGGGTAGGGAGGGGTGGATGGGAGGTGGGTGAGCCGGGGTAGGGGGGGATGGGGAGTGGGTGTCCCGGGGTTGGGGGGGGGTGAACGTCCCGAGGTAGGGAGGGGTGGATGGGAGGTGGGTGAGCCGGGGTAGGGGGGAATGGGGGCATGGGTGTCTCGGGGTAGGGGGATGGGGGAGTGGGTGTCTCGGGGTAGGGGGATGGGGGAGTGGGTGTCTCAGGGTAGGGGGATGGGGGCGTGGGTGTCTCGGGGTAGGGGGATGGGGGAGTAGGTGTCTCGGGGTAGGGGGATGGGGAAGTGGGTGTCCCGGGGTAGGGGGATGGGGGAGTGGGTGTCTCGGGGTAGGGGGATGGGGGAGTGGGTGTCCCGGGGTAGGGGGATGGGGGAGTGGGTGTCCCGGGGTAGGGGGATGGGGGAGTGGGTGTCCCGGGGTAGGGGGGATGGGAAGTGGGTGAGCCGGGGTAGGAGGGATGGGGGAGTGGGTGTCTCGGGGTAGGGGGGGATGGGAGCTGGGTGTTCCAGGGTTGGGGGGTTGGGTGTCCCGGGGTTGGGAGGTGGGTGTCCCGGGGGTTGGGGGTGGTGTCCCGGGGTAGGGGAGGGTTCGGGGGTGGGTGTCCCACGGTTGGGGGATGGGTGTCCTGAGGCTCGGGGATGGGTGTCCCACGGTTGGAGGGGATGGGGGGTGGGTGTCCCGGAGTGGTTGAGGGGTGGGTGTCCCGGAGTGGTTGAGGGGTGGGTGTCCCGGAGTGGTTGAGGGGTGGGTGTCCCACAGTTGGGGGGATGGGGGGGTGGGTGTCCTGAGGTTTGGGGGTGGGTGTCCCACGGTTGGGGGGTGGGTGTCCTGAGGTTCGGGGGTGGGTGTCCCACAGTTGGGGGGATGTGGGGTGGGTGTCCCGGAGTAGGGGAGGGTTGGTGGGTGTGTGACCCACGGTTGGTATGATGGGGGGTGAGTGTCCTGAGGTTCGGGGTCCCACGGTTGGGGGGATGGGGGGTGGGTGTCCTGAGGTTCGGGGATGGGTGTCCCATGGTTGGGGGGTGGGTGTCCCACGGTTGGGGGGTGGGTGTTCTGAGGTTCGGGGGTGGGGGTCCCACGGTTGGGGGGATGGGGGGTGGGTGTCCCACACTCCTGCCTCCTCCGGATGGTACGGTGCACTGAGACTCCATTGCTCTGTCCTGTGGATCATGCTTTCCCAGGTCCCCACACCGCGAGTCTCTGAGATTAACAGAGGTGTGAGTGGGCGGTGCTGAGCAGAGTGGAGGAACAGCCGCCCTGGGACACTCTCAGCTTCCAGTGTCCTCTCAGCTTCACCACAGCGAGAAGGAGGAAACAATCGAATGGCAGTGACCTCAGCCCAGTCCAGCAGGAACAGGCTCAATCCGCACCATCTCAATCACATCAGTGACACAGGAACAAGAGGAGGCCATTCAGCCCCTCGAGCCTGTTCCGCCTTTCAATTAGATCACGGCTGATCTGTATCTTAAATCCATCTACCCGTCTTGGTTCTGTAAGCCTTAATCCCCTTACCTAACAAAACTCTATCAATCTCAGCTGTTAAATTTTCAATTGACCCCCAGCCTCAACAGTTTTTGGGAGAGAGTTTCCAGATTTCCACCCTTTGTGAGAAATAGTTTCTCTCTCTCTACCCTCTTAAATCCTTTAATCATCTTAAACACCTCAATTAGATCACCCTTAATTTCTATACTCGAGGGAATACAAGCCTAGTCTATGCAATCTTTTCTCATAATTTAACCCTTTTAGCCCTGGTATCATGCTGGTGAACCCGTGCTGCACCCCCTCCAAAACCACTATATTCTTCCTGAGGTGGACTGCCCAGAACTAAAGGCAGTGCTCCAGATAGGGTCGAACCAGAGCTTTATATAACTGTAACATAACCTCTACCCTTTTTATTTCCGGCCCCCTTGAGATAAAGGCCAGCATTCCGTTAGCCTTTTCATTGTTTTTGTTCCTGTCCACTTGCTTTTAGTGATTTCTGTACTTGGACTCCTAAATCTCGCTGCTCCTCCACAGTTCCTGACTTCACACCGTTTAGAAAATACTCTGATCTAATAATTCTAAGGTCCAAACTGGGTGACCTCACACTTCCCCACGTTGAATTCCATCTGCCACAGTTTTGCCCACTCACTCAATCTATCAATGTCCCTTTGCAACTTTCTGCTCCCATCTACACTATTTATTGTGCCACCTTAGTGTTGTCAGCAAACTTGGATATACGGCCCTCTATTCCTTCATCTAAGTCATTTATAAATATCGTGAAAAGCTGTGGCCTCAGAACAGATCCTTGGGGCACACCACTAGTCACATCCTGACAATTTGAGTACATACCCAGTATCCCTACTCTCTGTCTCCTACCTCCTAACCAGTACTCTATGCATGTCAAGAGGTCGCCTCCAATTTCATACACTTTCATTTTTGCTAACAGTCTCTTGTGTGAAACCTTATCAAATGCCTTCTGGAAGTCCATATAAATAACATCCATAGACACTCCCTTATCTACCACATTAGTAACCCCATCAAAAAATTCAACTAGTTTAGTTAGCGTGGGTTTTCTCCGGGTGCTCCGGTTTCCTCCCACAGTCCAAAAATGTGCGGGTTAGGTTGATTTGGCTATGATAAATTGACCCTTAGTGTTAGGGGGGGATTAAATATGTGGGGTTATGGGGATAGGATGGGATATGTTAGGGGGAATTAAATACGTGGGGTTACGGGGATAGGGTGGGATATGTGTCGGTGCAGGCTCGATGGGGATTCTGTGTGAGGGGGCAGGGACAGGGTGCTGGATTTGGATGATCAGCCATGATCGTATTGAATGGTGGAGCAGGCTCGACGGGCCGAATGGCCTACTCCTGCTCCTAGTTTCTATGTTTCTATGTTAGACATGACTTACCCTTTACAAATCCATGCTGGCTCTCTCTAATCAATCCGTACTTGTCCAAGTGCTCAGTTACTCTGTCCCTAATAACAGATTCTAATAACAACTAACGTTACACTAATAGTTCTATAATGTCCTAGTTTCTCTCTCCCACCCTTCTTAAATGATGGAGTGACATTGGCAATTTTCTAATCCAAGAGGGCAATTCCTGAATCAAGAGAGTTTTGGAAGATCATGACGAACACATCAACAGTTTCCTCACCTGCTTCTTTTAATGTCCTGGGGTGGAAACCATCAGGTCCTGGAGTCTTGTCTATCATCATCCTCATTAGTTTCTCCATTATCATTATTTTACTTATATTAAATCTAGTTAGTTCCTCCCCTTGATTTAATTCTATTTCCCCTTGAATCTCTGGCACTTTATCCTCTTCTCCTCTTGTGAATAATTACAAAGTAATTATTTAGCAAGTCTGCCATTTCCTTATTTTCAATTACAATATCACCTGCGCGTGTCTTTAAGAGGCCCACATTACCCATAGCCATCCTCTTTCTCTTAATATACTTCTAAAAACTTTTAGTGTTGTCCTTCATATCCCTCGCAAGTTTTTTCTCATATTCCCTGTTTGAGCTCTTACTATTTTCTATGCTGTTCTGTATATCTCTCCCAGATGGCGGGGTCTCCAATATTCTTTACATGTGTATAAGCCCTTTCCTATAATTTTATACTATCTCTCACTTCCCTTGTTGGCCAAGGTTGTTTAACTATACAAGTAGAGCTCTTGACCATTTCGGGGTGTGTGCAGGTCTTGTATTGTAACCCAAAGTTCTCCTTAAACCTTGATCTGATCATTTCCATTCCTGCCACTTACCTGAAATTCAACTTGTGCCTTCTTCAGGCCCATCAGCGTGTGGGTTTTGTGTCTGCCTGTTATTGTACAGGGGCCACACACACATTCTCCATCATCTTCACAGTAAAACTCCAGAAGCTCCTTATGCTCGTGGCACTGTGTCTCTGGGAGATCGGGAGCGTCACCTTCGCCGGCCTCCTGTGGCTCTCCCCCAGCCGAGGGAAGGTCGGCAGTGGGGGCAGAGTCCGCCGCCACCTCCTCCGGTTGCTTTGGCTGGTCCGGGTCACCCAGGCCGGGGCTCGGTTCCAGGTCGGGCTCGGGGGCGAACGGGATGCTGCACCGCGGGCAGTCTAACGTGTCCTCGTCTGTCGGCTGGGGCCGGAGATCCTCGCTACACTTTATGCAAAGGTTGTGGTCGCAGGGCAACAGCACAGCGTCCGGGGTCTGTAAGAGGCACATGACACAAGTCCACTCCTCGAGTGGAACTCCGTGCTCCATCCTCACCTAAACCTTGCAGACAGGTTCGACACAGCACGGCAGAGAGTGTGCAGCCCAGAGCAGGGGAAGGGCAGCGACTTACAAGCAACTGACTGGGAGGGACTGAAGATCGGTTGTTGCAGTTTCTCAAGATTTGCTCTGGCTGGAGATTAACCCTTCGTAGGCTGCAGCAGCCGCTCTGCAGGAGATTGACCAGACTGCGATCTCACAGCTTCCCCTTCCCGTGTACAATGGCTCCCTGGGACCAGTCCAATTTTAAAGGGGGTGCAGGAACAGAGAGCCCGGGGGGTGTAGGTACACACATCTTTAAAGGTGGCAGGACAGGTTGAGAAAGCTGTTAAAAAAGCATACAGGATCCTGGGCTTCATAAACAGAGGCATAGACTACAAAAGCAAGGAAGCTTTTGTAAAACATTGGTTCGGCCTCAGCTGGAGTATTGTGTCCAATTCTGGGCTCCGCACTTTAGGAAGGACGCAAGGCCCTGGAGATTTACTAGAATGGTACCAGGGATGAGAGACTTCAGTTACGTGGAGAGACAGGAGAAGCTGGGATTGTTCTCCTTAAAGCAGAGATGATTAAGGGGAGATTTATGAACTAATTGGGTAGCTCTTTCAAAGATCCAGTACAGGCATGATGGGCTGAATGGCCTCCTCCTGTGCTGTATAATTTTGTGATTTTTAATGGTTTTGTTCTTGGTGGTGGCAGTCACGGGCATGGGAGGTGCTGTCAAAGTGCTGCTCACTGATCAAACAGAGTACCTGATGCATTGATCAGCATAGCCTGATCTTCCATCACCTTCCCACCCCACTAAGCCTGACCCAGCTGCATCTCTCAGAGTACGAAAGGCTGCTCTATCCCCAACCTGACGCGCAACCTGGGCATCAGCAGGTAACCATATTAGTGGCTCGATATAGATTCATAAAATCATAGAATGACACAGCACAGAAGCAGGCCATTCGGCCCATCGTGCCTGTACCGGCTCTTAGAAAGACCTATCCAATTAGTCCCACTCCCTTGCCCTTTCCCCATAGCCCTGTAAATTTTACCTTTTCAAGTATTTATCCAATTCCCTTTTGAAAGTTATTATTGAATCTGTTCCCACCGCCCTTTCAGGCAACGCATTCCAGATCAAAACTCACTGTGTAAAGAAAATTCTCCTCATCGCCTCTGGTTCTTTTGCCTCAAATCTGTGTCCTCTGGTTACCGTCCCTCCTGCCACTGGAAACAATTTCACTTTATTTACTCTATCAAAACCGGGGTTTCCCGCTCAGTGACAGGTGGAGCGTCAGGTTGTCTAGAACACAGGGCTTCCTCTTCATATAGATTGGACAAATCAAATTGGCAAAGGTAGCCTTGAGGAAGAGTTCATAGAGTGTATTCGGGATGGTTTCTTAGAACAATACATTGTGGAACCAACCAGGGAGCAGGCTATTTTAGATCTGGTACTGTGTAATGAGATAGGATTAATTAATGATCTCATAGTAAAGGATCCTCTGGGGAAGAGTGATCATAGCATGGTAGAATTTCAAATTCAGTTTGAGGGTGAGAAACTTGGGTCTCAAACTAGTGTCCTGAACTTAAATAAAGGCAATTACAAAGGTATGAAGACAGAGTTGGCTAAAGTGGACTGGGAAAATAGATTAAAGGGTAAGATGGTAGATAAGCAGTGGCAGACATTTAAGGAGATATTTCATAACTCTCAGCAAAGATATATTCCAGTGAGAAAGAAAGACTCTAAGAGAAGAATGAACCATCTGTGGCTAACTAAGAAAGTTAAGGATGGGATCAAATTGAAAACAAAGGCATACAATGATGTGAAGATTAGTGGTAGGCCAGAGGATTGGGAAATTTTTAGAAACCAGCAAAGGACGACTAAAAAATTATAAAGAGAGAGAAGATAGATTATGAGAGTAAACTAGCAAGAAATATAAAAACAGACAGTAAGAGCTTCTACAGGTATATAAAAAGGAAGAGAGTAACTAAAGTAAACATTAATACAATAGCAAAATACTGCGGATGCTGGAAATCTGAAATAACAACAGAAAATGCTGGAAACACTCAGCAGGCCAGGCAGCATCCGTGGAGAGAGAAACAGAGTTAACGTTTCAGGTCTGGGACCCTTCATCAGAACAAACAGATAAACGTTGGTCCCTTAGAGGATGAGACTGGGGAATTAATAATGGGAAACAGGGAAATGGCAGAGACTTTGAACAAATATTTTGTATTGGTCCTCACAGTAGAAGACACTAAAAGCATCCCAATAATAATAGATAATCAAGGGGCTACAGGGAGGGGGTAACTTGAAACAATCACTATCCCTAGAGAAAAAGTACTCGGCAAACTTATGGGACTAAAGGTGGGCAAGTCCCCTGGACCTGATGGCCTGCATCCTAGGGTCTTAAAAGAGGTGGCTGCAGAGATAGCGGATGCATTGGTTGTAATCTACCAAAATTCCCTGAATTCTGGAGAGGTCCCAGCGGATTGGAAAACCGCAAATGTAACACCCCTATTCAAGAAAGGAGGGAGACAGAAAGCAGGAAACAAAAGATCAGTTAGCCTAACATCTGTCATTGGGAAAATGCTGGAGTCCGTTATTAAGGAAGTAGTAGCAGGACATTTAGAAAATCATAATACGACCAAGCAGATTCAGCATGGTTTTATGAAAGGGAAATCATGTTTGACAAATTTGCTAGAGTTCTTTGAGGATGTAACGAGCAGGGTGGATAAAGGCGAACCAGTAGATGTAGTGTATTTGGATTTCCAGAAGGCATTCGATAAGGTGCCACATAAAAGGTTACTGCACAAGATAAGAGCTCATGGGGTTGGGGGTAATATATTAGCATGGATAGAGGATTGGCTAACTAACACAAAACAGAGCGTCAGGATAAATGGGTAATTTTCAGGTTGGCAAACGGTAACTAGTGGGGTGCCGCAAGGATCAGTGCTGGGGCCTCAGCTGTTTACAATCTATATTAATGACTTGGATGAAGGGACCGAGTGTAATGTAGCCAAATTTGCTGATGATACAAAGATAGGTGGGAAAGCAAGTTGTGAAGAGGACACAAAGAATCTGCAAAGGGATATGGATAGGTTAAGTGAATGGGCACAAAAATTTGGCAGATGGAGTATAATGTGGAAAAATGTGAGGTTATCCACTTTGGTAGGAAAAATAAAAAAGCAAATTATTATTTAAATGGATTGAGACTACAAAATGCTGCTGTACAGAGGGATCTGGGGGTCCTTGTACATGAAACATAAAAAGTTAGCATGCAGGTACAGCAAGTAATTAGGAAGGCAAATGGAATGTTGGTCTTTCTTGCAAAGGGAATGGAGTATAAAAGTAGGGAAACCTTGCTACAACTGTACAGGGCGGTGGTGAGACCACACCTGGAGTACTGTGTACAGTTTTGGTCTCCTTATTTAAGGAGGGATATACTTGCATTGGAGGCAGTTCAGAGAAGGTTCACGAGGTTAATTCCTGAGATGAAGGGGTTGTCTTATGAAGAAAGGTTGAGCAGGTTGGGCCTATACTCATTGGAGTTTAGAAGAATGAGAGGTGATCTTATTGAAACGTATAAGATTCTGAGGGGGCTTGACAGGGTAGATGCAGAGAGGATGTTTCCCCTCGTGGGGGAATCTAGAACTAGGGGGCATAGTTTCAGAATAAGGGGTCGCCCATTTAAAACAGAGATGAGGAGGAATTTCTTCTCTCAGAGGGTCGTGAATCTTTGGAATTCTCTACCCCAGAGAGCTGTGGAGGCTGGGTCATTGAATATATTTAAGGTGGAGATAGACAGATTTTTGAACGATAAGGGAGTCAAGGGTTATGGGGAGCGGGCAGGAAAGTGGAGTTGAGGCCAAGACCAGATCAGCCATGATCTTATTGAATGGCGGAGCAGGCGCGAGGGGTCGAATGGCCTACTCCTGCTCCTATTTCTTATGTTCTTATGTTCTCCCGCTCCCTCAGTGTGCTCTTGCCTTCGGCGGGTGGGGGGGGCGAGGGGAGTAACCCAATAGCTTAAAGGAGGCATCAGTGTCGTTTATGTCTCGGTGTTGCGTTTGAGAACAAACGATGAGAACCGTTTGCTGATCCCAGCTGTGAAGACGACGCCCATTAAACGCTGACCGGAATGTTCAGTGTTAACCCTCACACCCAGAGGTCAAGGCTCTGATTGCAAAACAAATGCCTTTCATTTCACTGAAGTCAGCATAAAGCTGGGCGAAGTAACACTTTGGGTCCGAGATACTATCTGAGCCCCTGAAAGAACAGCAGCATCTGACAGCACAATGAAACATTTATCAGGCCTAACAGTGTGCTGACACTGGTCTCCTCCAGCACACAACTCTGATAAGGCGCCACAGATTTAGTTTGTAACGTATGAACGGACACACAACACTCCCCACATTCTTCATCTTTATTGCTGCTCAGCACTAGCCCTGAACTGGTTGAGTTCTTGGGCCCGAGTGATGGTTCAGCTGCCAAGGCCCTAAGCTCTGGAATTCCCTCCTTAAACCTCTCTACCTCTCTCTTACTTTAAGACGCTCCTTAACACCTACCTCTTCGACCAAGCTTTTGGTCACCTGTCCGAATATCTCCTTCCCTGGCTCGGTGTTTTGCTACATTAAAGGCAAGTTGCTGTTGTGTAGTTAACTTTGATACTGAAGGTCAAAAGACCCTGACGCTCATTAATTTTAGTTAATGGATTCTATTGTGTGCGGACCTCAGCCTTGGATCGCTACTTTTGCATAAATTCACCAATAACACAATAATTTAGTCCGCGAGAGTGATTGCACCTCAGCTAAGAGGAGAATGAATGAAAGGAGTGAGCATGATGGAGCTGTTGAGTAATCATAGCAATCAATCTTTATCAATTAGTCTACAATTGATTGCTAGGGGGTTGGAGTACGAGAGTGAGGAAGCTGCAATTGTACAGGGCCTTGGTGAGACCACACCTGGAGTACTCTGCACAGTTTTGGTCTCCTTATTTAAGGAAGCATATATTTGCCTCAGAGGCGGTGCAACGAAGGTTCACGAGATTGATCCCTGGGATGAGAGGGTTGACCTATGAGGAGAGATTGAGTAGATTGGGACTCTCCTCTCTGGAGTTTAGAAGAATGAAGGTGATCTCATTGAAACATACAAGATTCTGAGGTGGATTGACAGGGTAGATGCTGAGAGGCTGTTTCCCCTGGCTGGAGAGTCTAGAGCTAGGAGGCATAGTCTCAAGATAAGGGGGTCGGGCATTTAAGACTGAGATGAGGAGAAATTTCTTCACTCAGAGGGTTGTGAATCTTTGGAATTCTCTACCCCAGAGGGCTGTGGAGGCTCAGTCGTTGAGTACGTTCAAGACAGAGATCGATAGATTTTTGAACTCTAGGGGAATCGAGGGATATGAGGATCCGGTGGGAAAGTGGAGTTGAGGTTGAAGATAAGCCATGATCTTATTGAATGGCGGAACAGGCTCGAGGGGCCGAATGGCCTACTCCTGCTCCTACTTCTTATGTTCTTATGTACCAGACCCAGACATGAGGTGAAGAAAACCCTAGTGATGGAGAGCTTTGCAAACCATGGGTCCAAAGCTACCTGATCTTCCCAAGTATGTTACACTTACCATGTGTCATGTCTCAAATTACAGTACTCATATACTGTATATTATTTTGGTAAAATACATGTCTAACATTTTAATGTTACCTTAAAGAAAATTGTTTTCACCTCTGAGTTAGAAAGTTGTGGGTTCAAGTCTCACTCCAGAGACTTGAGCACAAAATCTAGGCTGAAACTCTTGTGCAGTGCTGAGGGAGTGCTGCACTGTTGGAGGTGCCATCTTTCAGATGAGATGTTAAACTGAGGCCCCGTCTGTCTGCCCTCTCAGTAAAAGATCCCACGGCACTATTGGAAGAAAAGCAGGGGAGTTCTCTCTTGTGTCCTGGCCAATATTTATCCCTCAACCAACATCACTAAAAAACAGATTATCTGGTCATTATCACGTTGCTGTTTGTGGGAGTTTGCTGTGTGCAAATTGGCTGCCGCATTTCTTACATTACAATAGTGACGACACTTCAAAAAGTACTTCATTGGCTGTAAAGCGTTTTAGGATGTTTTGAGATCATGAGAGGCGCTATATAAATGCATGTCCTTTCTTGACTGTTTGCTAGGTTACCGCCTGTGCTTCTCTATGCTATATTTGAGTGATAGCGTAATCAGCTATTTGCTGTTGTATTGTTACATTTGGGTAACATTTGCCTGTAGCCCCTTGCTACATTTTGTTTGCTACATTGAGGGACAGATTATTCCAGTTATTTGCTACATTTTTTTTGCTACATTTGAGCGACATCCTGTGCTAGTTAGATGGGATTTCATGCTGAGAGATAGCTTGGGCTGATAAAAGAGAAAAGGTTCAAAGTAGCTGATCTCCCAATGGCATCATGGCACCTAACAGTATCTAGAATGACTCCAGGGATATTTGGCTTCCCGACCCTGCCCCAGTAACAATGTAAGGGCTCATTTTCCCAGGTGGGATCTCGGCTGTCGGGAGTGCAGGTCGGGAGGTCACGGGCCTGCTCCCCATAATATTCCCATCATTGATGGATGGAAAATCGGCGGGAGCCCGTATTTTCCTGAAACAGGGTCCCACCGGAGCGCTGTTACAAACGACCGGCTCTGTAATGTTAGATTAGGGGAGGTGCTGAATGCAACACTGCAGTGGGCAGTGCTTGGAGATCTGTTGTTTCTTATCTACATTAAACCACCTCATTGCGGAAACCGACTGGAAGCTTAGGTTTGCACACAGCACTGCTACTTCAGTTATGTGGAGAGACTAGAGAAACATAGAAACATAGAAGATAGGAGCAGGAGTAGGCCATTCGGCCCCTCGAGCCTGCTCCACCATTCGATGAGATCATGGCTGATCATCCAAACTCAGTACCCTGTCCCTGCCTTCTCCCCATATCCCTTGATACCTTTAGCTTTAAGAAATATATCTAACTCCTTCTTGAATATATTTAATGACTTGGCCTCAACTACCTTCTGTGGTAGAGAATTCCACAGGTTCACCACTCTCTGGGTGAAGAAATTCCTCCTCATCTCTGTCCTAAATGGCTTACCCCTTATCCTTAGATTATGACCCCTGGTTCTGGACTCTCCGACCATCGGGAACATTCTTCCTGCATCTAGTTTGTCCAGACCTGTCAGAATTTTATATGTTTCGATGAGATCCCCTCTCATTCTTCTATACTCCAGCGAGTATAAGCCCAATTGACCCAATCTCTCCTCATATGTCATTCCTGCCATCCCAGGTATCAGCCTTGTGAATCTTCGCTGAACTCCCTCCATGGCAAGAACATCCTTCCTCAGATAAGGCGACCAAAACTGCACACAGTACTCAAGGTGTGGTCTCACCAAGGCCCTGTACAACTGCAGCAGGACATCCCTGTTCCTATACTCAAACCCTTTCGCTATGAAGGCCAACATACCATTTGCCTTCTTCACCGCCTGCTGCACCTGCATGCTTACCTTCAGCGACTGGTGCACAAGGACACCCAGGTCTCGTTGCACGTCCCCTTCTCCCATTCTATTGCCATTCAGATAATAGTCTGCCTTTCTGTTTTTGACACCAAAGTGGATAACCTCGCATTTATCCACGTTATATTGCATCTGCCACGCTTCTGCCCACTCACCCAACCTGTCCAAATGATCCTGGAGTTTCTCGGTATCCTCCTCGCAGCACACACTCCCACCCAGCTTTGTGTCATCTGCAAACTTGGAGATATTACATTTAGTTCCCTTATCTAGATCATTAATGTATATTGTGAATAGCTGGGGTCCAAGGACCGATCCCTGCGGTACCCCACTAGTCACTGCTTGCCACTCGGAAAAAAAACCATTAATTCCTACTCTCTGCTTTCTGTCCGCAAACCAGTTCTCTATCCAAGTCAATACCTTGCCCCCAATCCCATGTGCCTTAACTTTACACGCTAATCTCTTATGCGGGACCTTATCGAAAGCCTTTTGAAAGTCCAAATACACCACATCTACTGGTTCTCCCTTATCTATTTTCCCAGTTACATCCTCAAAAAATTCCAGTAGATTAGTCAAGCACGATTTACCTTTTGTAAATCCATGTTGACTTTGTCCGATCCTGTCACTGTTTTTCAAGTGCTCAGCTATTACATCCTTTATAATGGACTCTAGCATTTTCCCCACTACCGATGTCAGGCTTACCGGTCTGTAATTCCCCGCTTTCTCTCTACCACCCTTTTTGAATAGTGGGGTAACATTAGCTACCCTCCAATCCATGGGTACAGTTCCAGATTCCATCGAATGTTGGAAGATGATCAGCAATGCATCTACTATTTCTAGGGCCACTTCCTTAAGTACCCTAGGATGTAGATTATCAGGCCCTGGGGATTTATCGGCCTTCAATCCCGTCAATTTCCCTAACACCATTTCCCTGCAAATACTGATTTCTTTCAGTTCCTCCCTTTCATCAGACCATATGTTCTCCAGCATCTCTGGGAGGTTATTTGTGTCCTCCTTTGTGAAGACAGAACCAAAATATGCATTTAATTGGTCTGCCATTTCTTTGTTCCCCATTATAACTTCCCCCGCTTCTGACTGCAAGGGACCTACACTTGATTTCACTAATCTTTTTCTCTTCACATATCTATAAAAGCTCTTACAGTCAGTTTTTATGTTCCCAGCAAGCTTACTTTCATATTCTATTTTCCCCTTCTTAATTAATCCCTTTGTCCTCCTTTGTTGAATCCTAAACTGCTCCCAATCCTCAGGGTTATCGCTTTTTCTGGCCAATTTATATGCCCTCTCCTTGAATCTTATGCTATCCCTAATTTCCCTTGTTAGCCATGGTTGAGTCACCCTTTTTGTTTTATTCTTATGCCACACTGGGATGAACAAATTCTGTAGTTCATCCATGCAGTCTTTGAATGTTTGCCAATGCCTATCCACCGTCAACCCCTTGAGTGACATTCCCCAATCAATCCTACCAAATTCGCGCCTCATACCATCGTAGTTTCCTTTATTTAAATTCAAGACCCTAGTCTCTGATTCAACTACTTCACTCTCCATCCTAATGAAGAATTCTATCATATTATGATCACTCTGACCCAAGGGGCCTCATACAACAAGATTGCTAATTAATCCTTTCTCGTTACATAATACCCAGTCTAAGATGGCCTGATCTCTGGTTGGTTCCTCGACATATTGTTCCAGAAAACCATCCCGTAAACATTCTAGGAATTCCTCCTCCACAGTATTTTTACTAATTTGGTTAGCCCAATCTATATGTAAATTAAAGTCACCCATGATGACTGCTGTGCCCTTACTGCATGCTTCCCTAATTTCCCTTTTAATGCTGTCCCCAACCTCCGTATTACTGTTTGGAGGTCTATATACCACTCCCACTAACGTTTTCTGCCCCTTGTTATTTCTCAGTTCTACCCATACAGATTCCGCATCATCAGAGCTAATATCCTTCCTTTCAATTGTGTTAATCCCCTCTTTAACCAGCAATGCTACCCCACCTCCCTTTCTTTTTTGCCTATCTTTCCTAAATATTGAATAACCCTGGATGTTGAGTTCCCAGCCTTGGCCACCCTGGAGCCATGTTTCTGTAATCCCAATCAAATCGTATTCATTTACCTCTATTTGCGCAACCAATTCATCCACCTTGTTCCGAATGCTCCTTGCATTAAGACACAAAGCCTTCAGGCTTGTTTTTTTAACGTTCATAGACCTATATGAATTATTATTTACTGTGACCATGTTTGATTTAAACCGTTGAGTTCTTTGCCTTCTACTTTTGTTTTTCTCCTTCCTGTCTTTTGCTTTTATCCTTGTTTCCCTTTCCTCTGTCTCCCTGCTCAGGTTCCCAACCCCCTGCCACTTTAGTTTAAACCCTCCCCAACAGCACTAGCAAACACTCCCCCTAGGACATCGGTCCCGGCCCTGCCCAGGTGCAGACCGTCCCGTTTGTACTGGTCCCACCTCCCCCAGAACCGGTTCCAATGTCCAAGGAATTTGAATCCCTCCCCCTTGCACCATTCCTCTAGCCACGTATTCATTTGAAATATCCTCCTATTTCTACTCTGACTAGCACGTGGCACTGGTAACAATCCTGAGATTACTACCTTTGAGGTCCTATTTTTAAATTTACCTCCTAACTCCCTATATTCTGCTTTTAGGACCTCATCACGTTTTTTACCTATATCATTGATGCCTATGTGCACCACGACAACTGGCTGTTCGCCCTCCCCCTCCAAAATGTTCTGTAGCCGCTCCGAGACGTCCTTGACCCTTGCACCAGGGAGGCAACACACCATCCTGGAGTCTCGTTTGCGGCCGCAGAAACGCCTATCTATTCCCCTTACAATTGAATCCCCTATCACTATAGCTCTTCCACACTTTTTCCTCCCAGCCTGTGCAGCAGAGCCACCCATGGTGCCAGAAGCTGGGATCGTTCTCCTTAGAGCAGAGAAAGTTAAGGGGAGATTTAATATACTAGTTCAGAATTCTAAAAGGTTTTGATAGAATAAATAATGAGAAACCGTTTCTACTGGCAGGAGGGTCGGTAACCAGAGGACACGGATTTCAGATAATTGTCAAAAGAACCAGAGGGGAGATGAGGAGAATGTTTTTTAAGCAGTGAGTAGTTGTGATCTGGAATGCACTGCCTGAAAGGGCGGTGGAAGCAGATTCACTAGGAACTAGGGGAGTGGGACTAATTGGAGAGCTCTTTGAAAGAGCCAGCACAGGCACGATGGGCCGAATGGCCTCTTTCTGTGCTGTATGATCCAGCTAGAGATTTCCAGAAGGAGTTCGATCAGCTACTCAACTGGTAGACAAATGGCAAATGAAAATTAAGAAAGAAAAAGAAAGGACTGGCATGTATATAGCGCCTTTCACGGCATTAGGACGTCCCAAAGCTCTTTGAAGCCAATTAAGTACTTATGAAGTGCAGTCCCTGTTGTAATGTAGGCAAATTAATGCTGGCAGAAATGGAGGGCTGCATATCGGGTGAAAAAATGGGTGATATAGATATATAATGAAAGGAACAGAGTTAGCAGAGAGGAGCTATGATCGGGACCATGGGGTAACTTTCGATGTTGAAACCAATGTGGAGAAACAGTTTGAAAAGCGGATAGAATGCTGAGTAGCGGAGTGCGAGTCTGCTGAGGGTACGTGACACTCTGATCAGAGCTCGCGTGGAGCTGCATACTGTTCGGTGCCTCGCCATTCAACACAAATGGATTGCAGAGAGGACTAAGCGGGTGTAAAGGGTACGAGCTGTGACAGAAGAGTGGATGTTTAAAGTTTTATACAGTCTAGAGGAAGGGTTAAGGGGACCTCACTGCAAACAAGGCATTATGGTTGTATAGATAAGGCGAACCCAGCTCTGGCAGGCGTAGAGGACATTCAATTAGTGACAAGTTAATTTAAAACCGATATTAGAAAAAAAATGTCTTTTCTCAAAAAGTGTGATGCATATTTGGAATAATCTGACAGGAAAGGCTGTGGAATCAGACGTTTCGTGTTCAAAATGCAGTTGGTTGCTGGGCAGGGAGAGTTAGTTACAGTACCGGAGGGACGAGCTTCAGTGGGCTGGATTGTGAGGAGAGATTAGATACACTAGGCTTGTGTTCCCTGGAATACAGAAGGTTAAGGGGTGATTTGATTGAGGTTTTTAGGATTTTGAAAGGAATGGATTGGGTAGATAGAGAAACTTTTTCCGCTGGTGGGGGAGTCGAGGACAAGGGGACATAGCCTTAAAATCAGAGCCAGGCCATTCAGGAGAGAAGTTAGGAAACACTTCTTCACACAGAGGGTGGTAGAAGTGTGGAACTCTCTCCCACAAAAAGCAGCAGATGCTAGCTCAATTAATAATTTTAAATCTGAGATCGATAGATTTTTGCTAGACTAGGGTATTAAGGGATATGGGGCCAAGGCGGGTGGATGGAGTTAAGATACAGATCATCCGTGATCTCACTGAATGCCAGAACAGGCTTGAGGGGCTGAATGGCCTCCTCCTGCTCCTAAGTCTTGGCCATGATTTCTGTTCTCATGTGCCGTGAAGCTGCAGGTAATGACCCCCTGATGAATCAACAGCAAGAATTGGAATTTGGACGGTGCTTTAATGTCTCAAAGTGTCCCGAGGTACTTTGCAACATCGGAGCAGGAGGAGGCCATTCAGCCCCTTGAGCCTGCTCCGCCATTTTAACATACGATGGCTGACCTGTTACCTCAACTCCATTTACCCACCTTAGCTCCATATCCCTTGATAATCTTACCTAACAAAAATCTATCCATCTCAGTCCTGAAATCTCCAATTGTCCCCCAGCATCCACAGTCCTTTGGGGGAGATTGGCTGCTGTGTTTCCTACATTAACTACATCATATTTAACTAACTTGATTGAGTTCTTTGATGAGGTAACAGAGAGGGTTGATCAGAGCAATGCGGTTGATGTGGTGTACATGGACTTCTAAAAGGCATTCGACAAAGTGCCAGCAAAGTTGAAGCCCATGGAATAAAAGGGACAGTGGCAGCATGGATACGAAGTTGGCTAAGTGACAGGAAACAGAGAGTAATGGTGAATGGTTGTTTTTTGGACTGGAGGAAGGTATACAGTGGTGTTCCCCAGGGGTCGGTACTAGGACCACTGCTTTTCTTGATATATATTAATGACTTGGACTTGGGTGTACAGGGCACAATTTCAAAATTTGCAGATGGCACAAAACTTGGAAGTATAGTGAACAGTGAGGAGGATAGTGATAGACTTCAAGAGGACACAGACAGGCTGATGGAATGGGCGGACACGTGGCAGATGAAATTTAATGCAGAAACGTGCAAAGTGATACATTTTGGTAGGAAGAATGAGGAGAGGCAATATAAACTAAAGGATACAATTCTAAAGTGGGTGCATGAACAGAGACCTGGGGGTATATGTGCACAAATTGTTGAAAGAGGCAGGGCAGGTTGAGAAAGTGGTTAAAAAAGTATACGGGATCCTGGGCTTCATAAATAGAGGTATAGAGTACAAAGTAAGGAAGTTATGATGAACCTTTATAAAACACTGGTTCGGCCTCAACTGGAGTATTGTGTCCAATTCTGGGCACCGCACTTTAGGAAGGATGTGAAGGCCTTAGAGAGGGTGCAGAAAAGATTTACAAGAATGGTTCCAGGAATGAGGGACTTCAGTTACGTGGATAGACTGGAGAAGCTGGGGTTGTTCTCCTTCGAGCAGAGACGGTTGAGAGGAGATTTGATAGATGTTTTCAAAATCATGAGGGGTCTGGACAGAGTAGATAGAGAGAAACTGTTCCCATTGGCGGAAGGGTCGTGAACCAGAGGACACAGATTTAAGGTGATTGGCAGAAGAACCAAAGGCGACACGAGGAAAACTTTTTTACTCAGCGAGTGGTTATGATCTGGAATGCACTGCCTGAAAGGATGGTGGAGGCAGACTCAATCGTGGCTTTCAAAAGGGAATTGGATAAGTACCTGAAGGAAAAGATTTGCAGGGCTACGGGGAGAGGGCGGGGGAGTGGGGCTAGCTGAAGTGCTCTTGCAGAGAGTCGGCACGGGCTCGACAGGCCGAATGGCCTCCTTCTGTGCTGTAACCATTCTATGATTCTATGATTACAATAATGACTGCACTTCAAAACTACTTCACTGGCTGTACAGCACCTTGGGATGTCCTGAAGTCATGATAGGCGCTATAGAAATGCAAGTCCTTACTTTTAAAAATGGATTGCAGAGAGGAGCAAGCGGGTGTGAAGAGTACAAGCTATGAGAGAAGAGTGGAAGTTTAAGTTTTATACAGTCTACTTTTTAGGGAAGAATAAAATTCAGATCCTGTAAAAGGAGGTTTGAGGAGTTAGGAAGTTGGTTAGGAAGTTATGAAGCAGGGTCTCAAACGTAGTAATCTCAGGATTTCTACCAGTGCTAGAAGTTAGCCAGTACAGGAACAGCCAGATTAGGAGGGTAAATGAGCGGCGAGCAGTAATGCCAACTCTCATGAATTAATCGCGAGGGATGCGATTTTTAAAAATGCCCCAACTCGCGATTCCGCGAGCCATCTGTAAATCATAGAATCATAGGATGGTTACAGCACAGAAGGAGGCCATTCGGCCCGTCGAGCCCGTGCCGGCTCTCTGCAAGAGCACTTCAGCTAGTCCCCGTAGCCCTGCAAATGTTTTTCCTTCAGGTACTTATCCAATTTCCCTTTTGAAAGCCACGATTGAATCTGCCTCCACCACCCTTTCAGGCAGTGCATTCCAGATCATAACCACTCGCTGCGTAAAAAAAGCTTTTCTTCATGTCGCCTTTGGTTCTTCTGCCAATCACCTTAAATCTGTGTCCTCTGGTTCTCGACCCTTCCGCCAATGGGAACAATTTCTCTCTATCTACTCGGTCTAGACCCCTCATGATTTTGAACACCTCGATCAAATCGCCTTTGGTTCTTCTGCCAATCACCTTAAATCTGTGTCCTCTGAAAAAGTCATGATTTTACTATTGGAGCAAAGGGAGTCTTTCAAACCATGCCGCGCTGCTGCACGGGAAACAGCTTGAGGTTTGAATCCAACCGACCCTGCGCGAGCATTGAAACCATTAGTTACCGCGGTCCAATAGGAGGAAGGGGCGATAAAGAGATAGCCAATCAAAAATAGACCCGGGCGCGTGGGCGAGGACCAGACCCCGCTGCCCGGCCATTTTCGGTGAAGGGCAGAAGCGCCCACCGCGGCAGAACTTCCTTCCTGCAGACCCCCCTCCCGACGGCCCGGGCGTATCTTTGCTGATCCGTTACAGTGCGTCCCAGTCCTGTCTCCCCACCGACCAGCGAAGACCTCAGTGCTTGTCTCCCTATCTCCGTGGTACCGGCATCCCGGCGCCCACCCGCTCCTCCCTCTCTCTCCTCCCCACGATAATCACACTGCACTCGGTACGGGGTCGACTGTTTGTACCGCGACATCGCTCGCTCTTTCCGATCCATCCTCTTGCTTCAGCTGCCCCAGCTGTAAGATGGCGTGGCCACGTCACCCTACCCCCACCCTCCTGATTCCTAGTGACATATTCGCTCGGCACGGCTCCTTAGCAACCTCCCTGCATCCCTGAGAAGGGATGGCCCTGCATCATTTCATCATCCCCAAGATAAGGCAACCCTTTCAGCGGAGTGAGCAACTGCCCATCATCCCTTAACGTTATATCAGTATAAATAGCAGACGGACGAGCACCTGGGCATCAAGGAAAAAAAGACTTGCATTTATACAGCGCCTTTCACGACCCCAGGACATCCAAAGCGCTTTACAACCAATGAAGTACTTTTGAAGTGTAGGAAACACTACAGCCAATTTGCGCACAGCAAAGTCCCACAAACAGCAATGTGATAATGACCAGATAATCTGCTTTTTAGTGATGTTGATTGAGGGATAAATATTGGCCAGGACACTGGGGATAACTCCCCTGCTCTTCTTCAAAATAGTGCCATGGGATCTTTTATGTCCACCTGAGAGAGCAGACGGGGCCTCGGTTTAACGTCTCATCTGAAAGACGGCACCTCCGACAGTGCGGCACTCCCTCAGTACTGCACTGGAGTGTCAGTTTAGATTTTGTGCTCAAGTCTTTGGAGTGGGACTCGAACCCACAACCTTCTGACTCAGAGGCGAGAAAGAGACACGGACACCTATACATTGTGTACTGTTGGGTAGCTGCTACAGTTACAGTAAATTGTAGGATAAAATTTAAGGTAGGCACCCAAACTCAGTAATGACACGCGGTTTTTAATTAAATTTACCCCAACTCGCGAAGGGTGGTGATAACGGGTAGGATTTTTAAAAGTTTTTTGTAAAGCATTTTCAGATGCAGTAATATAGTTTTTGTAAAGAGCTGTGACTTGTTAGAGATTAAATAAAACCACTAATGAGGTTTATAAACCAAAAAATACCAACTCATGATTTCTTACCAAATCTCAGGATCTTTAAGAGTTTGTCTCATGATTTATGAGACAGTGGGGTTGGCATTACTGGGCGAGAGACATGAAAACCAGGGATTTACCGCCCTCTCCAGCCCAAAGTCCGGCCCGAAATCCAGCCTAAAGTCCAGTGGAAGGCCAGAGGTCCAGTCCGATGTCCGGGTGGACGTTAGGCCTGGACCCGCCTAAACCGAATCCTGCTAGTTTCTGCGGGACCTTGTTTAGGGCAAAACCTCCATCAACCCCAAGCCTGGTCCCACACATCGGAGGGGAGGGGATTCCCAGGCCAGGGGGTTTCCTCATCCCCAGCCTGCTGGAGCAGTGGTGGGGCCTGGTACACTGAGCAAGAGGAGGTGTAGCCCTCCTTCTATTGGGCAGCAGTGGGGGCACCTCTGTGGGGTGCGGGCTTGGGGTGTGGCAGGAACCCCGGAAGATTTAAAGCGTTTTTGATGTTTGTTTCGGCCTCCTTACAAATGGGGCAATGGGCGTCACAGGTCATTTCTCCAGGGGGACCCCTACACCCCCTTCCCCTCCCCAGATCGAGCGCCTTCTACTGCTTGTTGTGGCCTTACCCCTCTGGAAGGCACCTCTGATACACCTCTAGTGTCATGGGCACCCACTTGGATTACAACAACAACAACTTGCATTTATATAGCGCCTTTAACGTAGGAAAATGACCCAAGATGCTTTACAGGAGTGATTATTGGACAGATATTGTCACGAGCCACATAAGGTCAGAGGTCAGAGGTAGGTTTTAAGGAGCGTCTTAAAGTCAAGGATATTAAGGGATAATGGAGCCAAGGCAGGTGGATGGTGTTAGTATACAGACCTCATTGAATGGGGTTAGTATACATGATCAGTTTGAATGGCGGAACAGGCTCGAGGGGCTGAATGGCCTCCTCCTGCTCCTATGTTTGTATGAGAGAGTGGTAGAGAGGCGAAGAGGTTTAGATGAGGGAATTCCAGAGGTAAGGGCCCAGGCAGCTGAAGGCACGGCTGTCAATGCTGGGATGAAGGAAATTGGGGATGCACAAGAGGCCAGAATTGGAGGAACGTAGAGATCTCGGAGGGTTGTAGGACTGGAGGAGGTTACAGAGATCTCGGAGGGTTGTAGGGACTGGAGGAGGTTACAGAGATCTTGGAGGGTTGTGGGGCTGGAGGAGGTTACAGAGATCTCGGAGGTTTGTGGGGCTGGAGGAGGTTACAGAGATCTTGGAGGGTTGTGGGGCTGGAGGAGGTTACAGAGATCTCGGAGGTTTGTGGGCTGGAGGAGGTTACAGAGATCTCGGAGAGTTGTAGGGCTGGAGGAGGTTACAGAGATCTCGGAGGGTTGTAGGGCTGGAGGAGGTTACAGAGATCTCGGAGAGTTGTAGGGCTGGAGGAGGTTACAGAGATCTCAGAGGGTTGTAGGGCAGGAGGAGGTTACAGAGATCTCGGAGGGTTGTAGGGCAGGAGGAGGTTACAGAGATCTCGGAGGGTTGTAGGGCTGGAGGAGGTTACAGAGATCTCAGAGGGTTGTAGGGCTGGAGGAGGTTACAGAGATAGGGAGGGGCCATGCATGGATTTGAATACGAGGATGAGAATTTTAAAATCGAGTGCGATCTCCCTCGACCCTGCAAACTCTGACAGGGTCAGCGCTGGACAGCAGGGATAGGCTGAACAGCCCCGGGACTTCCAGGCCCGTGGTGTAGGAGGGAAGGGTTCGGATGATGTGGCAGCAGAGTGATCAAAGACAGGCAACTGCGACATATTTCCTGACTGCAGCAATGAAGAGGGAAAGTGCCTTTGGGCAGATCAGCGAAGTACCGAAGTGATAACATCACAGGGCGTTGGGGCAGCCCAGTGTCCTCCTTCTCTGCAAACTCCACATTTAAATAACAACAAGGTGGATGACATCATCAGACAAAGCTCAAAAAGAGCAGAGGAGCAGGAGGAGGCCATTCAGCCCATCGAGCCTGCTGCGATCATGGCTGATTTGTACCTCAACTCCATTTACTTCTTATTGAGGACAATCAGCTGCCTGACATTGAGCAAGAGTAAATGAGCTGCCCAAAGTGGTCAGCGGCTACTGAGGAGGCAGAGAGCAGTGGTGACTGAGATCTCTGGTGGAATAAGTGGGAGAGTGGAGAAGAGAAAGAGATCCCAACCGAGACTGGAGAAAATGCGTCTCCAGCCAACACTTAGCATCAAACGGAAAGCTCTGATTGGCTCAGTGCCAGCATCACGGGAGCGACAACATCTGACTGGAATTAAGCTGGTTTGTTATCCTCACACAAAAAGAAAATACTGCGGATGCTGGAAATCTGAAATAAAAACAGAAAATGCTGGAGATACTCAGCAGGCCAGGCAGCATCTGTGAAGAGAGAAACACAGAGTTAACGTTTCAGGTCGATGACCTTTCGTCAGTAGGTTTGTTATCCTACTGTGTGTGTAGCATACCCCCACCTTGTGGCTATAGGAGCAAGAGCACTGAGAGCTCAGAGGCAGGGGAAGTGATTTTTTTCATTCTCGGGATGTGGGCGTCGCTGGCAATTCATTGCCCATCCCTAGTTGCCCTCGAGAAGGTGGTGGTGAGCCGCCTTCTTGAACCGCTGCAGTCTGTGGGTGAAGGTACTCCCACAGTGCTGTTAGGGAGGGAGTTCCAGGATTTTGACCCAGCGACGATGAAGGAACGGCCGATATACTTCCAAGTCAGGATGGTGTGTGACTTGGAGGGGAACTTGGAGGTGGTGGTGTTCCCATGTGCCTGCTGCCCTTGTCCTTCTAGGTGGAAGAGGTCGCGGGTTTGGGAGGTGCTGCCGAAGAAGTTGGTTTACGATGGATGGAACTGTCTGAGAGGTGGCTGAATGACCACCATCATGTACTTTTCTTTAAGATGGAAAAAAAACGGAATCCTTCAAAGATGTCAGTTTAAGAATCGAGAAATAAAAAAGATTACAGGAGAGATTTTCGGCTACAGGAGCTCCTGGGCTATGAACGGTGTGCAGCGCGACTCCTGGTCCACTCCTGGTGTGGAACACCAAAGGCAAGCTCGAGCTCTGGGAGTTGAGACACAGGGATGTTGAGTGCTGCTGTTACTGAAAGAGCTGTGGCCGCAGAGTTCCGCGGGGGGTGGAGGTGCTGGTCGGGGAAGCTTCTTGCTGTAACTTTGGCAGGAGTTTCCCCCCCCCCACCGCCCCATCGGCTGGGTTGCCATGTCTTTTTTAGGCCAGTCACACTGAAGTCACGGGTTACATTATGTAACTGGTGATAGACATCAAATTACAGCTGGCACATTATACAGTAGGAGAAATAAGTACACAAACAAGGAAAGATTCACCCACATTAAAGAGCGACAAATCGTTGGGTCGTTCTGTGCTGTGATGATCCTGAGTTAGGAACAGTGGCGGTCGGAAGAGATTTAAGGGTCCGTGTACACAGATCACTAAAATGTCGTGGTGGTCAGGTACAAAAGTAATCAAAATGGCTAATGGAATGTTAGCCTTTATAACTAGAGGGCTAGAATATAAAGCGGAGGAAGTTTTGCCACAAAGCCCTGGTTAGACCACATCTGGATACTGTGTACCGTTCTGGGCCCCGCACCTTAGAAAGGATATACTGGCCTCGGAAGGAGTGCAGCGGATTCACCAGAATGTTACCAGGGCTCCAGGGGTTAAATTATGAGGAGAGATTAAATAAACTAGGCTTGTGTTCCCTGGAATATAGAAGGTCAAGGGGTGATTTGATTGAGGTTTTTAGGATTTTGAAAGGAATTGTTCGGGTAGATAGAGAAACTTTTTCCGCTGGTGGGGGAGTCGAGGACAAGGGGACATAACCTTAAAATCAGAGCCAGGCCATTCAGGAGAGAAGTTTGGAAACACTTCTTCATGCAAAGGGTGGTACAAGTGTGGAACTCACTCCCACAAAAAGCAACAATTGCTAGCTCAATTAATAATTTAAAATCTGAGATCGATCAATTTTTGCTAGACAAGGGTATTAAGGGATATGGAGCCAAGGTGGGAGGATGGAGTTAGGTCACAGGTCATCCGTGATCTCTTTGAATGTCGGACCAGGCTCGAGCGGCTGAATCGCCTCCTCCTGTTCCGATGAGTGTTGAGCATTTTCTGATTAATGTGTGATTTGTTTTCACTGAAAGGCACAGATTTGAATTGAGGGTGAGATTGATTTCAGTATTAAAAGCAGCCCCAGTGGGTTGCGAATGCAGTGAGGAACCAGTCACAGGAAAAATCTGACCTAAAGTCCCCTCATGACCTATAAATAAAATCAATCGTTTTACGCAGAGTCGGGGGGGTGGGGGGCGGGGCGGGGAGGAAGAAACGTCTTGAAATTGAGATCGATAAATCCTCGGGATTGAAGCCCTATTGCAGGTGAACTGAAGGGAGGGACCAGATGGCGTGCTCCGTCTTTCTACATCACATGGATTTTGTACCAGCCGGGAGGGGGGGCCGCTCATTGCAGATGGAGAAGGCTGAGATGAACTGGTGAACAGTCTCAGTTGCCTCGTCTCAATCCACACTGTCAGAGTGGCAGGAGGATGTAGATCAGCCATGATCTCACTAAATGGCGGAACAGGCTCGAGGGGCTGAATGACCTGCTCCAGCTCCTAATGGCCCTGGGATCAGGGCACAGAGGTAGGGGTTGCTGACTCTGGTTGGACGTATTCCTGGAGGCTTGGTCACATGACCTCCTGTCTCCCACTGCCTTGCCCCCACCATTGGTCGCCCAACACGTCCACCATCGCGCCGCCCCGCCTTCCCAAGCCACTTGAAAAGCAAACAGGCTCTTTGTTACTTCGATCCTCGACTTCAAACAGTCCTTCTTTCCCATCTCATAGAGTCATAGAATCTAGAAACATACAGCACAGAAGGAGGCCATTCGGCCCGTTGTGCCTGTGCTGGCTCTTTGAAAGAGCAGCCGTGCTCAGTCTCACCCTTTCGCTTTGTGTCTGTAACCCTGTGAATTCCTCATCTTCCAGGACCCTGTCCAACTCCCTATTAAAATTATTTATGGGATCAGCTTTCTCCACCCTTTCAGGTCGAGCGTTCCAGATCCCGACAACTCTCTGAGCGAAAAAAAATTCTCCTCATCTCCCCTCTAGATCTTTTGCCAATGATTTTGAATCTCTGACCTCTGGTTATTGACCCATTTGCCAGAGGGAATAGTTATTCTCTCTCTGCTCTATCAAAACCTCTCATCATCTGGAAAACCTCTATTAGGTCACCTCTTAACCTTCTCTGTTCAGAGGAGAACAGTCCTAACTTTTCCAACCTCTCCTCATAACTGAAGTCCCTCATCCCTGGTAACATCCTGGTAAACCTCCTCTGCACCCTCTCTAAAGAATTTACATCTTTCCTGAAGTGTGGGGCCCAGAATTGTCCACAAAAGTCCAGCTGGGGCCTAACCAGCGATTTCCAATTTTTTTTTAATAACAAATAAGCGAATGTGTTCAAAGAAAATTAAAAAAACAATTTTTTATCTAATGCCCCTGTGATTTTTCTCCCGGGAGTTGCTGGCAGCGGTGTCCAGGAGATCAGTCTTCAATTCCTGGAGACTCCGGGACACTCCTGGAGGGTTGGCGACCCCTAGCCAGAGGCGATATCAGGCAGTGACTATGGCATGACCTCAGCTTGATGCCGAGTAGTGCTGAGCTCCAGATGTGGTGGGACGGGCTCACTGCCACATCTGCCTGATACTTGGATCTTTAATGACTAAATGCTGGGGCGAGTGACCTGTCTGTTGAACGGTAACCGCCTGCTGCTGAAGGCCCAGAGCTGGGGCGGAGGTGTCATACCACTTGTGTCTGCAGTGCAGCTCAGTGTTTTAATGAAAGAAAGACTTACATTTCTAAAGCGCCTTTCACGACCACCTGACGTCTCAAAACTCTTTACAGCCAATGAAGTACTTTTGCAGTGTAGTCACTGTTGTAATGTGGGAAACGCGGCAGCCAATTTGCGCACAGCAAGCTCCCACAAACAGCACTGTGATAATGACCAGATCATCTGTTTTTGTTATGTTGATTGAGGAATAAATATTGTCCAGGACACCGGGGATAACTCCCCCTGCTCTTCTTCAAAATAACGCCACAGGATCTTTTACATCCACCTGAGAGAGCAAACAGGGCCTCAGTTTAACGTCTCAGCTGAAAGACGGCACCTCCGACAGTGCAGCACTCCCTCAGAGCGTCAGCCTAGCTTTATGTGCTCAGAGTCCCATGGTGTGGGACTCTGAACCCACAACCTTCTGACTCAGAGCGCGAGTGTGCTGCTCACTGAGCCACAGCTGACAGCAATGTCACAGTCTTGACGTGTGATAGAACCAGGCCCTATTGGTAGGGCCTGAGAAAACATTGGCGGCCGTGCCTTCACTCGTCTAGGCTCTAAGCTCTGGAATTCCCTCCCCAAACCTTTCCGCCTCTCTCTCCTCCTTTAAGACGCTGCTTAAAACTTGACCAAGCTTTTGGTCACCTGTCCTAATGTCTCCTTCTTTGGCTTGGTGTCACGTTTTGTCTGATTCAGCTGCTGTGAAGCGCCGTGGGGCATTTTACTACATTAAAGGCGCTGTATAAATGCAAGTTGTTGTTGTTAGGAGGGATGACCAAAAGCTTTGTTGAAGAAGTGGATCTAAAGGAACATCCTAAAGGAGGAGAAAGAAATGGAGATGCGGAGGGCTTTAGACCGCTGAAGACTTTGCCTCCAATGGAAGAATGAAGCTAGCAGGATTCACAACAGGCCGGAATTAGTGGAACAGAGCATTTGGAGGAGAGGTGCAGGTCTGGAGGAAGGGAAAAAGCTATTTAAAGACAAGGACAAGAATTTTCAATATTAGGCACGGTGATTGAGGAGCCCATGTTGATTAGCGAGGGAAAGGTGATGGGCAAGCTGGACTTGCTGCAGGATGGGATACGGATGAGCCAGTGTTTATGAAGGTTGGAGCATTGGAGGCAGGCAAGGGACTATTGGAGTAATTGGGTCAGGAGGTGATAAAAGAAAAGAAAGACTTACATAGAAACATAGAAGATAGGAGCAGGAGTAGGCCATTCGGCCCCTCAAGCCTGCTCCGCCATTCAATGAGATCATGGCTGATCATCCAAATTCAGTACCCTGTCCCTGCCTTCTCCCTATATCCCTTGATCCCTTTAGCCTTAAGAAATATATCTAACTCTTTCTTGAATATATTTAATGAATTGGCCTCAACTGCCTTCTGTGGTAGAGAATTCCACAGGTTCACCACTCTGTGGGTGAAGAAATTCCTCCTCATCTCAGTCCTAAATGGCTTACCCCTTATCCTTAGACTGTGACCCCTGGTTCTGGACTCCCCCGACCATCGGGAACATCCTTCCTGCATCTAGTCTGTCTAGTCCTGTTAGAGTTTTATAAGTTTCAATGCGATCCCCTCTCTTTCTTCTAAACTCTAGCGAACACAAGCCCAATCGACCCAATCTCTCTTCATACGTCATTCCTGCCATCCCAGGTATCAGTCTGGTGAATCTTCGCTGCATTCCCTCCATGGCAAGAACATCCTTCCTCAGATAAGGCGACCAAAACTGCACACAATACTCAAGGTGTGGTCTCACCAAGGCCCTGTACAACTGCAGCAAGACATCCTTGCTCCTGTACTCGAATCCTCTCGCTATGAAGGCCAACATACCATTTGCCTTCTTAACCGCCTGCTGCACCTGCATGCTTACCTTCAGCGACTGGTGCACAAGGACACCCAGGTCTCGTTGCACTTCCCCTTTTCCCAATCTATTGCCGTTCAGATAATAATCTGCCTTCCTGTTTTTGCCACCAAAGTGGATAACCTCGCATTTATCCACATTATACTGCATCTGCCATGCATCTGCCCAATCACCCAACCTGTCCAAATCATTCTGGAGTTTCTCTGCATCCACAGCATTCACAGCACACACGCCCACCCAGCTTTATGTCGTCTGCAAACTTGCATTTATATAGCGCCTTTCGCAACCTCAGGACATCCAAAAGTGCTTTACAACCAATGAAGTACTTTTGAAGTGTAGTCACTGTTGTAATGTGGGGAAATGCAGCAGCCAACTTGTGCACAGCAAGCTCCCACAAACAACATAGTGATAAATGACCAGGTAATCTGTTTTCAGTGATGTTGGCTGAGGGATAAATATTGGCCAGAACACCAGGGAGAGCTCCCCTGCTCTTCTTCGAAATTGTGCGATGGGATCTTTTACGACCAGCTGAGAGGGCAGATGGACATGTATGAGGGTTAAACTAACAGCATGCTGAGCTAGGGGGGGGTGGGCAGTGTGACGGAGGTGGAAGTAGGCCGTCTCTGTGGTGGAGAAGATGCGGGGGTCTGAAACTCAGTTTAGGATTGAACAGGATACTGAGATTGCAAACAGTCTGATTCAGCCTGAGACTGGGGCTGCTAAAAAAGCATGCAGGACCCTTGGCTTTATAAACAGAAATGAGAAGTCGCACAACACCAGGTTATAGTCCAACAGATTTATTTAATTTTACAAGCTTTCGGAGCTGTCGCTCCTTCTTCAGGTAGGGTAGCTGTGAGAGAATCTCCCAGAATTCACAATATAAACACAGAAAAAATGTATTCAAATCTTTCCCTACATCAAAGACACACTAAGAGCTTATATAAACAGAGGCATAGAGTACAAAAGCAAGGAAGTTATGCTAAACCTTTATAAATCACTGGCTAGGCCTCAGCTGGAGTATTGTGTCCAATTCTGGGCACCGCACTTTAGGAAGGATGTCAAGGCCTTGGAGAGGGTGCAGAGGAGATTTACTGGAATGGCACCAGGGATGAGGGACTTTGGTTATGCGGAGAGACTGGAGAAGCTGGGATTGTTCTCCTTAGAGCAGAGAAGGTTAAGGGGAGTTTAGAGGTGTTCAAAACCATGAGGGGTTTTGATAGAGTAAATAAGGAGAAACTGTTTCCACTGGCAGGAGGGTTAGTAACCAGAGGACACAGATTTAAGGTAATTGGCAAAAGAACCAGAGGGGAGATGAGGAGAATTTTTTTTATGCAGCGAGTTGTTGTGATCTGGAATGCGCTGCCTGAAAGGGCGGTGGAAGCAGATTCAATAGTAACTTTCAAAAGGGAATTGGATACAGGGAAAGAAATTTGCAGGGTAATGGGGAAAGTGCAGGGGGGAGTGGGACTAATTGGAGAGCTCTTTCAAAGAGCCGGCACAGACACGATGGGCCGAATGGCCTCCTTCTGAGCTGTACAATTCTATGATTAAGAGTGAGAAGTCGCACAACACCAGGTTATAGTCCAACAGATTTATTTAATTTTACAAGCTTTCGAAGCTGTTGTTCTCCACATCATGATTAAGAGTGGCAGAATTGTTGTTATTTCGAATGCACCCAGTAGGTGGTGCTGTCCCATTACGGAGGCTGGAAGCTATTTTCTTTTTCTGCCCATATTCCTGCTTCCCCTTCGGCGCGGCTCACAGCCTGGAACTTTTCCCCCATCTCTAACCCCCGCCCCGCCCCTCCCCTTCCTTCACCGCCCCTTCATGATGAAAGCAGAGCCCTGATTTCCAGAGAGAGAGAGAGAGAGAGAGAGCGAGGAGTGCGAGTGTGGAAAGTGTGATGTGTTTCCTCAGCCCCTGCCCGGCCCCTTGCCCAGGCCTCTCTCGTTTCCCTAACCTTGCCAGTGCTGGTGGAATGCAGCCTCTGAGCAATGTGCCAGCACTCACAGCTCGAGCAGGGGAGCCTCTGAGGGAGGCTTCGAAAAGACTCTAAAATGGAAGCTGGGCTCCCACTGGGAGTTCAGAATCTCAGCAACGGTTAAACAGACTGTAACTTCTCCCGGTTTCAATTCACATCTACAATCCTGCGTATCTTGTTTCCACAATAGTGTCATTGCTGCAGACCCTCCCCACCTATCACCCCCCCTTCCCCACCCCCACCTGTGGCTCAGTGGGTAGCACATTCGCCTCGGAGTCAGAAGGTTGTGGGTTCAAGTCCCGCTCCAGAGACTCAAGCACATATATCTAGGCTGACACTCCAGTGCAGTGCTGCGGGAGTGCTGCATTGTCGGAGGTGCCGTCTTTCAGATGAAATCTTAAACGTCTGCTCTCTCAGGTGGACGTAAAAGATCTGGGGAGTTCTCCCCGGTGTCCTGGCCAATATTTATCCGTCAATCAACATAACAAAAACAGATTATCTGGTCATTATCACCTTGCTATTTGTGGGAGCTTGCTGTGCGCAAATTGGCTGCCGTGTTTCCCACATTACAACAGTGACTACACTTCAAAAAGTACTTCATTGGCTGTAAAGCACCTTGAGACGTCCGGTGGTTGTGAAAGGCGCTATAGAAATGCAAGTCTTTCTTTTACCTCCCCCACCCCGACTCAGCGAGTGGATTCCTGCAACATACACTTTGATGGCGGCTGGCCATTTACCAGTCTTGAACCTGGTAGCCCTCCAACCCTCTGAGATCTTTGTAACCTCCTCCAGCCCCACAACCCTCCGAGATCTCTGTAAACTCCTCCAGCCCTACAACCCTCCGAGATCTCTGTAACCTCCTCCAGCCCTCCAACCCTCCGAGATCTCTGTAACCTCCTCCAGCCCCACAACCCTCCGAGATCTCTGTAAACTCCTCCAGCCCTACAACCCTCCGAGATCTCTGTAACCTCCCCCAGCCCTACAACCCTCCGAGATCTTTGTAACCTCCTCCAGCCCTCAACCCTCCGAGATCTCTGTAACCTCCTCCAGCCCCACAACCTTCCGAGATCTCTGTAAACTCCTCCAGCCCTCCAACCCTCCGAGATCTCTGTAACCTCCTCCAGCCCTACAACCCTCCGAGATCTCTGTAACCTCCTCCAGCCCTACAACCCTCCGAGATCTCTGTAACCCCCTACAACCCTCCGAGATCTCTGTAACCTCCTCCAGCCCTACAACCCTCCGAGATCTCTGTAACCTCCTCCAACCCTACAACCCTCCGAGATCCCTGTAACCTCCTCCAGCCCTACAACCCTCCGAGATCCCTGTAACCTCCTCCAGCCCTACAACCCTCCGAGATCCCTGTAACCTCCCCCAGCCCTACAACCCTCCGAGATCCCTGTAACCTCCTCCAGCCCTACAACCCTCCGAGATCCCTGTAACCTCCTCCAGCCCTACAACCCTCCGAGATCCCTGTAACCTCCTCCAGCCCTACAACCCTCCGAGATCTCTGTAACCTCCTCCAGTCCTACAATCCTCTGAGGTCTCTGTAACTTCCTCCAGCCCCACAACCCTCCGAGATCTCTGTAACCTCCTCCAGCCCGACAACCCTCCGAGATCTCTGTAACCTCCTCCAGTCCTACAATCCTCTGAGGTCTCTGTAACTTCCTCCAGCCCTACAATCCTTTGATAAGGCCCCACATGACAGGTTGGTCAAAAAAGTAAAAGCCCATGGGATCCAAGGGAATGTGGCAAGTTGGATCCAAAATTGGCTCAGTGGCATGAAGCAAAGGGTAATGGTCGACGGTTGTTTTTCTGACTGAAAGGCTGCTTCCACTGGAGTTCTGCAGGGCTCAGTACTAGGTCCCTTGCTTTTTGTCATATATATCAATGGTTTAGACTTCAATGTAGGGAGCATGATTAAGAAGTTTGCAGATGATACAAAAATTGGCCGTATCGTTGATAGTGAGGAAGAAAGCTGTAGACTGCAGGAAGGTATCAATGAACTGGTCAGGTGGACAGAAAAGTGGTAAATGGAATTCAATCTGGAGAAGTATGAGGTAATGCATTTGGGGAGGGCTAATAAGGCAAGGGAATACACAATAAATGGTAGGACACTGAGAAGTGTAGAGGAACAGCGGGATCTTGGAGTGCATGTCGACAGATCCCTGAAGGTAGCAGGAGAGGTAGAAGTGGTTAAGAAGGCATACGGGATACTTTCCTTTATTAGCCGTGGCATAGAATATAAGAGCAGAGAAGTTAAGCTAGAACTGTATAAAACACTAGTTAGGCCACAGCTAGAGTACTAACCTCCTCCAGCCCTACAACCCTCCGAGATCTCTGTAACCTCCTCCAGCCCTACAACCCTTCGAGATCTCTGTAACCTCCTCCAGCCCTACAACCCTCCGAGATCTGTGTAACCTCCCCCAGCCCGACAACCCTCCGAGATCTCTGTAACCTCCTCCAGCCCTACAACCCTCCGAGATCTCTGTAACCTCCTCCAGCCCTACAACCCTCCGAGATCTCTGTAACCTCCTCCAGCCCCACAACCCTCTGAGATCTCTGTAACCTCCTCCAGCCCTACAACCCTCCGAGATCTCTGTAACCTCCTCCAGCCCCACAACCCTCCGAGAGCTCTGTAACCTCCTCCACCCCACAACCCTCCGAGATCTCTGTACCCTCCTCCAGCCCTACAACCCTCCGAGATCTCTTAACCTCCGCCAGCCCACTACCTCCGAGAGCTCTGTAACCTCCTCCAGCCTCTACAACACCCTCCGAGATCTCTGTAACCTCCTCCAGCCCCACAACCCTCCGAGAGCTCTGTAACCTCCTCCAGCCCCACAACCCTCCGAGATCTCTGTAACCTCCTCCAGCCCTACAACCCTCCGAGATCTCTATAACCTCCTCCAGCCCTACAACCCTCCGAGAGCTCTGTAACCTCCTCCAGCCCCACAACCCTCCGAGATCTCTGTAACCTCCTCCAGCCCTACAACCTTCCGAGATCTCTGTATCCTCTTTCAGTCCTACAACAACAACAACAATAGCAACAACTTGTATTTATATAGCGCCTTTAACGTTGTAAAACGTCCCAAGGCGCTGCACAGGGGTGTTATAAAACAAAATTTGACACTGAGCCACAAAAGGAGAAATTAGGGCCGATGACTAAAAGCGTTGTCAAAGAGGTAGGTTTTAAGGAATGTCTTAAAGGAAGAAAGAGTGGTAGAGAGCTGGAGAGGTTTAGGGAGGGAATTCCAGAGCTTAAGGCCCAGGCAACAGAAGGCATGGCCACCAATGGTTGAGCGATTAAAATCAGGGATGCTCAAGAGGGCAGAATTAGAGGAGCGCAGATATCTCGGGGGGTTGTGGGGCTGAAGAATATTACAGAGATAGGAGGGGGGCGAGAACATGGAGGGATTTGAAAATAAGGATGAGAATTTTAAAATCGTCTTACTGCAATTATCCAGGGCCCTGGTGAGACCACACCTGGAGTATTGTGTACAGTTTTGGTCTCCTTACCTGAGGAAGGATATACTTGCCATAGAGGGAGTGCAACGAAGGTTCACCAGACTGATTCCTGGGATGGGGGGATTGTCCTATGAGGAGAGATTGAGCAGACTAGGCCTATATTCTCTAGTGTTTAGAAGAATGAGAGGTGATCTCATTGAAACATACAAAATTCTTACAGGGCTTGACAGGGTAGATGCAAGGAGGATGTTTCCCCTGGCTGGGGAGTCTAGAACCAGGGGTCACAGTCTCAGAATAAGGGGTCGGCCATTTAGGACTGAGATGAGGAGAAATTTCTTCACTCAGAAGGTGGTGAATCTTTGGAATTCTCTACCCCAGAGGGCTGTGGAGGCTCAGTCGTTGAGTATATTCAAGACAGAGATCGATTTTGGATATTAAGGGAATCAAGGGATATGGGGATAGTGCGGGAAGGTGGAGTTGAGGTCGATGATCAGCCATGATCTTATTGAATGGCGGAGCAGGCTCGAGGGGCCGAATGGCCTACTCCTGCTCCTATTTCTTATGTTCTTATGTTCTTCTCCCTGATTTTAATCGCTCCACCATCGGCGGCCGTGCCTTCAGCTGCCTGGGCCCTCAGCTCTGGAATTCCCTCCCTAAACCTCTCTACCTCTCTCCATCCCATTAAGCCGCTCCTTAAAATCGACCTCTTAGACCAAGCTCTTGGTCACCTGTCCTAATATCTCCTTATGCCGCTCAGTGTCAGAGATGTGCCCTTAATGGTATGGGCGCCTGCCAGACCCGTGTAAGTGAGGTTCTCTCCCGCTAACCTCGCAAACTCTGGCGGGCCTGAGTGTTGGCAGGCTGTTTAATCATGGTGAGCATCACAACCAAGCCCAAGTGTGTATAAACACGCACGCACACACAGACACGTACACACACACAGACCTACACATACATGCACACACATACGCACACAGATACACACTCGCATGCACATATACACAGACACGCACGCACATACACACAGACATAAACGGACATACATACAGACACACACGCACACACAGCAAGGTCCTACAAACAACAATGTGATAATGACTAGATAATCTGTTTCTTAGCGATGTTGTTTGAGGGATAAAGATTGGCCAGGACACAGGGGAGAACTCCCCTGCTCTTCTTCTAAATAGTGCCATGGGTCTGCGTGAGTCCACCTGAGAGGGCAGACGGGGCCCTCGTGTTTACATAGGATTACACAGGATATACGGCACAGAAACAGGCCATTTGGCCCAAGCAGTCCATGCCGGCGTTTATGCTCCACACGAGCCTCCTCATCTAAGTCTATCAGCATAACTCTCTATTCCCTTCTCCCTCATATGCTTATCTAACCGCCCCTTAAATGCATCAATACTATTCATTTCAGCCACTCCCTGTGGTAGCGAGTTCCACATTCTCTCCACTCTTTGGGTAAAGAAGTTTCTTCTGAATTCCCTATTGGATTTCTTGGTGACTATCTTATATTGATGGCCTCTAGTTTTGTTCTTCCCCACAAGTGGAAACATTCTCTCTGTATCCACTCTATCAAAACCTTTCATAATTTTAAAGACCTCTATTAGGTCACCCCTCAGCCTTCTTTTTTCAGGAGAAAAGAGACCCAGCCTGTTCATCCTTTCCTGATATGTATACCCTCGCATTTCTGGTATCATCCTTGTAAACTTCTCTGCACCCTCTCCAGTGCCTCTATATCCTTTTTATAATATGGCGACCAGAACTGTACGCAGTACTCCAAGTGTGGTCTAACCAAGGTTCGATACAGGTTTAGCATAACTTCAATTTTATAATTTTCAATTCTATACCTCTAGAAATAAATCCTAGTGCTAGGTTTGCTTTTTTTAAATGGCACCCACGACAGTGAAGCGCTCTCTCAGTACTGTGCTGGGAGTGTCGGCATAGATTATGTGCTCAAGTCTCTAGCTAGCAGTGTTCAACAGAGGCCCCGTAGTACAATAATTACACATAAACCTTCTAAATTCCAGGGAATACAACCCTAGTTTGTGTAATCTCCCCTCGTAATTTAACCCTTGGGAGTCCGGGTATCATTCTGGTAAACCTACGCTGCACTCCCTCCAAGGCCAATATATTCTTCCAAAGGTGTGCAGCCCAGAACTGCTCACAGTCCTCACAGTTTTGTACGGCTGCAGCATAACTTCTACCCCCTTGTAATCTGGTCCTCTAGATATAAAGGCCAGCATTCCATTAGCCTTTTTGATTATTTTCTTTTTTTTTTATTCATCCATGGGATCTGGGCGTCGGTGGCAAGGCCAGCATTTATTGCCCACCCCTAGTTGCCCTTGAGAAGGTGGTGGTGAGCCGCCTTCTTGAACCGCTGCAGTCCGTGTGGTGAAGTACTCCCACAGTGCTGTTAGGGAGGGAGTTCCAGGATTTTGACCCAGCGATGATGAAGGATCGGCGATATACTTCCAAGTCAGGATGGTGTGTGACTTGGTGGGGAACTTGGAGGTGGTGGTGTTCCCATACGCCTGCTGCCCTTGTCCTTCTAGGTGGAAGAGGTCGTGGGTTTGGGAGGTGCTGCCGAAGAAGCCTTGGCGAGTTGCTGCAGTGCATCTTGTAGATGGTACACACTGCAGCCACGGTACGCCGGTGGTGGAGGGAGTTAATGTTTAAGGTGGTGGATGGGGTGCCAATCAAGCGGGCTGCTTTGTCCTGGATGGTGTCGACGCTTCTTGAGTGTTGTTGGAGCTGCACTCATCCAGGCAAGTGGAGAGTATTCCATCACACTCCTTACTTGTGCCTTGTTCAGCCAGTTCAGAGACGATTCACCATGTTAATTCCAGAGATGAGGGGGTTGACTTATGAAGAAAGGTTGAGTAGGCTGGGCCTATACTCATTGGAATTTAGAAGAATGAGAGGTGATCTTATTGAAACATATAAGATGCTGAGGGGGCTCGACAAGGTAGATGCAGAGAGGATGTTTCCCCTCATGGGGGACTCTAGAATGCGGGGGCAGAGTTTTAGAATAAAGGGTCGCCCTTTTAGAACTGAGATGAGGAGGAATTTCTTCTCTCAGAGGGTCGTAAATCTGTGGAATTCTCTGCCCCAGAGAGCCGTGGAGGCTGGGTCATTAAATACATTTAAGGTGGAGATAGACAGATTTTTGCAAGATAAGGGAGTGAAGGGTTATGGGGAGCGGGCAGGGAAGTGGCTTTGAGCCCAAGATCAGCCATGATCTTATTGAATGGCGGAGCAGGCTCGAGGGGCCAAGTGGCCTATTCCTGCTCCTATTTCTTATGTTCTTATGTTCTTGTAGATGGTGGAAAGGCTTTGGGGAGTCGGGAGCTGTACCTGTTCACGACATTTTAATAATCTATGTACCTGAACCCCCCAAGTCTCTTTGGACTGCCACTGTTTTTAGCTTTTCACCATTTAGAAAGTACCCTGTTCTATACTTTTTAGGTCCAAAGTGGATGACCTCACATTTGCCTACATTCCAAGGCCTCGACACTGTCGAAAGGCCAAGCAGGAGCCGGCGGGATCTGTGAGAAGCGATGTTGTGCTGCCAGAGCAGAGCTGTGAGCAGTGCCCTGTTTACTGCTGCTCATTTCCAGCGAGTTAGTCAAGCAGAGTGACATTCCACCCTCCTGACATCATTCGCAGCCAGCCCCTGTGTACTATTTAAAAAAAACAAGTACAGACACAGGCACCCGGCTCTAGGATTGGCTGGGGGCGAGGGCGGCAACAGCTGGCTGAGAGGCGAGTGGCAGATGTGCTCGCAGTTAAGACCTAAACACTTGAGAAGGAAGCAGGGGGGAGGGAGAAGAGAGCACAGGAGATAGACAAGGTGTGCTTTGGGTAGCTGTGACACACGGAAAAGTAAAAGTCTTTAACTTTGTGTTTACCTGATTTTAAAAGAAGTAATTCAGCGGGAGGGCCCACTATATCCCATCGATACCACAGAGGCAGAGTGCCCGAGCCCCAGGGACTGTTTGACACCTGTACCACATAAATCCAGGCTGACACTCCAGTGCTGGTGCTGAGGGAGGTGCGTCTTTCAGATGAGACGTTAAACCGAGGCCCCGTCTGCTCTCTCAGGTGGACGTAAAAGATCCCATGGCACTATTTCGAAGAAGAGCAGGGGAGTTATCCCCGGTGTCCTGGCCAATATTTATCCCACAATCAACATAACAAAAAACAGTCTATCTGGTCATTATCACATTGCTGTTTGTGGGACCTTGCTGTGTGTAAATTGGCTGCTGCGTTTCCCACATTACAACAGTGACTACACTTCAAAAGTACATTGTCTTTCTTTCTTTCTTTCGTTCTTTCTTTCGCGAGCAACTCCAGCAGAGAAAAAAAATCATAGGAAGGTTAATTAAAGTTTTCATTTTATTTAAACTGTTTCTGTTTTTTAGTTATAAAAATTGTTGGAGATGGGGGGAGGGGCGAATATGGCTGTTTGACTGACAGTCAAGAATCGTCCAATCGGGTAATGAAGAGTCTGCTTGCTTTCCGATTGGTCGTGGGAAGGCGGGGCGCCGCGAAGATTGACGTGTCGGGCGACCAATGGTAGGAGCGTGTGGGGGCGGGGCCGCTGGAGGCGTGAGGTCATGTGATGAAACCTCCAGGATTACGTCCAACCAGAGTTGGCAACCCCAGTCCCACCCCATCACCGCCCACTCCTCAGCCCCCTTCCCCCCACTTCCCTACCAACACCTTGGGGCCACCAGAAAACCTCAGCCCTCCCCCACAAGCCTGGGTCACTCTCTCATGCCTGTGTCGGTACTAGCCCCACACTGGGGCTGCCTATTTGATCCCATTATCCTGCTCTTTAACCGGATACTTTAATGTTTCGCCTAAAAATGTGGTGGCAGCGGATTCAATAATAACTTTCAAAAGGGAATTGGATAAATACTTGAAGGGGAAAAATTTGCAGGGCTATGGGGAAAGGGCGGAGGAGTGGGACTAATTGGAGAGCTCTTTCAAAGAGCCGGCACAGGCACGATGGGCCGAATGGCCTCCTTCTGTACTGTATCATTCTTTATGATTCTGTAAGTTGTTTATTCAGTTCCCCCTCAAATGTTGCCATTGATTAAGTGAATGGGCAGAATGTGGCAAATGGATTTCAATGTAGGCAAGTTTGGACATTAAAAGGATAGAACAGAGTTCTTTCTAAATGGTGAAAAGCTAGATACAGTGGAGGTCCAAAGAGACTTGGGGGTCCATGTACATAGATCATTAAAATGTCTTGGACAGGTACAGAAAATAATCAAAGGAGTGAAGATAGGAAACACTTCTACACGCAAAGGGTGGTAGAAGTTTGGAACTCTCTTCTGCAAATGGCAATTGGTGCCAGATCAATTGTTAATTTTAAATCGGAGATTGATAGATTTTTGTTAACCTAAGGTATTAAGGGATATGGGTCAAAGGCGGGATATGGAGTTCGGTCGCAGATCAGCTATGATCTCATTGAATGGCAGAACAAGCTCGAGGGGATAAATGGCCTTCTCCTGTTTCTATGTTGATTCAGCCACAGTGGCCATATATGGTAAGGAGTTTCATCAGATCCCTTGTGCACCACTTCTCTCTCATCCCCTCCCTCCAGTCACTGGCCCCTTGCTGGTTTTACAGTTCCATGATGCAGGCTTCCATCTAGTACCAAGTGATCATTCTTGTGGCCGTGGGTTCAAGTCCCACTTCAGAGACTTGAGCACAAAAATCTAGGCTGACATTCCAGTGCGGTACTGAGGGAGTGCCGCACTGTCGGAGGTGCCGTCTTTCGGATGAGATGTTAAACCGAGGTCCCGTCTGCTCTCTCAGGTGGACGTTAAAGATCCCATGGCACTATTCAAAGAAGAGCAGTGGAGTTCTTCCTGGTGTCCTGGGCTAATAATTATCCCTTAACCAACATCACTAAATGACATTATCTGGTCATTATCTCATTGCTGTTTGAGGCAGAAACCCTCATCACATTTAAAAAGTACTTGGATATGCACTTGAAGTGCCGTAACGTACAAGGCTATGACCAAGAGCTGGAAAGTGGGAATAGGCTGGATAGCTCTTTTTCGGCCGGCACGGACACGATGGGCCAAATGGCCTCCTTCTGTGCCGTAAATTTCTATGATTCTATGAAAGGCGCTATATAAATGCAAGTTCTTTCTTCCTCGACTATTAAACTTTAATATGTGAGCCACCTGTGCTTTTTTATGCTATAGTTCTTTCTTCTGGGTGCGAGAGCATCCCAGCCGAGCCCAGAGTCCACACGCACACAGTCAGGGAATGCGGAGTCAGGGAACAAGGAGCAGAATGGATTGCTGGCTGGCTTCAGGACAGAAAGCAGAGAGTAGGGAGTAAAGGGTAGCTATTCAGAGTGGCAGAAGGTGGGTAGTGGTGTTCCACAAGGATCAGTGCTGGGACCACTGCTGTTCACAATTTATATTAATGATTTAGACTTAGGAATCAAAAACACAATTTCTAAATTTGCAGATGACACCAAATTGAGGGGGGGTGGGGGGATAGTCAATACCGAGGAGGACTGCAACAAATTACAGGAGGACATTAATAAACTTGCAGAATGGGCATATCATTGGCAAAAGAATTTCAACACAGATAAATGTGATGTATTACATTTTGGTAGGAAGAGTAGAGAGGTCACATTACTTGGAGGGTGCGAGTCTGGGTGGGGTAGAGGAACAAGGGATCTCGGAGTACAAATACATAAATCACTAAAAGTTGCGACACAGGTTAGCAAGGCCATAAAAAAAGCAAACCAAGCACTCGGGTTTATTTCTAGAGGGATAGAATTGAAAAGTAGGGAAGTTATGCTAAACCTGTATCGAACCTTGGCTAGACCACACAGAGTACTGCGTACAGTTCAGGCCACCATATTATAAAAAGGATATAGAGGCACTGGAGAGGGTGCAGAGAAGATTTACAAGGATGATACCAGAAATGCGAGGGTATACATATCAGGAAAGGATGAACAGGCTGGGTCTCTTTTTCTCTTGAAAAGGGAAGGCTGAGGGGTGACCTAATAGAGGTCTTTAAAATTATGAAAGGTTTTGATAGAGTGGATACAGCGAGAATGTTTCCACTTGTGGGGAAGAGCATAACTAGAGACCATCAATATAAAATAGTCACCAAGAAGTTAAATAGGGAATTCAGAAGAAACTTCTTTACCCAAAGAGTGATGAGAATGTGGAACTCGCTACCACAGGGAGTGGTTGAAGCAAATAGTATAGCAGTTAAGGGGTGGTTAGATTTTGAGGGAGAAGAGAATAGAGGGTTACGCTGATAGATTTAGATGAGGAAAGACGGGAGGAGGCTCGAGTGGAGCATAAACGCCGGCATGGACTAGTTGGGCCGAATGGCCTGTTTCTGTGCTGTACATCCTATTGTAATCCTATGTAGTTACCAGCAGGGGTCAGTGGAGAGCCCTGGCTGGATAACTTTCTCCCGAAGCCAGGAACACTGAGGCTCCTGGTAGTATCCCCCAAACTGCTGCCGGGGCTGAGACTGGTTACGTGTACCTGGGGGTTCAAACCCGCCACCTCCCTGGTCCGTGAAGCTGAGTGCCACACCGGGCACTATTTGTAGCTATGCTACCGGTGGAACCGAACAAAACACCCAATGAGGAAGAACGAATTGCTGATCTTAAGCTGACAGTTTAGAAGAACTTGCATTTATATAGCGCCTCCGGACGTCCAAAGCGCTTTACAGCCAATGAAGTACTTTTGAAGTGACGGCACTGTTGTAATGTAAGAAACACCAAGTTAAACCTCTGCTATTCTCTCTTGGGAGCTCTGCTGCTTATCACTTTGCCCTTACCTTCGTCTCTCTGATAAAGGTGTGTGAGATTTAGGTGCAACAGCTCAGAGACACTCGATGTTTATTGGAAGCAGGATGTAGTTGCATTCCAGCCATCAGAGAGAGCAAAAGAGAGAGCGCAAGCGAGAGCGAGAGAGGGAGAGAGAGAAAGAGCAAGAGAGGGAGAGAGAGAGTGCGAGAGCGAGAGAGAGTGAGAAAGAGCAAGAGAGAGAAAGTGTGAGTGAGAGGGAGAGGGAGATGGAACAAGAGAGGGAGAGAGCGCGAGAGAGTGGGAAAGTGAGAGCGAGAAAGAGTCAGCGAGAGAGAGGGAGAGAGAGAGCGAGAGAGAGAGAGGGAGAGAGAGGAAGAAAGAGCGAGAGAGAGAGAACAAGAGAGCGAGAGAGAGAGACAGAGGGAAAGAGTGAGCAAGAGAGAGTAAGCAAAAGAGTTAGCAAGAGAGAGAGAGAGAGAGGAAGAAAGAGCGAGAGAGAGAGAACAAGAGAGCGAGAGAGAGAGAGAGAGGGAAAGAGTGAGCAAGAGAGAGTAAGCAAAAGAGTTAGCAAGAGAGAGAGAGAGGGGAGAGTGAGAGAGAGCTTCAGGGCTTTGGGCTGGAACGTCAGCAGACAGAGGCCTCAGCAGTGAGCGGAAGCAAGTCGTCAGTATGACTTTGTTGTTGCGTTAATCTGTTGTGAACACGTGCTGGAATCCTGTGGAAGGAAAGGCTCAGGCTGCATTCTGATCAATTGGAAAAACAGGAAGTGGGGCGGGCGGGAGAAGAGAAATGATGTGTAGCTGCTGGGAGGCCCTCTCGGAGAGGCTGTGCCGACGGTTTATAGTTGGACCGCATATTTTAGTTTCAGAACCTTGTTATGTGATGGACAAGCATCAACAAATGGTGGAGACAGCAGATTGAAGGGTCACTTCCCCCCCCCCCACCCACAAAACAGCTCCAAATCACATTGTTCTATTCTCGTATTCTTGTTAAGATTCCTCTGTAATTTGACTTGACTTTTTGAGAGATCCAGCACCATTTTCTGAAGGAGAGACCAACGCAAAAAAGCTCAGGAGCAGGTCACCCACTTACCGTCACGCCACAGGGAACCGAGTGGTCTGGTGAGACTAGAAAGGGGAAGTGAAGAGAGGGGTGGGGGGTGGGGGGAATACAGGGCGACCGCCCCCCCTCTCCGCACCCCCAAAAAACAAAATAAGGACTGTACCTATCAGAAAAATAAAATAGCAGAGTGTGTGATCCAAACTCTAGAGCATGCTCACGGTTTCAAATTTCTTTAACTACATAGGAACATAAGACCAGGAGGAGGCCATTCAACCCCTCGAGCCTGTTCCGCCATTCGATGAGATCATGAACTCCATATACCCGCCTCTGCCCATATCCCTTAATACCTTAGGTTAACAAAATCTATCAATCTCAGATTTAAAATTAACAATTGATCCAGCATCAATTGCCATTTGCGGAAGAGAGTTCCAAACTTCTACCACCCTTTGTGTGTAGAAGTGTTTCCTAACTTCACTCCTGAAAGGTCTGGCTGTAATTTTTAGACAATGTCCCCTAGTCCTAGACTCCCCAACCAGCGGAAATAGTTTCTCTCTATCTACCCTAGCAGTTCCCCTTAATATCTTGAAAACTTCTTTCAAATCACCCCTTAACCGTCTAAATTCCAGGGAATACAACCCTAGTTTGTGTAATCCCTCCTCGTAATTTAACCCTTGGAGTCCGGGTATCATTCTGGTAAATCTACGCTGCACTCTCTCCAAGGTCGAACTATCAAGGGTTCACTCTCTCAGTTTAAATCACCAGGCCAGATTTTATCCCCCTCCCGATAGCGGGGGTGGCGCACGGGGTGGGGGGGGGTGGATTGTCTGGTGCAGTTTTGGGCACGGTCATCTGTTCCTCCCGGGCTGGTTCATCTGTTCCTCCCGGGCTGGGCCATCTGTTCCTCCCGGGCTGGGCCATCTGTTCCTCCCGGGCTGGGCCATCTGTTCCTCCCGGGCTGGGCCATCTGTTCCTCCCGGGCTCGATCATCTGTTCCTCCCGGGCTGGGCCATCTGTTCCTCCCGGGCTGGGCCATCTGTTCCTCCCGGGCTCGATCATCTGTTCCTCCCGGGCTGGGCCATCTGTTCCTCCCGGACTGGGCCATCTGTTCCTCCCGGGCTCGATCATCTGTTCCTCCCGGGCTGGGCCATCTGTTCCTCCCGGGCTGGGCCATCTGTTCCTCCCGGGCTCGATCATCTGTTCCTCCCGGGCTGGGCCATCTGTTCCTCCCGGGCTGGGCCATCTGTTCCTCCCGGGCTCGGTCATCTGTTCCTCCCGGGCTGGGTCATCTGTTCCTCCCGGGCTGGGCCATCTGTTCCTCCCGGGCTCAGCTACTTGAGAGGTGTTAGGAACATAGGAACAGGAGAAGGCCATTCACCCCTCGAGCCCTCGCCACCATTCAATGAGAAGTCGCACAACACCAGGTTATAGTCCAACATTCTGTTGGACTATAACCTGGTGTTGTGCGACTTCTCATTTTTGTCCACCCCAGTCCAACGCCGGCATCTCCACACCATTCAATGAGATCACAGCTGATCTGTACCGCCACTCCACTTCCCACCTTGGCTCCCGATCCGTTGTTACCATTACCTAACAAAAATCTATCAATCTCACTCTTGATTATCTGGGTCATTTATCTCATTGCTGTATGTGGGAGCTTGCTGTGCACAAATTGGCTGCCGCTTTTCCTACATTACAACAGTGGCTACACTTCAAAAAGTATTTCATTGGCTGTGAAGCGCTTTGGGACGTCCTGAGGTCGTGAAAGGCGCTATATAAATGTAAGTCTTTCTTTCTTTACAAGAGCTGATGATTTCCATAAGCTCCCCACCAATACCCTCAGACCCCTCCTTGCTGTTGGGTCCTCTATCTGGAGACATAGGGGTAAAAATTCAGTTGGTTGCGCCTCCCGTTAGCGCCTTAAGAGGGCGCTAATGGGGCGCAAAGCCGCTAACGCCCGGGCGCAGCGATGTTTGCGCCGCTCGGGAACTTAACTAGAGATTGTGCGGCGGCGCTAAACTTTACCGCTGCGACCACCTGCGCGCGCAGATTGTGATGTCATTCCATGGTGCAATGCCCTTGTGGCGCCCCGGAGCGGAAATTGAGTGGCGCCCCCTGCCTTACCGCCTGGCGCATCCAACGACCAGAAGACTGGAACGCTATCAATCGCTGTGGGGCTGGGGGGGGCGCTATTTAAAGGGGGCCTCTTCCTGTCTTTTATTGTTGGTGGCATTTTTGAACTACGCATTCTGAGAGAGAGAGGGAGAGACTTCTGGAGAGATTCAACGTTGTGTGAAGGAGTTTTGGGTACTGAGCAGCACTTTGCAGGTTCATTTTGATTTGCCATTCCTTGTATCGATTTAGCAGAGACTGTGGGAGCTGCACTCTGAGCTCTTTGCCTGGTACTCTCCATTGTTCTTTCCAGCAGATTTGATGTACAGGTCTCTCCAGGCCGAGATTCAAGGCTGTAATGAACAGGATGTGGATGGAAAGCAAGATTAACCATCCCCTTTAAGAACTGGCCCGTGCCATTGTGTGTGTGTTCCATTGCTGACTGACATTACATGAGCTTCGCCAGCGCTCTGAGTTAGCGCCTCACTCCTTGGCCTTTGCGCCTTAAGACAGGTGTGCAGCGCCTGCTTTAGCGCTCCACTCACCTCCCGGGGCGGTAAAAGTGAAGTTTCCAGTCAGTGCCGATAATTAGCGCCAGGCGCTAATATTTGCGTCCAGACGATATTTGCGCCCCAAATGGGGCGCGACCTAATTTTTCCCCCATATAGTTGATATTCCCACTAAATCCCACTATCTCCCTTCCCCAGTCTCCTTACCTGGGATTTGTCCACATTAACTGCCATTTACCACTCATCAGCCCATCTTCCCAGCCAATCTAGATCCCTATATACAAAAAGCTAAATACTGTTCATCTCTACCGTTAAATCTCTACCATTTTCCAGTTCTGATGAAGGGTCATCAACCTGAAAGGTCACCTCTCTTTCTCTCTCCACAGATGCTGCCTGGCCTGCTGAGTGTTTTCCAGCGTTTGGTTTAAAGATCCCTGCCGGCTCACTATTGTTTAATTCGGCCTGTTCAATTTGGTGGCATCAGCGAATGGTGTTTCCGTCCCCAGCTCCAAGTCATCGCGATACAGCTGTGAAGAGTGCTGAACCCCCTGTGGCATCCTACTGGTGACCCCTTACCATGACGACACAACTCCATTCACAACCACCCTTTGCTTTCTTTGGTTCAGCCAGATTCTGAATCCACCTCAGAAACCTGCCTCCTATTCCGTACCTCCCTGCCCCGTGGGGTAATCACTTGGGTGGCACGGTGCCTGGGGCCTTGCTTGAAATCTAAAACCACGGAATTCCTGTTGTCAGCAAGGCCTGTCACTTCCTCAAAGATCTCCAGTGAATTTATCGGGCAAGACTACTCTCCCATACTCTCCCTGTCAGCCGTGGCTCAGTTGGTCGCACACTCACCTCTCGAGTCAAAAGGTTGTGGGTTCAAGTCCCACTCCTGAGACTTGAGCGCATGAAAAAAAGCTAGGCTGACCCTCCAGTGCAGTGCTGAGGGAGTGCTACACTGTCGGAGGTGCCGTCTTTCAGATGAGACGTTAAACCGAGGCCCCGTCTGCTCTCTCAGGTGGATGTAAAAGATCCCATGGCACTATTTCGAAGAAGAGCAGGGGAGTTCTCCCCGGTGTCCTGGCCAATATTTATCCCTCAACCAACATCACTAAAAACAGATTATCCGGTCATTATCACATTGTTGTTTGTGGGATCTTGCTGTGTGCAAATTGGCTGCCGTGTGTCCTACATTACAACAGTGACTCCACTTCAAAAGTACTTCATTGGCTGTAAAGCGCTTTGAGACGTCCGGTGGTTGAGAAAGGCGCTATAGAAATGCAAGTCTTTCTTTTTAAATCCACACTGCTCCCCAAAGGTGCAAAGTCACCTCTTCCTCCCGAGCATGTTACAGTTACCACATGCCATGTCTCCAATTACTCACACTCATTGCATCTACTGAAGAAAAATTGGATAAATATTTGGAACTGAGAAAAAAAAACAGGACTATAGGGAAAGAGCAGAACGATGGGCTTACTTTTCAATTGATCTAGCAAAGCGTCAGCACAGAAACAATAAAACTCTCCATATCCATGTGCTTCCTCATCCCCTCTTTCAGGATGCTTTTTAATCCTAGTCCCAGCTGACATCTGCCTCACTGTGTCGTCCCGATACCTTCTGGTGCCGATTGGTGTCTACCTGCCTTTTTCTTTCCTCACACTCCCGAGCCACTGGAGCTGCTCCAGCTTTTCCATGCTTCACCTCCGCTCCCCCCCCCCCCCCTGCTATTCTGCTTTAAGAACATAAGAATTAGGAGCAGGAGTCGGCCATAAGGCCCCTCGAGCCTGCTCCGCCATTCAATAAGATCATGGCTGATCATCGACCTCAACTCCACTTTCCCGCCCGATCTCCATATCCCTCGATTCCCCTAGAATCCAAAAATCTATCGATCTCAGCCTTGAATATACTCAAAGACTCAGCATTCACAGCCCTCTGGGGCAGAGAATTCCAAAGATTCACATCCTCTGGGCCTTGTATATATCTTTTAGTTCTCTAATTTCTCTTTTGTCTTATGCTATTGTCACTTAGCTTATTTAGTCATCTCCTCTTCACCACCTAATCATTCTATTTATTCTCGTGTGTATGTAGTCATTTTTATCCCCCACTGCCTTTCCCCTTGCTCTGCTCATAAAAGAAAGAAAGAACTTGCATTTATATAGCGCCTTTCACATACTCAGGACGTTCTAAAGTGCTTCACGGCCAATGGATTACTTTTAAGTGTAGTCACTGTTCCTTCGCAGGAGAGCGCGGCAGTCAATTATATAATAATAGGATTGGGCAGAGTCAACACGGATTTATGAAAGGGAAATTGTGTTTGACGAATCTGTTAGAGTTTTTTGAGGTTGTAACTAGCAGGGTAGATAAGGGGGAACCAGTGGATGTGGTGTATTTGGATTTTCAAAAAGCATTCGAGAAGGTGCCACAACAAGAGGTTATTACAAAAAATGAGGGCTCATGGTATTGGGGGTAATATATTAGCATGGATTGAGGATTGGTTAATGTACAGAAAACAGAGTAGGAATAAATGGGTCATTTTCAGGTTGGCAGGCTGTAACTAGTGGAGTGCCGCAAGAATCAGTGCTTGGGCCGCAGCTATCTACAATCTATATCAATGAGGGGACCGAGTGCAATGTATCCAAATTTGCTGACGATATAAAGCTAGGTGGGAAAGTAAATTGTGAGGAGGATGCAAAGAGGCTTCAAAGGGATAAAGACAGGTTAAGTGAGTGAGCAAGAACATGGCAAATGAAATATAATGTGGAGAAATGTGAAGTTATCCACTTTGGTAGGAAAAATAGAAAAGCAGAGTATTTTTTTAAATGGTGAGACACTGGGAAATGTTAGTATTCAGAGGGACCTGGGTGCACTTGTACACGAATCACAGAAAGTTAACATGCAGGTACAGCAAGCAATTAGAAAAGCAAATGGTATGTTAGTATGTTATTACAAAGGGATACATAAGAGTAAAGATGTCTTACTGCAATTGTATAAGGCCCTGGTGAGACCACACCTAGAGTATTGTGTACAGTTTTGGTCTCCTTACCTAAGGAAGGATATACTCCCCATAAAGGGAGTGCAACGAAGGTTCACCAGACTGGTTCCTGGGATGGGGGGATTGTTCTATGAGGAGAGATTGAGTAGACTAGACCTATATTCCCTAGTGTTTAGAAGAATGAGAGGTGATCTCATTGAAACGTATAAAATTCTTAAGGGGCTTGGCAGGGTAGATGCAGGGAGGATGTTTCCCCTGGCTGGGGAGTCTAGAGCCAGGGGTCACAGTCACAGGATAAGGGGTCGGCCATTCAGGACTGAGATGAGGAGAAATTTCTTCACTCAGAGGGTGGTGAATCTTTGGAATTCTCTACCCCAGAGGGCTGTGGAGGCTCAGTCGTTGAGTACATTCAAGACAGAGATCGATAGATTTTTGGATATTAAGGGAATCAAGGGATATGGGGATAGTGCAGGAAAGTGGAGTTGAGGTAGATGATCAGCCCTGATCTTACTGAATGGTGGAGCAGGCTCGAGGGGCCGAATGGCCGACTCCTGCTCCTATTTCTTATGTTCTTATGTTCAATTAGCGCACAGCAGTGTTGCTTTTAATCTGTATTGATGGTGTTGGTAGTACAAATATAAAAATGTAATCAGCAGATTAGTTGATACTTACAGAACTGCTGTATTATAATCAGTGAGTTCAGACGGTGCCATAAAAGCACTCCGTGTGATTGGACAATTTAAATGCTTACGTGTCCTTATTACTGGGAGTTAAAAGATCAAAGTCAGGAGCAGACAGTTAAATGTTAATGAGGCTGGTTAATCCCACATAGATCAATTAAACGTGGTCTCTTTGAAGTTATTCTCCATTATGTATCATTAAATATCTATAAAAAGAGCATTCAGGATGTAAACTGAACTCAGTGTGGGATTAAAGTATAACTGGCGATATATGTACTGCACGTAAAGGTAATGCATGGAGGAAGCTGGATGTGCTGTAGCCTTGACTTCTCCCTGGAACCATCATCCCTCTCTGTAAACAGGATCGTATGTGTTCATATCCTTCACTGGTAAGGGCTTATCAACAGAAAGTCTGGAAGAGGAGTTGACCGGTGATTCTGCAGCCAAGTGAGGCCCATTACGGTCTTCCTTTCAATACAGAACAGAAAACTGGGAGGAGACGTGATAAAGGTTCTGAGAGGAGTGGATAATGTCGATGAAAGCACGTTATTTAACAGGGACAGTAAAGCTAGAACAACCAAATATACTTTTACAGCACTTTAACATTGCAAAAAGTCCCAAAGCACTTCTTGGCGGATGGGGAGAAATTTGCAAGCCAAGATTGGGAAAAGATTTAGTGGAGATGACTGAGGGCATGGTCACATGGGGTGATTTTAACCTAACCTCCCCATTGGGTGGAATGCTGGTGTTACAGGCCTCCCAATATGACTCTCCATTGACTCTCCATTCACAGTAATATCGGGCGGGGTGTAAAACCAGCATTGCCCCATATCCCGCGGGTTTCTCCTCCCGCGAGTTACTCCATAGATCTTGAGGAGGTTTTTGAAGGTGGCGAGGGATGTGGAGAGAAGAGGTTTAGACAGAGAGCTCGGACACAGGTGGAGCAGCAGTGGGAGAGAGGGATGCACTGCCATCTAGAATTAGAAGAGCAGAGAGTGAGAGCTGGGACTGCCGGAGGTGCAGTCAGGCCTGGGAGAGATATATAAACAACAGCGAGGATTTCGAAATCCATGCATTTATCTACATGGATTCAATGAAGGGCGGCGAGGACAGGGTAGGCAGCTTGGTACACAATAGGATGCGAGTAGATGGGTTTGAGTTTGTGTAGGGCGCTGCTCAGGACGGCAGCAGGGAAAATATGCCTGGCCGTGACAAAGACTTGGGTAAGGGTTTGAATGATGGTGGGGGTGAGGTAGAGATGTAACTGGTCAATATTGTGGAGATGGATAGGTGGTCTTGGTGATGGATTGTCTGTGGAATTGAGCAGGACGGTGAGGATTAGGAGTGGAACCATGAAAGGATGGTGATATGGATGTTAACCATAGGAAAGAAGGCCCGGGGGAGGATGGATGATTGACCGTATCAAAGGTCAGAGGGTTTTAGGAGTGACACACCAAGGTTGCGTTCACACAGGATATTGTTGGTGACCTTAACAACTTCAAGATATGAGCATAATATTAATAAAGTCTCAAACAGGATTTGAGATTAGAACATCTATACTCTCCCTGAATTTATAAAAATGTCATCATGTCTCCTCTAAATTGTCTTTGATGAAAGCAAATTAAGTGCTTCTCTGATTCTTCCTTACGCACCCCAAATTGGCTTTAGATTCCTCTCACCTTTCAGCAGAACCCGGACCCCAATCCTGTCCCCCAGCCCCGATCCGACCCAACCCGAACCCTGGAACCGATCTCCAATGCCGACTCCTGGCCCCGACCCCATTCCCGGACCCGACCCCAGGACCCAGTTACCTGAAGGCGATTGCAGTGCTAGCAATGTCCCAATCTGGCACTCCTCTTCGCTGGCAAGCTCCGATCGCCACGCCGACTCTGGGGAGAATTAGGCCTCACCATTCAGAGAAAGTAACCTGCGCCCACCCACCACCCACATCCCCCACCACCGCCCCCCCACATCACGCACCCCAAAATGGGCAGGCCCAAATATCTGGGCCTATATATTAGACTGGTTCTGAAATGAAAACAGAAAATGCTGGAAATACTCAGCAGGTCAGGCAGCATCTGTGGAGAGAGAGAAACAGAGTTAACGTTTCAGGTCGATGACCCTTCGTCAGAACTTAGAGATGTAACAATTTTTAAGCAAGTACAGAGGCAGAGAAAGTAGAGGGAGGGGAGGAACGAACAAAAGGGGAAGGTGGAAGGCAGGAGTGATTAAATGATAAATTAAATGATGGTGCAAGGTAAAAGAGGGTGGTAATGGGACAAGTAAAGGAACACAAGATAGGTCTAGAGGAGGTGTAAATGGCAACAGAAGAACCATTCCCAGCACCCTTTGGTTCTAATGTTTTTGTTTTTGGGAGAGGGAGGGGTTTAAATAAGATGCGTGTCAACAGTGCTGGGGAACAAGAACAACATATTTGTGCAGTAACCTCAGAAGAACAGTCCCAACTTCGACTTTGGGGCCTTTCTATGTAATACTGCCAATTTATTTATTCACGGGATGTGGGCGTCACTGGCAAGGCCGGCATTTATTGCCCATCTCTAATTGCCCTTGAGAAGGTGGTGGTGGGCCATCTTCTTGACAACTGAGTGACTTGCTAGGCTAGTCAAGAGTCAACCACATTGCTTGTTATTAACAGTAGGTTATTAGGATATTAGATGGGTTTTTACAACAATCTGATAGTTTCAGGGTCACCATTAATGATAATAGCTTTTTATCCTGGATTGATTTAATTAACTGAATTTAAATTCCCCAGCTGCCATGGTGGGATTTGAACTGCACCAGATCATTAGTTCAGGTCTCTGGATTACTAATTCAGTAACATAACCACTATGCTACTGCTGCCTTAGTGCTGAACTATGAGCAATTTAATCGTGTGAATTCATACCCAGTAGGAACTGGGTGCACTGCCAAAACATTTTTCAGTTTGGATTCCTTATTATGTAACGAGGAGAAGAGACTTTTATCCCATCGATCAGGATTTCGGTTTCTCGTGATGTGTAACGTCATTCTCGGGGTTACCTTACATAACAACTCAAATCATCACAGCCAGGAGCTAAACATGAGCCTAAAGCAGCAGAGCAGAGTTACCAACTCACTTGGAAGAGCTCAGAAACTGTGCAGGACACATTTCAATGTTTGGACAACTGCTTTGTCAATGTGCGAACATTCGAAAATAACGGGCAGGTGAAGCCTGCCCCACACTCATGGCCTGGAGCGTCATGACCAGATAGTTCCGACATCACCCTCTCCCCCCGCCCATCCCTTCCAAACTCCTCCCCCCCCACACCCTGCAGCCATGGAATCTCCTGGGAGAGGCAAAAAACCACAGAAAAACCCAGGGTCAACAAGGAAAAAAACATTTGGAAAATTCTTCTCCGACCCCCTCAGGCGATCAAAACCAGTCCAGGAGATCCATTAACCAAGTGTTATAAGAACATAAGAACATAAGAAATAGGAGCAGGAGTAGGCCATTCGGCCCATCGAGCCTGCTCCGCCATTCAATAAGATCATGGCTGATCTTCTACCTCATCTCCACTTTCCTGTACTATCCCCATATCCCCTGATTCCCTTAATATCCAAAAATCTATCAATCTCTATCTTGAATACACTCAATGACTGAGCATCCACAGCCCTCTGGGGTAGAGAATTCCAAAGATTCACCACCCTCTGAGTGAAGAAATTTCTCCTCATCTCAGTCCTAAAAGGCCGACCCCTTATTCTGAGACTGTGACCCCTGGTTCTAGACTCCCCAGCCAGGGGAAACATCCTCCCTGCATCTACCCTGTCAAGCCCTGTAAGAATTTTGTATGTTTCAATGAGGTCACCTCTCATTCTTCTAAACTCTAGAGAATATAGGCCTAGTCTACTCAATCTATCCTCATAGGGCAATCCCCCCATCCCAGGAACCAGTCTGGTGAACCTTTGTTGCACTCCCTCTATGGCAAGTATATCCTTCCTTAGGTAAGGAGACCAAAACTGTACACACTACTCCAGGTGTGGTCCCAACAGGGCCCTATATAATTGCAGTAAGGCGTCTTTACTCTTATACTCAAATCCTGCTGTACCTGCATGTTAACTTTCAGTGATTCGTGTACAAGGACACCCAGGTCCCTCTGAACACCAACATTTCCCAATCTCTCACCATTTAAAAAAATATTCTGCTTTCCTATTTTTCTGACCAAAGTGGATAACTTCACATTTCTCCACATTATATTCCATTTGCCATGTTCTTGCCCACTCACTTAGCCTGTCTATATCCCCTTGAAGCCTCCTTGCATCCTCCTCACAACTTACATTCCCACCTAGCTTTGTATCATCAGCTCACTTGGATATATTACATTTGGTCCCCTCATCCAAATCATTGATGGAGATTGTGAATAGCTGAGGCCCAAGCAATGATCCTTGCGGTACCCCACTAGTTACAGCCTGCCAACCCGAAAATGACCCGTTTATTCCTACTCTCTGTTTTCTGTCCGTTAACCAATCCTCAATCCATGCTAGTATATTACCCCCAATCCCATGAGCCCTAATTTTGTTTAATAACCTCTTGTGTGGCACCTTATCGAATGCCTTCTGAAAATCCAAATACACCACATCCACTGGTTCCCCCTTATCTATTCTGTTAGTTACAACTCAAAATACTCAAACAGATTTGTCAAACATGATTTCCCTTTCATAAATCCGTGTTGACTCTGCCCAATCCTATTATCATTTTCTAAGTGCCCTGTTACCATGTCCTTAATAATAGATTCTAGCATTTTCCCTACTACTGATGTCAGGCTAACTGGTCTGTAGTTCCCCGTTTTCTCTCTCCCTCCTTTCTTAAATAGTTGGGTTACATTTGCTACCTTCCAATCTGCGGGAACCGTTCTAGAATCTATGGAATTTTGGAAGATGACAACCAATCCATCCACTATCTCTATAGCCACCTCTTTCAAAACCCTAGGATGTATTGACCCTTAGTGTTAGGGGGGATTAAATATGTGGGGTTATGGAGATAGGATGGGATGTGTTAGGGGGAATTAAATACGTGGGGTTATGGGGGTAGGGTGGGATATGTGTACTGTGGGGATTAAAGCAGGGACAGGGTACTGGATTTGGATGATCAGCCATGATCGTATTGAATGGCGGAGCAGGCTCGACGGGCCGAATGGCCTACTCCTGCTCCTAGATTCTATGTTTCTATGTTTCTATGTAGGCCATCAGGTCCAGGGGATTTATCAGCTTTCAGTCCCATTAATTTCTCCAGTACTTTTCTTTACTAATACTAATTTCTTTCAGTTCTTATCTATAAAGACACTTACCTTCTATATGATGCCATCTCTGCCCCAGTCAAGAACCGGTCCAGCTCCCTCTGGAAGACAATGCAGAGATTCCGTACCCACCACACCAGCTGGCATTGTATTCCAGAGACTCACTACTCTCTGGGAGAAGAAGAACTGCCCAACATCCAGTCTATTTTTTTTTATTCGCTAATGGGATCTGGGCGTCACTGGCAAGGCCAGCATTTATTGCCCATCCCTAATTGCCCTCGAGAAGGTGGTGGTGAGCTGCCTTCATAGAATCATAGAATCATAGGAAGTTACAGCACGGAAGGAGACCATTTCGGCCCATCGTGTCCGCGCCGGCCAACAAAGAGCTATCCAGCCTAATCCCACTTCCCAGCTCTTGGTCCGTAGCCCTGCAGGTTAGAGCATCCCAAGTACACATCCAAGTACTTTTTAAATGTGGTTAGGGTTCCTGCCTCTACCACCCTTTCAGGCAGTGAGTTCCAGACCCCCACAACCCTCTGGGTGAAGAAATTTCCCCTCAAATCCCCTCTAAACCTTCCACCAATTACTTTAAATCTGTGCCCCCTGGTTTTTGACCCCTCTGCTAAGGGAAATAGGTCCTTTCTATCCACTTTATCTATGCCCCTCATAATTTTATACACCTCAATAAGGTCTCTCCTCAGCCTCCTCTGTTCCAAGGAAAACAGACCCAGCCTATCCAGTCTTTCCTCATAGCTAAGATTCTCTACTCCCGGCAACATCCTTGTAAATCTCCTCTGTACCCTCTCTAGTGCAATCACATCTTTCCTGTAATGTGGTGACCAGAACTGCACGCAGTACTCTAGCTGAGGCCTAACTAGTGTTTTATACAGTTGAAGCATAACCCCCCTGCTCTTGTATTCTATGCCACGGCTAATAAAGGCAAGCATTCCGTATGCCTTCTTAACCACCTTATCTACCTGGCCTGCTACCTTCAGGGATCTGTGGACATGCACTCCAAGGTCCCTTTATTCCTCTACACTACTCAGTGTCCCACCATTTAATGTGTATTCCCTTTCCTTGTTAGCCCTCCCCAAATGCATTACCTCACACTTCTCCGGATTGAATTCCATTTGCCACTGTTCTGCCCACCTGACCAATTTATTGATATCTTCCTGCAGTCTACAGCTTCCTTCTTCAGTATCAACCACACAGCCGATTTTAGTATCATCTGCAAACTTCTTAATCATACCCCCTACATTCAAGTCTAGATCATTGATATATACCACAAAAAGCAAGGGACCTAGTACTGAGCACTGCCTTCTTGAACTGCTGCAGTCCGTGTGGTGAAGGTTCTCCCACAGTGCTGTTAGGGTGGGAGTTCCAGGATTTTGACCCAGCGACGATGAAGGAACGGCAATATACTTCCAAGTCAGGATGGTGTGTGACTTGGAGGGGAACTTGGAGGTGGTGGTGTTCCCATGCGCCTGCTGCCCTTGTCCTTCTAGGTGGAAGAGGTCGCGGGTTTGGGAGGTGCTGCCGAAGAAGCCTTGGCGAGTTGCTGCAGTGCATCTTGTAGATGGTACACACTGCAGCCACGGTGCACCGGTGGTGGAGCCAGTGAATGTTTAAGGTGGTGGATGGGGTGCCAATCAACATATTCCTACTCTCACATGGTTTAAACGCGTGTGCCCTGGTCCAGCCCAGAATTAGAAAGATAATAATTAACTCCATTTCCAGCAGAGCCAGGGACACAGCATCAACTCAACCTCGTTTCACCCTGAAATGTATTCATTCTGGCCTCGATCAGTAATAATTAATTAATAAAGGAAGAAAAATAGCAAACGCTGGAACTCGGCAATAAGATCAGAAAACTGTACATTAGAATGAAGGCTGGCCTCTGTCTTGGAGGCCCTGTCAGCACAAACTCTCCCCCCCAGGACACCAATACATGAATGGTAGCGCACCGCAATTCAGGAGACAGGGCCTCCTCCTCCTCCCCCAAGAACTAATCCCTGAAAACTAAGACCCAACGAGCTGCTGACCTGTGTTGCTCCAAGCACAGGCACAGTCATGCCGACATGCATCAATGCACTCCTTCTACAAGCACTCTGCAGTCAAAATGTAAAAGCAGCTTCATAAAATATACACGTGATTGTAATGTACAAACAAATTACCTCAGGAAGGATATATCAGCCTTAGAGTTGGTGCAGCACAGATTCACCAGAATGGTACCGGGGCTAAAAGGGTTAAATTATGAGGACAGGTTGTGACATGAATCTTGTCATTCATGTGGAAATGACTTATGAAATAATACTGGGCGGCCTGCTGGTGGCGCTGTCCAGGGAGAATATAAATACTCGGGCATGGGCCCAGCTTGCTCAGGACCTTCTTTAACAGGAACTAGTGAAGGTCACAACTAGATCTCCATGTTGAAAAACAGTTGATTAAAGCTTTGTTTAACCTTTAGACCAAGTGTCTAGTGGTTTTCTTACGTCAGGTTGCATAAACTTGACTTGTATTCCCTTCAGTTTAGGAGAGTGAGGGGTGATCCAATCGAGGTGTTTTAATGATAAAGGGATTCGATAGGATAGATAGAAAGAGAAACTATTTCCTCTGATGGGTGAATCCAGAACAAGGGGGCATAACCTTAAAATTAGAGCCAGGCCGTTCAGGAGTGAAATTACGAAGCACTTCTTCACACAAAGGGTAGTGGAAACCTGGAACTCTCTCCCCAAAAGGCTGTGGATGATTGCGGGGGTGGGGGCGTCAATTAAAACTTTCAAGACTGAGATCGATAGATTATTGTTGGGTAAGGATATGGAGCAAAGGTGGTTGAGGTACAGGTCAACCATGATCTACTTGAATGGCAGAACAGCCTCGAGGGGCCGAATGGCCTCCTCCTGTTTCTATGGCCAGAATTTTTCGGGGGGTCAGCGGGGGCGTTTGGTGGCGGGTCGGCTGGGAATTTTTTTTTTTGACAGCGGGTGGGGAACCCGCTGTCGACCTGCCTCCACACTAGTCTCCCAGATGTCGGGTCTGTCATCGGCTGAACAGACTCGACACCAAGCAGCAGGGGAGGAAATTTCCATCATTAGAGAGATTGTTAAGAGGCCATTAACTAGTATTTGATACTACCTTTAGAATTTTAGAGTTCGCCAACAGCTTCCCCACTGCTCGGGGATCACGTCAGGTAAGGAGGTCGGGTGTTGTGTCAGGATGGGATGATTTCTTTACTTGACAGCTGCAAATGGTCTATAAAAGCTCCCATTTCATAGGTCTTCACTTTCCAAGGTTAGAAGCTGTTGCTCACTGCATTTGGAAGACAGATTGAGCTTTATGCCGCTTGCAAGTGTTTGGAGCAAACTCTCTAACCAGTGTCACCTCATTGGAACAACCTTTCTCACCATCGACAGATCGCTTCTGTCATCTCAACCTCACCTGCCATCTATTCCATCAGCATCATTGCCCTTGAAAAAATCTCACCTTGGTCCTCAGAATCCCACCACGATCAGCCCCAACACCAGCATCACCAGGCACACCAGCAGCACCAACAACAACCTTCTTCACAATCAGCTGGTGCTGCACAGGACACAGGGCATCAGCACCCGACCACATTGCTGCTCAGGAGGCCAGGGATGGCCTCACCATGGACAGATTTACTTCACTTGACGCTGTACATCCTGGCTGCCACATGATGCGCCAGGTTGGCACCACCCCACACCAACACCATAAAGCATCCCTACAATGCCCAAGCCATTCCTTTCACACTCATCACCATTGCGGGGGGTACCGTTATGTCTCACCATTCACTGCAACTCACTAAGCCACTTCCAAAGGTGCACACAAATCTGTCCAAGAACACAAAGTGTTGAAAATAAAGGATTTCAATGTTTGACAGCACATTAACAGAAACTTCACATGAACATTGGCTAAAATGTTGTGTGTTGTTACTCGGTATGATTGGACAAGGATGAGGGTGAGTGTGAGGGGTGGCTGTTGAGATGGGGAAGTGATAATGTAGATAGAGAGGGCTGGGTGGAGGTGCAAGGTAAGTTGGTGTGAGTAAGGATGTGCAGGAATAGGGTAGGGAAGGTAGAGTGATGGGGATGTGATGAGTGGCACAGCAGGATGAGGTTGAGTGTGGCTTTGCAGTAATGTTTCCTGATCTACTGCGATCATTGAAAGGTTTGCGCCACTGCAGCCTGGTCCTCCTGACGACATCCCTGCTTGTGCCCTCCTCTGCAATGTGAAACCAGGCTGCGTTGGTGTCCTGGGGAGGTCTCTTCCGCCCATGGGAAGGGAAGAGGACCTCCCTGCGTGCTGTGGCTCCCTCCATAAGCATATGGCGGGTGTCATGGGAGAGCCTGGGTGCAGCCGTGCACCTTTGTGCAGTGCTTGTCAGTGTTTGCAGCACCTCAATGCTGCAGAACACTGACAGCAGAACTGTCAAAAACAATTTGCGTATGGTCCCTTTAAGGAAACTGGCTGATGTCATCAGACCCACTTCCTTTAATTGGCCCACAGAGCGGGATGGAGCCAACGGGGTTGCACCCCGCCACCGACCCCGGCCGCACTGGACCCGCCTTGGAAGGCGAAATCACGGCCTATGTTTCTATATTCTTAACTCATAAACTAGAAAAGAGCATTCAATGGAATCTGCCTTTATATAGGTTTAACAGAATAATGCCAGCATCTGAGAGACAAAGGGGCTAATGTTTTGGGATGGATCCCCTCATCAGAACACGAGTGATATTTGACAAGAATGAGCTCTTTATGAGAGTCACACCCGAAATAATGGTCTATTTTCTTTTTCCTTCATGAACTAATTAAGGCCAGTCAACATGAATTTGTTAAGAGCAGTTGTGCTTGACTAACTTTCAGAAGGCCTCTGATAAGGTTTCACATAAGCAGTCTTCAAAAGAAAGACTTGTATTTCTATAGCGCCTTTCAGGACGTCCCACAGCACTTTACAGCCAATGAAGTACTTTTGAAGTGTAGTCACTGTTGTAATAGAATCATAGAATGGTTACAGCACAGTAGGAGGACATTCGGCCTGCCGAGCCCGTGCCGGCTCTCTGCAAGAGCACTTCAGCTAGTCCCACTCCCCCGCCCTTTCCCCATAGCCATGCAAATGTTTTTCCTTCAGGTACTTATCCAATTCCCTTTTGAAAGCCACGATTGAATCTGCCTCCACCACCCTTTCAGGCAGTGCATTCCAGATCCTAACCACTCGCTGAGTAAAAAGGTTTTTCGTCATGTCGCCTTTTTGCCAATCACCTTAAATCTGTGTCTTCTGGTTCTCAACCCTTCCGCCAATGGGAACAGTTTCTCTCTATCTACTCTGTCTAGACCCCTCATGATTTTGAACACCTCTATCAAATCTCCTCTCAACCTTTTCTGTTCTAAGGAGAACAACCTCAGCTTCTCCAGTCTATCCACGTAACTGAAGTCCTTCATCCCTGGAACCATTCTTGTAAATCTTTTCTGCACCCTCTCCAACACTTTCACATCCTTCCTGAGGTACACAGTATTAAAAGGATTGTAGACACAGGGATAGAGGGATGGCTAGGGGACAAAGCAAACAGTAAGGTATAAATGGATGTTTTTTGGACTGAAGGAATGTGAATAATGCTATGGCCAGGGATTGATAATGGGACCTCTTTTGTTTTCTATATCATCAATGATTTGGATATAGGCACAAGAGTCATGATGGTAAGGCTTGCTGACGATACCAAATTAGAGGACATGGGAGGAAGGTTATAAGAGATTGAAGGAGGACATAAGCAGGTTAGCAGAGTGGGCAGGTAGGTGACGGATGTAACTTGATGCAGAGTAACGTGAAGTAGCACATTTTTGGGGAAAAGAGCAGTGAAAGAAAGTGTACCCTGAAAAGTAATATTTTTAGAATATAGGCTAGGGATGCAGATGGATAAATGTTTAAAAGTGAGAGATCAGATATGAAAGACCATAAAAAAAGGCAAATGAGATTCTGTGTTTTGTAGAGAGAGGCATTGATATAAAAAACAAGGAAGTGATGTTGAATTTGTAGAAGACATTGGTAATGCCAGAGTGGGGGGATTATGTGCAGTTTTTGTATCCTCATTGGAGGGAAGGGTATTAGATGGAAAGGGTCCTGGGGAGATTCGCTAGAATGATATCAGGAATGGGAGGTTATAGTTATTAAGAAAAGCTTAAAATATTTCATTGAAATAGAGAATGTTAAAGGTGATCTGATCAAGGCTTCCAACAGTATGAAAGGTTTTGAGTGGATAAACAGTAAAAGATTGCTTTCCCTGACTGCCAGTTGGTAACAAGAGGCAATGGACTCAGGATTATCACTGGAAGGATGAAGAGGAAGTTAATATATAATGCTCTGCACAAGTGGCTACTGAGGCGAAGAATAGAACACCATTTAAAAGGAAACTGAATAAATATTTAAAAAGGATGAATATAAAAGGATGCAGGGAAAGGGCAGCTTAGAGTAGCTAGCTCCTGTGCACTAGCACAGAGGCGATGGGCTGAATGGCCTCATTCTGTGTTGTCATTTCTGTGATTTTTCCACTTGTCTTTTACTTGCATCACCTTTCCATTATCTGACTTAAAGCAGAAGCACATCAACATACACACCTACAAATATCACAGCAGAAGAATTGTTCCAGCCAATCTGATAGCCAATCAATCTCGCTTCCTCAAGGTTAGAATTCCAATTAAAACTCCACAGAAATTTCCCAAAACTAGAGCTGTCCAGCTAACTTTACCCCAATAAGATAACTCACATCTGGGCTGAATTAAGACAGCAAGTAAGTCTCATTGTTGTTGGTGAAACCGGGCTCAGGATTTCAGCATTCAATGTTGTTTGACCATGAGAAAAAGAAGCATCTGATATGTAGTACTGCTCTAGCGTTCAAGTGCAGTTCAAGTATCCCCACCCGCGCCTTATGGTACCAACTCAATGTATAGTTAGGCCTTGAAGTGTAAGACTCCTGCAACTTTTCTGATGATTTCCAGCCCAGCGGTGACAGTGGGACAATGTTCTACTTTCTGTAACACTCAGTTCCCAGTCTTGCAGCTATATAGCATCTTATCAGCTCTCTGGGAAAAATGTCAAAGTGCTTCACACAAATATTGCAGTCGCTGTTAGGTTCCTGCCGGAGAGGAAGGGGTTAAACTCATCCTTTTAATGTACCACAGGTGCTCTCATCCATGCCTTTGTTGCCTCTAGACTTGACTATTCCAACGCACTCCTGGCTGGCCACCCACATTCCACCCTACGTAAACTTGAGGTCATCCAAAACTCGGCTGCCCGTGTCCTGACTCGCACCAAGTCCCGTTCGCCCATCACCCCTGTGCTCGCTGACCTACATTGGTTCCTGGATAAGCAGCGCCTCGATTTCAAAATTCTCATCCTTGTTTTCAAATCCCTCCATGCCCTCGCCCCTCCCTATCTCTGTAATCTCCTCCAGCCCCACAACCCCCCGAGATATCTGCGCTCCTCTAATTCTGCCCTCTTGAGCATCCTGTTAATAATCGCTCAACCTTTGGTGGCCGTGCCTTCTGTTGCCTAGGCCCTAAGCTCTGGAATTCCCTGCCTAAAGCTCTCCGCCTCTCTACCTCTCTTTCCTCCTTTAAGACGCTCCTTAAAACCTACCTCTTTGACCAAGCTTTTGGTCACCTGCCCTAATTTATCCTTATGTAGATCGGTGTCAAATTTCTTGTCTTAAAATACTCCTGTGCAGCGCCTTGGGACGTTTTACGACGTTAAAGGCGCTATATAAATACAAGTTGTTGTTGTTGTTATAGTGCCAAGGCAGGCGCGAGATGAAACTATATAGCAGAGCAACTCACAATCGGACAAGCTCGATAGGCTTGAAGCCCTTTCCTACTCTCCAAAATATTCTTATGAATTTTGAAATGCAATAGTTCCCTCCATGATTTAGTGTGTAAATGCACCGTTCAATACATGCTCAGGAAGAGCCCAAGTTTCACCCCTAATCTATGCGGCGCTAGCTGATCGCACCAGGACTGTGCTGGTGAAGGTGCTGACGATGGTGGGCGATCTCTTCATTTGCTTCAGTGTCTCTGGGCTACTGGGGGGGGGGGGGGGGGGGGTGGGGGGGCAGATCAGCCAGGAGTCCCGCTCCTGATCACCATCCAGTAAATCAGCCAGGGGTGTCGCTCCTGATCACCCTGCAGTAACCACTGCTAGTGAGTGCATGTATAGGGATGTCAAATGAAAGGCGCTATATAAATGAAAGTTGTTGTTGATGATGCTCTTGGTGGTGATGCCTCCCCCCAGTGCAATAGCTGACTGCTACTCATGTGTGAAAGCAATGTTCCCGTTAAGCTGCACGGCCCGGAGGTCCCGCGTAGGCCGCCCACCGCCTTTTCAACGGAAAAACCGCGCATGCGTGGAAATTTGAATGGGCCACGCAGCCCGTTAAAGGGCCCGCACACCCGAAGAAAAATTAGAGGGAACACTGGCGTGAAGAATGACGAACTGGGTGAAGAAGCATAGCGTTTCCGCCCCTGCAAGTGCCGGTGCAAACTATTTAAAAGAAAATGATTAAAAAAATATAGAATTTAACTTTAGAGAATTCTCCATCTGAGAAAACATAAAACAGGATGTAATTTTTGTCCTTATTTGAACTATCCAGCCTCTGTTTAATAGCCTCAGTGGATCTGAAAAATACTGAACAAATTTCATTTTAGTTCTTCTTTGCTCCATCTCCTTTAGATTCCTCTCCAATCTGGCCCGTGGCTTCTATCAATATTACAGCACTGGGAGCCATGCAGGGGCATCCTAGCTTTATTCATCTCTTAATATTCACTTCCACCTCCCTCCCCGCATTTCTCTTCCTAGTTTGTGTTTGCTCAGCATGAAAAGTATGTAAAATTCAAATTTTTAATATAATTTTCTTTTCATAGCTCCCCCCACCCCCCCCCATCCGTCCCCCTTCTGAATGCACCGACTCAGGCTGGAATATGGATTGATGTGCAGTAATCCCTCTGGCTCCTCGGCCAAGTGATCATTCGTCATTTGTGAGTAGCCGTCAGCTGGTCAACAAGGACTGAGTCTTAGTAACGAGCCTCACTGTGGTCATTATAATTTGTATTGATTCTGTTTCTTAAAAATGCGCTTATCTCGCAAAACAAGTTACCTTTCCTTCCTACGATAGCAAAATACTGCAGATGCTGGAAATCCGAAATAACAACAGAAAACGCTGGAAAAACTCAGCAGGCCAGGCAGCATCCGTGGAGAGAGAAAGAGAGTTGACGTTTCAGGTCGATGACCTTTCATCAGAACTGGGAAGAGCTGGAAATCAAATAGATTTAAGGCCAGGGTAAAGCTGGGAAAAGGGGGAGGGGATAAAGGAACAAAGGAGGAGATGAAGAGACATTAAGAGACATTAAGAGATATGCAAGGCTAGAGGTGGTGTTAATGTGACAGATTAAGGCTGAATGAAGTGTGAAATCTACTGGCAGAATGAAGGACAGCTGCCAGCTTCTAGGAGGAAAAAAAAGGTGGGGGGGACAAATAAAAGGGTGGATAAAATAAAATATAAATGTGATTGGAGCTGAGGTTATGATCTAAAATTGTTGAACTCGATATTGAGTCCAGAGGGCTGTAGCGTGCCTAAACGAAAGATGAGGTGCTGTTCCTCGAGCTTACGCTGAGCTTCCGTGGAACAGTGTATTAGGCCGAGGACGGTGAGGTCAGAGTGGGAGTGAAGCGGTGAATTAAAGTGACAGGCCACCGGGAGCTCGGGGTCCCCCTTACGGACTGAACGGAGGTGTTCCGCAAAGCGGTCACCCAATCTGCGTTTGGTCTCCCCAATGTAGAGGAGTCCACATCGTGAGCAGCGAATACAGTATACTAAATTGCAGGAAGTACAAGTAAATCGCTGTTTCACCTGGAAGGGGTGTTTGGGGCCCTGGACAGTGGGAAGAGGGGAGGTATAAGGGCATGTGTTGCATCTCCTGCGCGTGCACGGGAAGGTGCCGGGTGAAGGGGAAGGGGTGCTGGGGGTGGTAGAGGAGTGGACTAGGGTGTCGCGGAGGGAGCGGTCCCTGCGGAATGCTGAAAGGGGAGGTGAGGGGAAGATGTGTTTGGTGGTGGGATCACGCTGGAGGTGGCGGAAATGGCGGAGGATGATCCGTTGAATGTGGAGGCTGGTGGGGTGAAAGGTGAGGACAAGGGGAACCCTATCGTGGTTCCGGGAGGGAGGGGCAGGGGTGAGGGCAGATGTGCGGGAGATAGAACGGACACGGTCGAGGGCCGTGTCGACCACGGTAGAGGGGAATCCTCGGTTGAGGAAAAAGGAAGACATGTCGGAAGCACTGGTATGGAAGGTGGCATCATCAGAGCAGATGCGGCGGAGACGGAGAAACTGGGAGAATGGAATAGAGTCCTTACAGGAGGCGGGGTGGGAGGAAGTGTAGTCCAGGTAGCTGTGGGAGTCGGTGGGCTTGTAGTGAATGTTAGTCAATAACCTATCCCCAGAGATGGAGATGGAGAAGTCGAGGAAGGGAAGAGAAGAGTCGGAGATGGACCATGTGAAGGTGAGGGAAGGGTGGAAATTGGAAGCATAGTGAATGAAATGTTCTAGTTCAGGGCGAGAGCAGGAGACGGCACCGATACAGTCATCAATGTACCGGAAAAAGAGGTGAGGGAGGGGACCCGAGTAGGACTGGAACAAAGAGTGTTCCACATATCCCACGAAAAGGCAGGCATAGCTAGGACCCATGCGGGTACCCATAGCAACACCTTTAATTTGGAGGAAATGGGTAGAGTCAAAGGAGAAGTTGTTCAATGTGAGAACAAGTTCAGCCAGGCGGAGGAGGGTGGTGGTGGATGGGGACTGGTTGGGCCTCTGTTCAAGGAAGAAGCGGAGCGCCCTCAGGCCATCCTGGTGGGGAATGGAGGTGTAGAGGGATTGTACGTCCATAGTGAAGAGGAGACGGTTGGGGCCGGGAAACTGGAAACTGTTAAAATGGCGGAGGGCATCGGAAGAGTCGCGGATGTAGGTGGGAAGAGACTGGACAAGGGGAGAAAAAATAGAGTCGAGATAGGAAGAGATAAGTTCCGTGGGGCAAGAACAGGCTGAAACGATGGGTCTACCGGGGCAGTCCTGTTTGTGGATCTTGGGAAGGAGGTAGAAGCGGGCTGTGCGGGGTTGGGGAACTATGAGGTTGGCGGCCGTGGGGGGAAGATCTCCAGAGGAGATGAGGTCAGTGACAGTCTTGGACACGGTGGCTTGATGTTCGGTAGTGGGGTCATGGTCCAGGTGGAGGTAGGAGGAGGTGTCAGAGAGTTGGCGTTCAACTTCCGCTAGGTAGAGGTCGGTTCGCCAAACAACAGATCATCCTCCGCCATTTCCGCCACCTCCAGCGTGATCCCACCACCAAACACATCTTCCCCTCACCTCCCCTTTCAGCATTCCGCAGGGACCGCTCCCTCCGCGACACCCTAGTCCACTCCTCTACCACCCCCAGCACCCCTTCCCCTTCGCCCGGCACCTTCCCGTGCACGCGCAGGAGATGCAACACATGCCCTTATACCTCCCCTCTTCCCACTGTCCAGGGCCCCAAACACCCCTTCCAGGTGAAACAGCGATTTACTTGTACTTCCTGCAATTTAGTATACTGTATTCGCTGCTCACGATGTGGACTCCTCTACATTGGGGAGACCAAACGCAGATTGGGTGACCGCTTTGCGGAACACCTCCGTTCAGTCCGTAAGGGGGACCCCGAGCTCCCGGTGGCCTGTCACTTTAATTCACCGCTTCACTCCCACTCTGACCTCACCGTCCTCGGCCTAATACACTGTTCCACGGAAGCTCAGCGTAAGCTCGAGGAACAGCACCTCATCTTTCGTTTAGGCACGCTACAGCCCTCTGGACTCAATATCGAGTTCAACAATTTTAGATCATAACCTCAGCTCCAATCACATTTATATTTTATTTTATCCACCCTTTTATTTGTCCCCCCCACCTTTTTTTTCCTCCTAGAAGCTGGCAGCTGTCCTTCATTCTGCCAGTAGATTTCACACTTCATTCAGCCTTAATCTGTCACATTAACACCACCTCTAGCCTTGCATATCTCTTAATGTCTCTTAATGTCTCTTCATCTCCTCCTTTGTTCCTTTATCCCCTCCCCCTTTTCCCAGCTTTACCCTGGCCTTAAATCTATTTGATTTCCAGCTCTTCCCAGTTCTGATGAAAGGTCATCGACCTGAAACGTCAACTCTCTTTCTCTCTCCACGGATGCTGCCTGGCCTGCTGAGTTTTTCCAGCGTTTTCTGTTGTTATTTACCTTTCCTTCCTGTTTGTTTTCAGGAATATTCCACACGTTGATTCTCCTTCTCTCCCGCTCTGTTTCGAGTACTCCGCTGTAGTCTTAGAGAAGCTGGAAGCTCAGGCACCTCATCCAATGTCCTGGAACAAAAGTGAGAAGTCGCACAACACCAGGTTATAGTCCAACAGTTTTATTTGAAATCACAAGCTTTCGGAGCTGCTGCTCCTTCGTCAGGTGAAGTGAAGGAATACGAATCGGCAAAGCATATATAGACAGAGAACAATGCCTGTGCAGAGAACAATGTCAGACGACTACAGTTAATCTATCTGACTGCCTTTTATCACATCTCGGCAGAGAGACAATCTGGTGTGATGAAAGGCAGTCAGAAAGATTAACTGTAGTCATCTGACATTGTACGCTGCACAGGCATTGTTCTCTGTCTATATATGCTTTGCCAATTCGTATTCCTTCACTTCACCTGACGAAGGAGCAGCAGCTCCGAAAGCTTGTGATTTCAAATAAAACTGTTGGACTATAACCTGGTGTTGTGCGACTTCTCACTTTTGTCCACCCCAGTCCAACACCGGCATCTCCGCACAATGTCCTGGAACAGCCTCGACAGTCAGGGTCAGGTTATGCTGATAGGGTTAGATGAAGTAAAAGAAAGAAAGACTTGCATTTCTGTAGCACCTTTCACGATCACCGGACGTCCAAACTGCTTTCAGCCAATGAAGTGCTTATTGAAGTGTAGTCACTGTTGTAATGTAGGCTGAGATTTTCCTTACTTCGGCAGGTCCGGTGCGGCCGGGGTCGGTGGCGGGTCGCGGCCCCGCTGCTGGCTCCATCCCGCTCTGGAAAATGAATTTATGTTGATCGCGCGTTTCCCAGTCCAATTAGAGGAAGCGGGTCTGGTGACGTCATTTGATGACGCGTCATCAGTCGGTTTCCTTAAAGGGACCATGGCCAACTTTCTTTTGACATTTGTGCTGTCAGTGTTCTACAGCATTGAGGTGCTGTAAACACTGACAATCACTGCACAGAGCACAGCTGCACCCAGGCTCTCCCATGACTCCCTCCATATGCTTATGGAGTCACAGCACACAGGGAGGTCCTCTTCCCTTCCCATGGGCGGAAGAGACCTCCCCAGGAGATCAAAATAGCCTGGTTGTACATTGCAGAGGAGGTCACAAGCAGGGATGTCGTCAGGAGGAGCTGGGTGCAGTGGCGCAAACCTTTCAATGATCTCAGTAGATCAGGAAACGTTAGTACAAAGCCACATCAACCTCATCCTGCTGTACCTCTCATCACATTCCCATCACCCTGCTTTTCCTACCCTACTTCTGCACATCCTTACTCACATCATGTTACCTTGCACCTCCACCCATCCCTCTCTATCTACATTATCACATCCCCATCTCACTAGCCACCCCTCACACGCACCCTCATCCTTGTCCAATCATACCAACCAACAACACACAAGGGTAGCCACTTGGGTGTTTTATCCAATGTTCATGTAAAGTTTCTGTTAATGTGCTGTCAAACATTGAAACCTTTATTTTCAACACTTTCCGTTCTTGACAGATTTGTGTGCACCTTTGGAAGTAGCTTAGTGAATTGCAGTGAATGGTGAGACATAACGGTACCCCCCAATGGCGATGAGTGTGAAAGGAATGGCTTGGGCATTGTAGGGATGCTTTATGGTGTTGGTGTGGGGTGGTGCCAACCTGGTGCATCATGTGGCAGCCAGGGTGTACAGCATCAAGTGAAGTAAATCTGGCCATGGTGAGGCCATCCCTGGCCTCCTGGGTAGCAATGAGCTTGGGTGGTGATGCCCTGTGTCCTGTGCAGCATCAGGTGATTGCGGAGAAGGTTGGTGTTGTTGTTGGTGCTGTTGGTGTGCCTGGTGCTGCTGGTGTTGGGGCTGATCATGGTCGGATTCTGAGGATCAAGGTGAGACAGTATAAAGGGCACCCATGTTGATGGAATAGATGGCAGGTGAAGTAGACATGACAGAAGCATTCTGTCAATGGTGAGAGAGTTCTTCCAATGAGGGGTGAGAGTGGATGGAGAGTGGAAAGTGGAAAGCCTGCAGAATCTGTGCTGGAAATGGACAGAGAAGCAGGCTGTGGCTGAGGAAAGTGATGATCAGTCAGGTGGGAGCTTTTACTGTACATCTAAGCTGTCAAGTAATCAGCTGGAGCAATGGCCACTGAACTCCCGCCTCAGGTTGACAGCCGTGGTCCACGAACAGTGTGGTTCCCGTGGCCATGCAGTTAAAGTCAAAAGGTAATTTAAAAAAGCCTGTTAATCATCTGTCAACTAGCTGCTAATGAGTTTAATTGGATCGCCCGCCGCTGCCTGTTATGTCTGCTCAGCGCTAACAGACCCGACATTGGGAAAGGTGTGTTGCGGCAGGTTGACAGCGGGGTCCCGACCCGCTGTCAAAAAAAAACCATTTTCCCACCCAACCCGCCACCGATTCCGCCCGCTGACACCCTGGAAAATCTCAGCCGTACAAATGCGGCAGCCAATTTGCGCACAGCAAGCTCCCACAAACAGCAATGTGATAATGACCAGATAATCTGTTTTTAGTGATGTTGATTGAGGGATAAATATTGGCCAGGACACCGGGGATAACTCCCCTGCTCTTCTTCGAAATAGTGCCATGGGATCTTTTACATCCACCTGAGAGGGCAGACGGGGCCTCGGTTTAACGTCTCATCCGAAAGACGGTGGGAGGAGGCCGGTGTGGAGCTGAAACACCGGCATGGACCAGTTGGGCCGAATGACCTGTTTCTGTGCTGTAAATGCTATGTGGCCTCCTTCCGTGCTGTAATTTGCTATGATTCTCTGATTCTAACAGGCTGTTTGACATTCACACACCTTCATTTGCCAGCAGGTGTCACTGGCTAGTGATTCGGAGCAGGTACCCTGCCTGATATGTCCTCTCCCTAGCCCAGGCGTCCTTAGACTAATTGTCTGCCTTTACCACTATTCTGGCCGAGACCAACCAACTCGGCGCAGACAACTAATTTAATCTGTAACTTCCTGGCCTCTAAGCCTCAGTTCCACATTGGCCAGTGCACCTACCGACTGACCAGTCAGAAAGCCCAGGATGTGTGCATCTTATGGTCACAACGTCGAGTCCATTCGTTGCTGTGACTGAACATTCTGTCACATGAATCCAGGACCCAACGTGATATAAAGAACTGCCGTCATCCTGGTGTTTACATTCTCATGTTAAACCCAGGTCCCGTCTGCCCGCTCAGATCCCAACGGCATGATTCGAAGAAGTGCAGGGGAGTTATCCCAGTATCCTGGGCCAACAATTATCCCTCAAACAACACCTAAAACAGATGATCTGGTCATTGTCACATTGCTGTTTGTGGGAGCTTGCTGTGCGCAAATTGGCTGCCACGTTTCCCACATCACAACAGTGACTACACTTCAAAAAGTACTTCATTGGCTGTAAAGCACTTTGGAACGTCCTGAGGTCATGAAAGGCGCTATAGAAATGTAAGTCTTTCTTTTATTTTTTAAATTGAAGTATTGTGGATCTGGAGGAACTCCCTCCCTGAACCCTTCCCCTTGTTACTTCACTCCTTGCCTCAAACTCTATCGTTGACCGTGCTTTCGGCCGTCCTGCCCAACACTGGTCAGTGTTTCTTCCACTGTACGATGCTTGTGTTAAAGGAGCCTCACCAATGCAAGGCGTTGGTGCTGTATGGGCCAAAAATGTCAAGAGATAACAGTCTGAGGGAGACGAGAAGCGGCTCTGTTATCAGAAGACTTCTTCATCCTTTAATACCCTGTACTGGTTACAAAAAGCACTTTCTCCCAGGCTTAACAGGGAATATTGCAACATGTCATTGTTTCAAAATCTGGAGAGAGAGAAATGCGTCAAGGACATGGGAAGTTTCCACTGGGAATATGCAAGTCTTTAATAATTGTGTATTCTTATAGACATAAAAGAAAGACTTGCCTTTCACGACCATCAGATGTCCCAAAGCGCTTCACAGCCAATGAAGTGCTTTTTGAAGTGTGGTCGCTGTTATAATATAGGAAACACGGCAGCCAATTTGCGCACAGCAAGCTCCCACAAACAGCAATGTGATAATGACCAGATAATCTGTTTTAATGATGTTTGTTGAGGGATAAATATTGGCCCCAGGACACCGGGGAGAACTCCCCTGCTCTTCTTCAAAATAGTGCCGTGGGATCTTTTACATCCACCTGAGAGAGCAGACGGGGCCTCGGTTTAACATCTCATCCAAAAGACGGCACCTCCGACAGTGCAGCACTCCCTCAGCACCGCACTGAGGTGTCAGCCTAGATTATGTGCTCAAGTCTCTGGAGTAGAGCTTGAACCCACAACCTTCTGACTCAGAGTGAGAGTGCTACCCACTGAGCCACGGCTGACATGGTAAAGTTTTCCATTGTCTTCAATGCAATTAAATGTAAACGAGAATAGCTAAATGTCTATCAGCTTCAAGCAGTCATTATCTCAAAAATCTCAACTATAAACAGAATTGGATTCAACTGGGCTCAGCTGAACTTGTGTTTCCCACAAGAGCTCTCCTCAGGTATCAGCGCTCAATATATCATCATATCATCTCAAAGTACATGTAACGGCCTGTTTACTTTGGAAATGGGAAAGATTGGAGGCTATTACAATTTTTAAAATTGGTCGGTTATTTCTCTTAAACTGTATTTTTGTGTGCAATATAAGGGATGTTGGTGCTAGGGGCGGAATACCTTTGATGTTCAGCAATGGCATCACACACCAGATCAGACACGGCACTGCTTAGAGTCGGTGCAGTGTCCCACCTTCACAGTCTGTCCCAACAGTCTCCTTCCATCTTAAGTTGAAGGATTGCCCTACAGTAGCAGCCTGACATTTCTCCTTCCAAACCAGCCATTTACAGTTATGCTGAAACACTGGTTCAGTCCCAGCTGGAGTATTGTCTCCAATTCTGGGCACCGCACGTTAGGAAGGATGTGAAGGCTTTGGAGAGAGTACAGAAGAGATTTACTGGAATGGTTCCAGGGATGAGGGACTTCAGTTACGTGAACAGACTGGAGAAGCTGGGGTTGTTCTCCTTAGAGTAGAGAAGGCTAAGAGGAGATTTGATAGAGGTGTTTAAAATCATGAAGGGTTTAGATAGAGTGAATAAAGCAAAACTTTTTCCAATGGCTGAAGGGTCGATAATGAAAGGATACAGATTTAAGGTGATTGGCAAAAGAACCAGAGGTGACATGAGGGAAAACAATTTTACACAACGAGTGGTTATGATTTGGAATGCACTGCCTGATAGGGTGGTGGATACAGATTCAATAGTAGCCTTCAAAAGGGAATTGGATAAACACTTGAAGGAGAAAATATTGCAGGGATATGGGGAAAGAGCGGGGGGAGTGGTGGTGAGCCACCTGCAGCGGTTCAAGAAGGCGGCTCACCACCACCTTCTGAAGGGCAATTAGAGATGGGCAACACCTGCCAGCAACGCCCACATCCCAGGAATGAATAAAAAACAAACTGGATTACTCTCAGAAAGAGCCGGCGCAGACTCGATGGGCAGAACCGCCTCCTTCTGTGCTGTATCTTCTGTGATCCTATGTTCTGAGTGAGAACACTAGCTTTAGTATCAACCTGTGCCAAATTGGATGTGAAATTGCACCCACTGGGAACAGGATTGAATCTGCTTAAAGTGATTATATCCCTGAGTTAAAAGACCAGTGTTTGAACTCACAGCATCACCCAGGCCCTGCTTATTTCATTAAAATAAAATGCTCTAAATCATTGTGGCCTTGAATTCAATGCATATTCCAATGTAAATAGTAAGGGCATCCTTGGGACATTTTACTACGTTAAAGGCGCTATATAAATGTAAGTTGCTGTTGTTCCTGAGTGTAAGTACATGTGGATTGGTGTTCTCCTCTGCTCTCCATTAAATGATATGGTCTAATAGGTCACGTTGCCGACACAAGTAACCACATTTCACACGTGTGCCTTGGCAGAGAATGAGGGGAGGATATTAAACTGGAAGAGGCATCACAGTGGGGCCTAGCGCTGACTTCAATACTCAATACATATACACTTTCTACCAGGGGTGCCTGTGTTCCTTCAATTCTGGCCTCTTGTGCATCCCCCACTCCCTTCGCCCCACCATTGGCGGCCGTGCCTTCAGCTGCCTAGGCCCTAAGCTCTGGAATTCCCTCCCTAAACCTCTCTGCCTTTCTCTCCTCCTTTAAGTTGTTCCTTAAAACCTACCTCTGATCAGGCTTTTGGTCACCTGTCCTAATATCTCTTTATGTGGCTCGGAGTCAATTTTTGTCTGATTACGCTCCTGTGAAGCGCCTTGGGACGTTTTACTACGTTAAAGGCGCTGTATCAATGCAAGTTGTTGTTGTTGTTGTTGTTCCGGAGTGTAAGTACATGTGGATTGGTGTTCTCCTGATCTCCATTAACTGATGTAGTCTAATAGGTCACTTTGCCGACACATCTTGCAGTGATGCAAACCAGGCCTGGGAACTTTGTAAACGTCATTTGTTAATGTCAGTAAGGAACTCACTGCCTCTTAACTCTTTGTTTACCCGGGTAGCCAGTCCTACATCACTCTGAATAGGTGCCGACCTCACCCCTGTGTGCGTGCCATTCTTACATGTGGTAAAAGCATATTCTATGTAAGCACAATTATTTATGTGGCATTCATGGATTCTACATTATTGTTAAAAATCTTTGTGTAGGGTGTGCTGTTCCTGTCATAAACCTTATTCCCTGTTGTCACTATTTTTTGTCACGCTCGTGTCAAATTGTAAATTCCTATGTCAATATTTCCCATTTCATTTTCACAGTGTCTATTGACACCTCTTCTTCTCAGGCAGTCCCTCGGAACCGAGGATGACTTGCTTCCACATTAAAAATGAGTTCTCAGGTGACTGCTGAGTCCAATGCGGGACCTACAGTCTCTGTCACAGGTGGGGCAGACTGGTGGTTGAAGGAGCAGGTGGGTGGGGTGCTTGGGTTGACGTGCGCTCCATCCGCTGTTTGCGCTTGGCTTCCGCTTGCTCCCGGCAAAGAGACTCGAGGTGTTGGACTTCGTCGTCGACGTCTGCCCTTGTTGACAGTAGGCTCCCGAGGTATGGAAAGTGGTCCACGTTGTCCAAGGCCTTGTCGTGGATTTTGATAATCAGGGGGCAGTACTGTGTGGCGGGGGCAGGTTGGTAGAGGACCTTTGTCTTATGGATGTTTAGTGTAAGGCCTATGCTCTCGTACGCTTCGGTGAAGGTGTTGACGATGGTTTGGAGTTCGACCTCCGAGTGAGCGCAGACGCAAGCGTCGTCTGCATACTGTAATTCGACGATAGAGGAAGGGACGACCTTGGATCTGGGCTGGAGGCGACAGAGGTTGAACAGTTTCCCATTTGTTCTGTAAATTAGCTCCACTCCAGCGGGGAGCTTACTGAGGGTGAGATGGAGCATTGCAGCAAGGAAGATCGAGAAGAGCGTTGGTGCGATGACACAGCCTTGCTTGACCCCGGTCCGTACGTGAATTGGGTCTGTGGTGGAACCGTTGGTCAGGATCACGGCTTGCATGTCATCGTGAAGCAGGTGGAGGATGGTGACAAACTTTTGACGGCAGCCGAATTTGCGGAGGACACTCCATAATCCCTCACGGTTGACAGTGTCGAAGGCCTTTGTGAGATCAAAGAAGGCCATGTAGAGCGGTTGGAGTCTATTGACACCACTGTGTCAGCCAATGAGTTGGAGGCTGGGTGGGGCTTACGGCGGGACTCATGGCAAACAGTCTATTTTACGATTGAAGGATAGTTGCGTAATACAAATTATGTGCGGAATATCAACCCCAGTCACTTACAGCAGTGCGGTCTCCAGGTGTGATTACCCAATCATCTCCATTCTGGTCAGGAATAGTGGTGCCACTCTGGCCTTGATGAGCACAGAAAATTAATAAAACAAAATTCAAACTCACTGCTAAGATACAGTGTCCACAATGTCAAAGTTGTGCAATCTGTAATCTGAAACAGATGGTGCCACCAGTGCTGGGAACTGGGTTAAACTCGCTTTTGTGTAGTTTGGAATTGCTTCAAGCTCAAAGCAGATCAATTAGCGAGCTCAAAACAAAAGTAAAAAAAAAACGCAACTGCACGGGCCGTAAATCTGAAACAAAAAAAATAACAGAGAATGCTGGCAACACACAGCAGGCCAGTCAGCGTCTGTGGAGGGAAGAGAGGAGCTGAGGTCTCGGGTGTGGACCAGTTCTCAGGAAAAAGGTCCCGGTCTCGGTCCCGGTCCCGGTCCCTATCTGAAACTTTAACTTGTCTTTTCTCTCCACGGCTGCCGACTGGCCTGCTGAATGTTTCCAGCAGCCTCTGGTTGCATTTCAAAGCCAGTTAACACGGCCGGCTAATTCAACCGCAAAATAGCTCAAGTTTAAGGCAGATGACTAAACTCATAAGCAATTGGAGTCAGCGACGCTAAGTGCTATAGGTGTGGTAATTGAGCATCATTAAAAGTGTCCCTGTTAACAGGGCCAATCAAAGGCAATGGCAATTCATCGCAAAAGCATGTGATTACAAATCAAACCAGACTATTCATATCCCTTATAATGCTCAATAAATAAATGATCAATTAATAAAGTAAAACAGAAAGGGATGGGCTTGCTGGCTGTTTTTTGTTCCTAATGTTTCTTAATTTCTTACGTAAAGCAAATTGGCCAACTCATTGCCTAAATAACAAGAAACGCAATAGTGATCGATAGTAGCTGTTCTCCATAAAATAGACACATATGAGGAGGCTATTCATCCATTCAAGTCTTTCTTTCCAATGCAGAAGCACAGCAAAAGTTGGGACATTGATGATGTTGAGAAAGTGCACAGGAAATGTAACAGAGGTGCTAGTGGGAAGCGTTTTGTTACATGTGGGCAGGAGGTTTTAGAAATGGGGCAGATCTGACACTTGTAAAATAAAGACTTGATAGACTTGCATTTCTATCGCGCCTTTCACCACCTCAGGATGTCCCAAAGTGCATTACAGCCCATGAAGTACTTTTGAAGTGTAGTCACTGTTGTAATGTAGGAAACGCAGCAGCCAATTTATGCACAGCAAGTCCCACAAACAGCAATTACATAAATCTGTTTTAGTGATGTTGGTTGAGGGATTAATATTGGCCAGGACATGGGGGAAAACTCCTCTGCACATCTTCGAATTAGAGCCATGGGATCTTTTATGTCCACCTGTGAGGGCAGACGGGGCCTCGCATCTCATCTGAAAGACGGCACCTGCGACAGTGTAGCACTCCCTCAACACTCTCCTGGGAGTGTTAGTTTAGAGTGTGTGTCTGGAGTAGGACTTGGATAAATGGATAAATATTTGAATAAGAATCTTTTTTAAATGGTATGGGCAAAGGGCAGGGTAATGGGGATGAGAGCCAGCACAGGCGGGATGGAGTGAACCACTTCCTTCTGTGCTATTCTGTCGTTCACCCACACCCCCCAATAAATTAGGGTGAGCCCATGGAAGAACAAGTTGTTTGTGAGCTTCCAAAACTCTCCTGACTCAGGAACTGCCCCCTTGGATTGGAAAAGTGCCAATGTCACTTCATTATTTAAGAAGGGTGCAAGAGGGAAACCAGGAAATTATAGGCCTATTAGTCTAACGTCTGCTGTGGGAAAGTTACTAGAATCTGTTATTAGTGACAAAGTAACTGAGCACTTGGACAAGTACGGATTGATTAGAGAGGGCCAGCATGGATTTGTAAAGGGTAAGTCATGTCTAACTAAACTAGTTGAATTTTTTGAGGGGGTTACTAATGTGGTAGATAAGGGAGTGTCTATGGATGTTATTTATATAGACTTCCGATAAGGTTCCACATAAAAGACTGTAGCAAAAATGAGAGCGCACGGAATTGGATGCAACCTATTGACATGGGTAGGGAATTGGTTATTGGGATTAATCACTTGTTCTCACTCCATAAGGGCCCAATTTTGATAGCTTCCGCCTGGCGGGAACAGCGGAGCAATGGGACAAAGATGGCAGCGAACCACTTGCCACCCTGTTCTCACTCCCGGTATCACCGTCACTATTTTCTCGCAGGCCTCCTCATGGGCTGCACAGACCCCCCCCCCCCCCACTGTTTCAGGAAGAGCCTAATCCTAATACGCCAATCGGGGCCCTATGAGGTACATAGCGCCCTGATGTAATATTGAGGTGCCAATAGGCAGAGTGTGTGCCATGTGCGTGCTCCACCCATTGGTACCAGGCTTTGAGCGACCTAACCAGCAGTCGTTAAAGGGCTGCAGCAGGCCGCTCAGGAACAGACCAGGTAATTTTTTATTAAAGATTTGCATGGGGCCAAGAGGAGCATTCAAGGCCCACATTACATTTCCCAGTGCCGGCTCACCCGCGCTCTCCCGTGATTACCTTGTCCGCTTTGAGATACGCCGCCCAGCTTGGCTCCATGGAGGATTCGTCGGAGTTCCCAGCCTCCCCACGATAGGCCACGTTCCTGTACTGCGCTTGTAGCTCACTGGCAAATGGAGCCCGGCACGGTTCAGGCCTGCTGGCAAGGACTTTGTTTCTCCTGCTGCCTGTCTGAAATCTACCCCAGTGTCTCAGTCTATGTTATCAGAAGAGCTGAAAAAGGGACTAAATAGGACAGCTCTTTCAAAGAGCCGGCACAGGCATGACCGGCCGAACGGCCTCTTTCTGTGCTTTAAGATTCTATGGGGGAAAAATTGAGTTGCGCCCTGCTTTGGGGCGCTAACTTCGCCGGGGCGCTACTTTTAACGCCCCGAAAAAATGAGCGCCCCCCCCCACGGCCTGAAATTGAATGGTAGCGCCCCAAGAGGGAAGTGGGGTGCTACTGGAAGCGCCCCGCCTCCCTCTTGGGGCGCTGCGAGGGAATATTGTGGTACTGCAGGCCTTCCTCCCCTTCTTAAAGGGGAGAGGCCTTGCGCTGCTCGACCCAGGGCCCAGTTGGGCCACCGGGGATCGGAGTGCCGGCAAAAGAGCCCGGCATTCAAGAGAAGTGCCGGGCTCACGGAGCGCAGCCGGCACTCCACGTGGGGGCTTCACAGAAGGCCGGGGACGGCAAAGCGGGCAGGTGCTGGCAGGTGGCCAGCAACAAAAATGGCCGCCCGGCACCGCCCCTTTAATTAGCGCCGCCCCAGCCGCAGGTAGGCCCCCCTGACCCTGTCGGACATAGCGTCCGGCAGTAAGTCAGGGGGCACTACCGAAGATCGCAGCTGGGGCGCGAGCGGGACGCTGCGCACGGTGATGACGTCATCGCCGGCGGCGCAGCACCACGGGGCGCTAACAGTTACTGCCGCCGCTAACCTCCTGCTGAATTTCGCGGGAGGTGTTGGCGGCGCCTCTTAGGGCGCTAACGGGAGGCGCAAAGCAACCGATTTTTTTCCCCCCTATGATTCTATTCTATAATTGGATTAACACAAGGTCCTCTCACCTGTGAGATCAGAGTTTCAATGTATCTCAAACTGATGGGATAAAACACCCCCTCTCTCTCTGCTAGCTCCAAGTGTATCTGAGCACGGGGTTTTTGGTGGGACTTAGCCAGTTCCTACTGGGTGTGAATTCGTCTCACAGAAGACACGGGATTGCCTGCCACCTTCAGCATAATGTATTTACCAGTAGCACACAGCCAGTGCACTATGCACTAGTAACCCCTGCTGAATCAGACCATCCTAATGCTACATAGATTACTCAAAGGCCAACTCGACACTTTACATCAGCTGATTACTTAAAAGCTTCTCTTGGCACTAAGTAAAGTCATAAATATCTACTGAGTGCATTATTCTTAGCGTAAACTGTGAATGGAATGTAAATTATTAATTGTGTAATAATAATTAGCTCGCACGTATATGTTATATATATTGTAAAATACTCACACACATAGAAACATAGAATATAGAAAAATAGGAGCAGGAGTAGGCCATTCGGCCCTTCGAGCCTGCTCCACCACTCAATATGATCATGGCTGATCCTGGAATGGTCACAGGTACTCTGGAGTCTCGTGCCTAGTTTGTGCTGTTTATTTGCTAAGCTGGCCTGTCCCTTTAAGACCGCTGTTCCGATGCTCCGCCATGGGGAAGCGGTCTGAATAAGGACATCTCAGGGTCAATCGAGTGCTAGTTTGCTGCTGCTTTGGAAATGATTCTAGACCGGCAGTTGCTTGCCGTTTTTCCTTGGCAAGAGGCCAGGTTAGTCTGTGTGGAGTTTGCACATTCTCCCCGTGTCTGCGTGGGTTTCCTCCGGGTGCTCCGGTTTCCTCCCACTGTCCAAAAATGTGCGGGTTAGGTTGATTTGGCTATGATAAATTGACCCTTAGTGTTAGGGGGGGATTAAATATGTGGGGTTATGGGGATAGGATGGGATATGTTAGGGGGAATTAAATACGTGGGGTTACGGGGGTCGGGTGGGATATGTGTACTGTGGGGATTAAAGCAGGGACAGGGTACTGGATTTGAATGATCAGCCATGATCGTATTGAATGGTGTTGCAGGCTCGACGGGCCGAATGGCCTACTCCTGCTCCTAGATTCTATGTTTCTATGTTTCTATGTTTCTAAAGGTCAGGAAAAACCAGCAGGAAGTGACTGGATTTCTTTCTCTTTCTGTGTACTCTTTAAGGTTGCTCAGCTGTGATTTTGTTGTTTTGTACGAAATATGCCATCCTGAAGTGTAATGTAAGTATGATTGATGCATTATATGCAAGACTTACACTTAGATAATGCTATCTGTACCAGAGGGTAAGCTCCTGATGTATGCAGGTACTATGTGGGCTAACCTGGATTTGCAGAGTATTGTGCACATGGCAGCACCTCCCAACCTCTACCACCTAGAAGGACAAGGGCAGCAGGTGCGTGGGAACACCACCACCTCCAGGTTCCCCTCCAGGTCACACACCAGCCCGACTTGGAAATATATCGGCTGTTCCTTCATCGTCGCTGGGTCAAAGTCCTGGAACTCCCTCCCTAACAGCACTGTGGGAGTACCCTCACCACACGGACTGCAGCGGTTCAAGAAGCAGGCCCACCACCACCTTCTCGAGGGCAACTAGGGGTGGGCAATAAATGCCAGCCTTGCCAGCGACGCCCATATCCCGTGAATGAATAAAAAAATCATTGTATGATACTGCATAGAAAGTATCGGCACGGTAGCATAGTGGTTATGTTACTGGACTAGTAATCCAGAGGCCTGGACTAATGATCCAGGGACGAGAGTTCATAAACCCACCACGGCAGCTGGGAAATTTAAATTCAATTAATTAAATAAATCTGGAATAAAAAGCTAGTACAAGTAATGGTGACCATGAAACTATCGGATTGTCGTAAAAACCCATCTGGTTCACTAATGTCTTTCAGGGAAGGAAATCTGCCGTCCTTACCCGGTCTGGCCTATATGTGACCCCAGACCCACAGCAATGTGGTTGACTCTTAACTGCCCTCTGAAATGGCCGAGCAAGCCACTCAGTTGTACCAAACCGCTGAAAGAAGACGGACTGCAGCGGTTCAAGAAGGCGGCTCACCACCACCTTCTCAAGGGCAATTAGGGATGGGCAATAAATGCTGGCCTTGCCAGCGATGCCCACATCCCAGGAACGAATAAAAGAAAGAAGCCATTTGGCCCATCGTGCCTGTGCCGGCTCTTTGAAAAAGCTATCCAATTAGGCCCACTCCCCTGCTCTTTCCCCATAACCCTGTGATTTTTTTACCCATCAAGTATTCATCCAATTCCCTTTTGAAAGTTATTATTGAATCTGCTTCTACCACCTTGGGCATATATCGCCGATCCTTCATCGTCGCTGGGTCAAAATCCTGGAACTCCCTCCCTAACAGCACTGTGGGAGCACCTTCCCCACACGCACTGCAGCGGTTCAAGAGGGCGGACCCCCACCAATGTTCCCTCTAATTTTCTTTTTGGGTGCACGGTCCCTTTAAGTGGCTGCGGGGCCCATTCAAATTTTCGCGCACGGGCGATTTCTCCCATTTAAAAGCCGGTGAGCGGCCTGCGCAGGACCTCTAGACCGCTGTGCGGTCGCGCGGCTTAGGGGGAACATTGCCCACCACCCCCTTCTCAAGGGACAATGAGGGATGGGCAATAAATGCCAGCCTTGCCAGCGACGCACACATCCCGTGAATGAATTTTTTCCAGAGGATTGTGTTGCTTCAACAGAATAATGCTGAACTTGAGGACCAGCTGAGTGTCGTCCGCAGCAAAGAAAGGCTTCGTGAATAGGTAGAAAAGAAGTGCTGGTTAGAGGAGTTGTGTCAGGATGTGGTGGAGATACAGAGTGGGGTACCTCAGGGCTCAGTATTGGGACTACTACTGTTGCTAATTTGCATCAAAGACTTGGGATTCAGAAACCCAATGAAAATTGCTCATACCCTTGAGTGAGGGGTGGTGGAATTGGAGGCAGCTCCAAAATGACAGAATGAGCTGGACAAATGATATAACCAGGCAGAACAGTGGCTGCTGAGATTTAACACACAGAGAATGTAAAATTATGGACCATTGTGCGCTTTGGAACTCAGTAGGAATGGGTTAGAAAGGGGAAAATAAGTAAGACACGTAGTCCATGAATGGTGTTGAAAAAGCTATGGATGAAATTGAAAACCTAGGAGTCTTAGTAGACTCGATGCTCCACATGTCCAACCAAAGCAGAGCAGTAATCAACTAAGGATGTTAAACTACAGAGCCCTATGTCAGAGGAAGTCATCATCAATCTATTGGTCAGACCTTGAGTACTGTGACCAGATACTGTGACCTGTTGTGGTCACCAAGACAGAAGGGAGACATAAGAACACAAGAATTAGTTACAGGAGTCGGCCATACCTTCCCCCAACCCCAAGCCTGCTCCGCCATTCAATAAGATCATGGCTGATCTTCGACCTCAACTCCACTTTCCCGCCTGATCTCATATCCCTCGATTCCCCTAGAGTCCAAAAATCTATCGATCTCAGCCTTAAATATACTCAACGACTCAGCATTCACAGCCCTTTGGGGTTGGGAATTCCAAAGACTCACAACCCTCTGAGTGAAGACATTCCTCCTCATCTCGGTCTTAAATGGCCGACCCCTTATCCTGAGACTATGCCCCCTAGTTCTAGACTCTCCAGCCAGGGGAAACAACCTCTCAGCATCTACCCTGTCAATCCCCCTCAGAATCTTATATGTTTCAATGAGATCACCTCTCATTCTTCTAAACTCCAGAGAGCATAGGCCCAATCTATTCAATCTCTCCTCAGAGGACAGCCCTCTCATTCCAGGAATCAGGAGACACTCAAGTGTTGGAGGCAGTGCAGAGAAGAGGCACAAGATTGATGCCTAGGATAGGATGGGATATGTTAGGGGGAATTAAATACGTGGGGTTACGGGGGTAGGGTGGGATATGTGTACTGTGGGGATTAAAGCAGGGACAGGGTACTGGATTTGGATGATCAGCCATGATCGTATTGAATGGCGGAGCAGGCTCGACGGGCCGAATGGCCTACTCCTGCTCCTAGATTCTATGTTTCTATGTTTCTATGTTAGCGGTCTGAGCTAGGAAGAAGGAATGGAGAAACCAGGGCTTTTTAGCCTTGATAGGAGATGTCTGAGTGGTGATCTTACAGACGGTAAATGGTATGGAAATGGTAAATCTAGTTAATTAATTTAAATTAAGTTGCTAGAGTAGGACAAGGAGGCCATAGGTTGAAACTAGAAGGAACAAGGAGGAATGGATAGCATTTGTACAGCTGAGGAAGGCAAGGCAACCAGTTCATCCACGCCAGCTCATAAGGACAAGTTGTGTAAGTTCTAGAAGCATTGCTAACTACAAGCAAATAGACTTTAATCTATTTAATGGACTGGCTATCAATAGTTGACAAGTTAATAGCATTAGACAGCCAGTCCATTAAATAGAACTTATACGACCTTGTCCTTATGAACTGGCATGGATGAACTGGTTCCCTCACCTTCCTCATCTGTAGCGATGCTATCCATTCCTACTAGCTGATTTAGGATTCGACTCCCTTGATAGTTGATGTTGATAGCATTAAAGGGAGACAAATCCTAAATCAATCTCATCAATCTATACCAATCTCAGACACTCATCTCCTGTAAGTTTCTAAGCACCATGCAGTAGATGCTGAATTACTGAGACTTAACAGAACCTTTGTAACCTCTTAAATAACAACAGAAAACGCTGGAAAAACTCAGCAGGCCAGGCAACATCCGTGGAGAGAGAAACAGAGTCAACGTTTCAGGTCGAAGACCCTTCGTCAGAACTCAATTAACCCTACCTACTAAATATTTGCCTTCTCAACATTTTAGTTTAAGTGCTGCTAACTATGATTCCACAGTTAATTGTTAGTTCATGAAGTTGTTGTCTGTCTTTGATAATCGGCAAGCAAAAGTTAATTAATTCACTCAGTAGCTCGTGTGGATTCCGATGGGAGGTTGGCTGTGTAAATGATAATATAATCTGAACTGGTTTATGTAAGACAGTTCGGAGAGCCAAATTTAGGCATGGATCACTCCTCGGCATAGACTGGGTGGTAAACGCCCCACAGTTCCTTGACAAGGAGTTAAGGTGAAAAGAGTTACGGATTTGTCTGGTGCCCATGATGAATATTCTTGGCAGGGTATCGATCCCAGCATTCTTACAGAGCTCCAGATGATGTGTTGCCTCCCATGTGGGGTGAAGGACATAACAAGTGTCTGGGAGAACTCTTGGAACAGGAGGAACAACAGCCAGACATCAAGGTTGAATGGTAGAGGAAAGAGTAAGATGGAGGTATTGCCCCTGCCTCAGCTCATCTGCTGCTGAAGTCCTCAACCATGCCTTTGTTACCTAAAGACTCACCAATTCCAATGCTCTCCTGGCCGGCCTCCCATCTTCCACCCTCCATAAACTCAAACTCAAGCTCAACCAGAGCTCTGCTGCCCATTTCCTAACTCGCACCGTCCCGTTCACCCATCCCCTGTGCTCGCTGACCTAAATTGGCTCCCATTCCAGCAACGCCTCAACTTTAAAATTCTTATACTTTTCAAATCCCTCCATGGCCTCGTCCCTCCCTATCTCTGTAACCTCCTCCAGCCCTACAACCCTCTGAGATCTCTGTACTCCTCCATTAGGGATGGGCAATAAATGCTGGCCTTGCCAGCGACGCCCACATCCCATAAAAACAAAATTAAAAAAAATTCTGGCCTCTTGCGTATCCCCGATTTTCATTGCTCCACCATTGGCGGCCGTGCCTTCAGCTGCCGAGGCCCTAAGCTCTGGAATTCCCTCCCTAAACCTCAATGCCTCTCTACCTCTCTGTCCTCCTTTAAGACGCTCCTTAAAACCTACCTCTTTGACCAAGCTTTTGGTCACCTGTCCTAATATCTCCTTATGAGGCTTGGAGTGGAATTTTGTCTGGTAATGCTCATCTCACAGACAATAACCTCAAGATTACTTCTAGTGCCAGTCGTGGGCTGATTAGGAAGAAATATCAATCAATAGACAGATTTTTGAACGATAAGGGAGTCAAGGGTTATGGGGAGCGGGCAGGGAAGTGGAGTTGAGGCCAAGATCAGATCAGCCATGATCTTGTTGAGTGGCGGAGCAGGTTCGAGGGGCCGAATGACCTACTCCTGCTCCTGCGTCTTATGTTCTTATGTAAAATGGGAGCACGAAATGAGAGGACGAATAGGATTGAAAAAAGAGAGCAGTCTGAAAACATGGGGAAAATGAACAGTAGAACTGGGAAAGACCCAGGGGCGAGATGTTGTGGAGCAAAGAAATAAATGATGGAGAAATGCAACCAGCAGGAAAAGTAAGCAGGCCGAGTATAATAATCACATGGGGAAAGCAAAGACAGAATGAAGAAACAGGTAACAGAGGCCTCAAAATTCTGTACATGAGTGTCAGGAGTCTAAAGAATAAAATCAGGGATCTAGCGGTTTACGTTAGTGAGAGAAACTACTGTGCAAACTTTAGCAAGTGCTGATATTCACTGCGGTGATCTTGCAGAGAGAAAAATTTGCTCTGTAGAGATTAAAGATAATAATAACTACAACTTGCATTTATATGGCGCCTTTAATGTAGTAAAACGTCCCAAGGAGTGTAATCAGAAAAAAACTGACACTGAGCCAAAGAAGGAGGTTCTAAGCAGCGTCTTAAAGGAGGAGAGAGAGGCGGAGAGGTTTAGGGAGGGATTTCCAGAGCTTAAGGCCTAGACGGCTGAAGGCACGGCCACCAATTATAGGGTGAAAGAAGTGGGAGATGAACAAGAGGCCTGAGTTAGAGGAACGCAGAGTTCTCAGAGGGTTGTGGGGCTGGAGGAGGATACAGAGGGGAGGGGGGGTGCGGCTTTTTATGTGATGGATACAATGATTATTGAGACAGAGAAATCTGGATGGGGTACCAAACAAAGTGGAAGCATTAAGAGAAAAAAGGCAGTCATTAGTGCAAGAACAGACCTGGGGTCTTTATACACAAACGTGCGATGGAGAATAATAACAACTTAAGTGAGGATAAACTGGGATATCTAATATGTCAAATGAAAATATGTTTCTGAACACGATACTGGACTGTTCCACGTCTCAATAGTTAAGGAACCCACACTTGGAGGGCCGATACTAGACCTGATACAATGTAACAACCACTAGCAGAGAACACTTTGGAAATAGCATATACATCACCGGTGGGTTTAAAATTGAGTTTACAATGGAGTAAGGGAGGCCTACACAAGGGACTCAACTTTAGGAGGGCGGATTTTTGAGAACAGATTCTTGACTGGAACATAATGTTAGATACAGAGAATGACACACATTGCAGAGAACACAAAGTAACCACATTCCATTGGGAAGGAAGTGAAGAGAATGAAAGTGGTGTGTGTACGACAAGGGGTGGGGATAAGGGGCGGAAAAAACCTTTCCTCAAGTATAAATCTCAGGTAGATCAGAGGATGAAAAAATGAAAATGAAAAATAATGTTAAGGAGGTTAAGATACTGGCTAGGGAGCTAAAGTGTCAACTGAGATTAAGATTATACTATAAAAAGGAAATAACTAGCGTTTATGCAGACCCTTTCACTTTACATGGTATTTACAGTACAGAAACAGGCCATTCGGCCCAACTGGTCCATGCCGGTGTTTATGCTCCACTAGAGTCTCCTCCCACCCTACTTCATCTCACCCTATCAGCTTAACCTTCTATTCCTTTCTCCCTCATGTGTTTATCTAGCTTCCTCTTAAATACTATTCGCCTCAACTACTCCCTGTGTTAGCGAGTTCCACATTTTAACCACTCCATGGGTATAGACATTTCTCCTGAGTTCCTGAATTTATTAGTGACTATCTTATATTTATGGCCCCTAGTTCTTCCTCAGGAGATGTCCCAAAGCACTTTATAGCCAGCAAATTACCTTTGAAGTGCAATTATTGTTTTTTGTAAGGAAAATGAGACAGTAATTTTGGGCACAGCAAGATTCCGCAAACAGCAATGAGATAAATGGTCGTGCATCTTTTACATCCACCCGAGCTGTCAGACACGGCCTCAGTTCGACGACTCATCTGAAAGATGGCACCTCCGACAGTGCAGCACTCCTTCAGTGTTGTACTGAAATGCCAACCGAGATTATGTGGGGCTTAAACCCACAACCGAGAGGTAATGCCAATGCATAACACTGTCATTCCAATTCTCCAGCCCATTAGTGGAGTCACTGTTGTTTTATAGGCACGCCAGTTTGTGCACAGCAAGGTCCGACAAACAGCAATGTGATAAATAAATTAATAACATCAGAACTACCCCACTCTTCAAATAGTGGTATGAGATCTTTTGTTTATTTGTTCATGGGATGTGGGCGTCGCTGGCAAGGCCAGCATTTATTGCCCATCCCTAGTTGCCCTTGAGAAGGTGGTGGTGAGCCGCCTTCTTGAACCGCTGCAGTCTGTGTGGTGAAGGTACTCCCACAGTGCTGTTAGGGAGGCAGTTCCAGGATTTTGACCCAGCCCCAGCGACGATGAAGGATCGGCGATATACTTCTAAGTCAGGATGGTGTGTGACTTGGAGGGGAACTTGGAGGTGGTGGTATTCCCATGTGCCTGCTGCCCTTGTCCTTCTAGGTGGAAGAGGTCGCGGGTTTGGGAGGTGCTACCGAAGAAGCCTTGGCGAGTTGCTGCAGTGCATCTTGTAGATAGTACACACTGCAGCCATGGTACGCCGATGGTGGAGGGAGTGAATGTTGAAGGTGGTGGATGGGGTGCCAATCAAGCAGGTTGCTTTGTCTTGGATGGTGTCGAGCTTCTTGAGTGTTGTTGCAGCTGCACTCATCCAGGCAAGTGGAGAGTGTATCATTACACTCCTGACTTGTGCCTTGTAGATGGCGGAAAGGCTTTGGGAAGTCAGGAGGTGAGACACTCGCTGCAGAATACCCAGCCTCTGACCTGCTCTTGTTGCCACAGTATTTATGTGGTTGGTCCAGTTAAGTTTCTAGTCAATGGTGACCCCCAGGATGTTGATGGTGGTGGATTCGGCGATGGTAATGCCATTGAATGTCAAGGGGCAGTGGTTAGATGCTCGCTTGTTGGAGATAGTCATTGCCTGGCACTTGTGTGGCACGAATGTTACCTGCCACTTATCAGCCCAAGCCTGAATGTCGTCCAGGTCTTGCTGTATGCGGGCATGGACTGCTTCATTATCTGAGGAGTTGCGAATGGCACTGAACACTGTGCAGTCGTTTACATTTATCTGAAGACAGGCAGAGCCTCGGTTTAACGTCTCATCTGTAAAGCAGCACTTCCAAGAACGTAGTACTTCCTCAGCAATTCACTTTACTGGTGTCAGTCTAGATTACATCCTGAAGCCTTGGAGGGAGACTTGAATCTCCAAGTTGGCAGGGCTCATACTATGAAGCTACTGGTGTAAGGCAGTCCATGCCAGTGTCACGGCAGCCCTTAGCATCTGCCACACTTTAAACACAGTTAGTTGAAACTGAATATGAAGTTATTGCCCAGTTCTCCCCCGTTTTTTCCTTTTTTCCCTTCCTTCCTTCCTTCCTTCCTTTCTTCCTCCTTCCCTCCCTTCCTTTCCCCAGTCTGTGCCAAGGTAGGTGGTCACCAAGACTGGTCTCAGTGTCCCTGAGCTGTGTGGGGGTGGCGGGGCTGGGGGAGTGTTTGGGAAATTAGCCAGCTTTCCCACTCCAGATCGCTACTCTTGAAATGTGTGCATGCACATATCCACAGACACACATGTGTGAACAGTGGAGTGATTGGGCTCAGCTACGATGCCTTACCCTGTTCAATAGTCCGACAAATGTCATTGACGGGGCTTGCACATTAAGAATAGCTACACTGTGAGGAGGTGGCACCACAACATCCAGATCTTTACATTTCCAAAATCAGAACTTTCACCATTATTATTTTTTTCTGGGGAAGAGGGGAGAAAACTGGGAGGAGAAATATTACTTGTGAAAATTCTGGTGTAAGATGCAAGCTCGTCCAATGCGAGCATGATTTATGACTTGTCTTCAGCCTGGAACCGTGAAATGACGTGAAATCATGGGGCTGCCACATCCCACACATTACTAACGGTCTCCACATAGCCTGGCTTTGGTCCTACAGCTAATTTACAGGCACTGGCTAAGATTCCGGTCATTCTGGCTGGCCTCTTTCTCTTATCTTCATTATTAACCTGTCTCTTACATGATTGACTCTTTTTCTCTCTAATAAGACCATCTTTCTTAAACATTAATGCTTCATTGCACAAGGTCCTGCCTGCTACTCGCGACAGAAAGCATCTGTTCTTGTTAAAGAAGTGAAAGCGATGCCCGCCTCCAGCTGCACAGGCAATTTTTAGCATTAGCGACTCTGTCAGCTCCCTCCTGCCCTGCTCTCGGCCCGCGTCGGCTATCCTTGTGTCGCAGAGGTTCTCCGGAGCAGCTCCAGACATGTCCCTTAAAGCCTCGGCTGCTTAAGTTATACGGACCAGGGAGCACCTTGGCTTCGGTCATTATCACATTGCTGTTTCTGGGATCTTGCTGTGTGCAAATTGGCTGCTGCGCTTCATAAGAACATAAGACGTAGGAGCAGGATTAGGCCACTTGGCCCCTCGAGCCTGCTCCGCCATTCAATAAGATCATGGCTGATCTTGGGCTCAAAGCCACTTCCCTGCCCGCTCCCCATAACCCTTCACTCCCTTGTCTTGCAAAAATCTGTCTATCTCCACCTTAAACATATTCAATGACCCAGCCTCCACAGCTCTCTGGGGAAGAGAATTCCAAAGATTCACGACCCTCTGAGAGATGAAATTCCTCCTCATTTCCGATTTAAAAGGGTGCACCCTTATTCTGAAATTATGCCCCCGAGTTCTAGATTCCCCCACGAGGGGAAACATCCTCTCTGCATCTACCCTGTCAAGCCCCTTCAGAATCTTATGGGGTAAAAATTCAGTTGGTTGCGCCTCCCGTTAGCGCCTTAAGAGGGCGCTAATGGGGCGTTAAGCCGCTAACGCCCGGGCGCAGCGCTGTTTGCGCCGCTTGAGAACTTAACTTGAGATTGTGCGGCGGCGCTAAAACTTACCGCTGCGACCACCTGCGCGCGCAGATTGTGACGTCATTCCATGGTGCAACGCCCTTGGGGCGCCCCGGAGCGGAAATTGAGTGGCGCCCCCTGCCTTACCGCCTGGCGCTTCCAACGACCGGAAGACTGGAACGTTATCAATCGCTGTGGGGCTGGGGGGGGCGCTATTTAAAGGGGGCCTCTTCCTGTCTTTTTCTGTGGTCGACATTTATGCACCACTCGTTCTGAGAGAGAGAGAGAGATTCGGAGAGAGAGAGAGAGAGACTTCTACATTGACTCAACGCTTTGTGAGGTAGTTTGGCCTAGTTCATCCTAACTTTGTTGCTACTTTAGTTGCTGTACCTCATTACTTTTCTGGCAAAGAGAATATGGGGGCTGCAATGATTGGGGGCGTCGTCCTGCTCCAGCTGAATCGGAGGATAGTGAGACGCAGACAGAGAGTGGCAATGATGGCCAGATGGAGGAGGGCCATCAGGCGCATGTACAGGAGAGCTTACCCTCCCAGGGTATATCGTGAACAGCTCTCCTACATCCATATGTCCGAGGAGCTGTGTTTGCGAAGGCTGCGATTCAGCAAGGAGGTGGTCACTGAGCTCTGCCACCTGCTGCAGCCAGATCTGCAGCCTCAGCTGAGGTCCAGGACGTCTCTGTCGGTGGCAGTGAAGGTCACAGTGGCTTTGAACTTCTACGCCACTGGCTCATTCCAAGCTGCTGTTGGGGACCTCGCCAATATCTCCCAGTTTGCGGTGCATCGCTGCATCCGGCAGGTCACCAATGCCCTCTTCAGAAGGAGACGAGACTTCATCTCTTTCCCTATGACCCCAGACAAGCAGCATGACCGTGCTATGGGCTTTGCGAGGGTAGCGGGCTTCCCCATGGTGCAGGGCGCCATTGACTGCACGCATGTGGCTTTGCGTGCTCCGCGAGAGAATGCAGAGGAGTTCCGGAACAGAAAGGCGTTCCATTCCTTGAATGTGCAGTTGGTCTGTGACCACAGACAGGTGATTCTCGCTGTCAATGCCCACTATCCGGGCAGCTGCCACGATGCTTTCATCCTGCGCCAGACTACTGTGGCAGAACTTTTCGAGGCACCGCATCAGCCAGTTGGTTGGCTTCTGGGGGACAAGGGGTACGCATTGAGCACCTGGCTGATGACACCGCTCCGTGCGCCAAACACCCCTGCTGAGCTGCGGTACCAGGAAAGCCATCAAGCAACCAGGAACATTATTGAGCGCACAATCGGCGTGCTGAAACAACGGTTCCGCTGTCTGGACCATTCCGGAGGAGCCCTGCAGTACTCGCCTGAGCAAGTTTCGAAGTTCGTAGTCGTGTGCTGCATGTTGCACAACATGGCAATCCTCAGGACCCAGCCAATGCCACCAGGCCTTGTAGCACCACCAGAGGAGGAGGAGGAAGAGGAGGAACAGGACGAGGACGATGATCATCAGCAGCACCAAGGCAGGAGGGCGGCCCACAATGGTCAAACTGCAAGGGCCGTCCGTCAACGACTAATAGCAAGCCGCTTCTAGGGCCCCTGCCATTGCTACAAACACGAATCAACCCAGCACGCAACCCCTAAGCCGGCCAAGGCACCAATAATTCCAACCACCAGCCATGTATATTTTGAATACAGAAACTTATTTATTTTACAAACTCTGTGTGTGTCAATTCCTCATGACAAACTCATAGAAATAAACACAAAAAACAGTCAATAACATAACTGGTTCTCACAACCTGGAGATAATGTCCAAAACACTAAACAAAAGTTGGGCCATGAACCTCGGCCTTTAATAAAAAAATGACCAGCATTTTGGCACACCTCCTACATTTTGCCCTTCGAGGGTGATCTCCTTCCCTTGCGCACTTCCCCCCTTCTAACCCTACTGCTCCTCCGTAATGGGACCTCAGTGGCTGCAGCAAGGCTGGTGGAAGGCTGCTGCTCGTCAGACCCTGACACTGCAGATGCCCCTGAAGGACGGCCTCGACCACTTCTGGGCCTGGAGGGCCCGGCTGCAGACTGCACCAACTCTGCATGGGCGGCAGCAGTCTGTCCTACAGGCGGTGGCAAGTGCAGTGGAGAAGTGACAGTGTTGGCAGCAGGAATGCTGTCATCGTGAGAGAGGACAGCAACTCCCTGCTTGCCCGACACACTGGCACTCCCACGGGGCAGCACTTCAGCATCCGGAGCAATCTGCCGGAGAACAGATTGCTGGCCTGCTGCGGCGCGGTGACAGCCCCGGGGACATGTGCACGAACCATCGAGGATGGCAGCAGTCAGTGCTCGCGTGGCCTCAATCTGAGTCTGCATGAGAGCAGTCTCAGATGGGTTCCTGGCAGCCAGTGACTGAATTGCAGCACTAAGCTTTAGTGTGGCATCCGCCTGTGCTACAGCGAAGTGCTCCACACTCCTTGCCAGTGCCTCAATGCATTCGGGCACCCTTCCCACTGCACCCATGAGCTCAGTGTGCATGCCCACCGCCTGGCTGTTCATTTCTGCAATCAGCCGCTCCTCCTCTGCGTCCATTGCAGTAGGAGTGTCTGGCATACTCTCCCTCTGGGGAGAAGGCTCCCGTTCTTCCCTCCCCCCCCCATGGCGTTGCTGCAGCCCGCTGGGTCCTGGAGCTTCACCATCATCAGCCCCTTCCCCCCTGCTCCCCTCCGGGGAAGGCGTGTTCCCAGTGTGGCCATGGGCTTCCTCGGGAGAGGGTGGCACTGATGCTCCGGCTTCCTCTTCCTCCTCAGCTGCAGCATCACTCCCAGTGGCAGCTTCAGGGCCCGTCTCCTCAGCTGGTGAATCACCATCTGAAAGCAGGGAGGTACAAGAGTGGCTTTAGCGTGAGGACAGGGTGGCAGTAAGGGAGGAATAAGTGCAGCGAGTTAGCAAGTTGGATTGAAAGTGTCAAAGGCTGGTATTGTGAGGGACAAGTGGAAGGACAGAGGACAAAAAGGTGATGACCTTACCATTGCTGTCCACAACGGGGTCGGCGTCCCCAGTGGCGACGGGACCGATCACCCGGCTTGCCACAATCCTGTGGACGCGCTCCTCCAGATCGCTGAGGGGTTGCAGCTGAAGCCGCCCTGCACCCGTCCGTTGCTGCTGTCTCCGATTATGAGCCAGCTTAGCCTGCAAGAAAAAGGACAGCATCTGAGTAAATATACAGCCATGGTCTTGCCTGATGTGCCTCCCATAGGTGAATAGCCCTTACAATATACAGCCATGGTCTTGCCTGATGTGCCTCCCATAGGTGAATAGCCCTTACAATATACAGCCATGGTCTTGCCTGATGTGCCTCCCATAGGTGAATAGCCCTTACTGTATGCAAAGTGTGGAATGAGTGTGTGTGTTTGATGAAAGGGCCATAGGTGTTGCATGAGTGTTGTGCATTGGGGTTTTAAGACCCTCTGGCCATAGAGTGAGGTTGAGATGGAGGGATGGAGAGGTATTGAGAAAAAGCCACTCACCCTGACGACCCGAGTGAGGTCGTTGAATTTTTTGCGGCACTGAACATGGGTCCTGGGCACCATGCTCCTGGAGGAGACGCTCTGAGCCACCTCCCTCCACACTCTTCTGAACTCGCGTGGCAAAGGCCTCCTGCCACTCTCCGGGAACAGCATGCATCGTCTGCGCTCCACTGCGTCAACCAGAGCATCCAAGGCCCGCTCGGTGAAGCGATGAGTGCGTTCTCTCACCCTCTCCATGCTTGGCAGCAAAATGGATTACAGGTCTCTCCAGGCTGAGATTCAAGGCTGCAATGAGCAGGGTGTGGCTGGGGAGCAAGTGGCCCCCCCCGCTTTAAGAAGTGTCCGGCGCCAGTGTGTCTGTGTTCCCTCGCTAACTGGCAGCAGCTGCGCTGCGCTCGCGCGCTGAGGTAGCGCCTCACTCCTTGGCCTTTGCGCCTTAAGAGAGGTGTGCAGCGCCTGCTTTAGCGCTCCACTCACCTCCCGGGGCGGTAAAAGTGAAGTTTCCTGTCAGTGCCGATAATTAGCGCCAGGCGCTAATATTTGCGCTCGGACGATATTTGCGCCCCAAATGGGGCGCGACCTAATTTCTACCCCTATATGTTTCAATAAGACCCCCTCTCATTCTTCTAAACTCCAATGAGTATCGGCCCAGCCTGCTCAACTGTTCTTCATAAGACAACCCTCTCATCTACATTACATGACATCTACCCTACATTACAACACTGACTGCACTTCAAAAGTGCTTTGTTGGCTGAGAAGTGTTTTGGGGCGTCCTGAGGCGCTATATAAATGCAAATCCTTTCTTTCTTTTAACAGTATGTGCTGAGTGAGTGGGCCTCAGTAAGGGGGGGCACCGTTAGGAGGCTCTGCAATTGGTATCAGCGCCCTTGGATTAGGGAGGGGGCCACATAAACTCAGGATCCTGCTCCTGCTTGGTATTCTGTGACGCGCCTACTGTCAGCACATGGTGATCGCAGGTGAGGATAGCATGATATTTAGCTGTGATACTCCCTGCACTGAAATACCATGTGAACGCTCACTGTCTTGACTTACACGTGAAGGATGGGCCACCAGGACAAGCTACAAGAGCTAGACTGGCATCTGATTCCAGCCTTCCACATGAGGTAATAAAACCAAGGCACACCTGGCTGTCCCGGGTGGATTTTAATAATCTTTGTATTATTTGCAGAAGAGAAGTGCGTTCCTGCCTCAAACTAGGAATCCACCTGAAAGGGCAGACGGGGCCTCGGTTTAACGTCTCATCCGAAAGACGGCACCTCCGACAGTGCAGCACTCCCTCAGCACTGCACTGGTAGGTGTCAGCCTGGATTATGTGCTCAAGTCTCTGGAGTGGAAACTCACGACCATCTGACTCAGAGGCGAGAGTGCTACCCACTGAGCCACGGCTGACACACGACATGGAGGTGAAAGCTAAACTTGTTGTCGAGCAGTACGTTAAGGATCCACACCTCCTGACTCGGCCTGAGGTGGCAGCAGGAGAAGTTAATGGAGTCAAGCTGGATCCAAGTAGGTGCCGGCGGGAGTCAGAGGGGATGGCTTCAACTCTGCTGACATTGAGCTGGACGAACTTTTTGACTCATCCAGGCCTTGAGGTCGCAGAGTGCAGCAACAGCCTTTGGATTGGTGGAGGAGGCAGTGAGGTGGATGAGGAGCCACAGCAATAGCTCCAGGGGTTCCCGCTGACCTCCTTCCGAAGTTACGGTGGACGATAGGGAGAGCCTCCTCACAGCCTCCGCGGAAACGCCAGGTACGTATTTCCAACTGAGCCATTGCAGGAGCCCTGAACTGGGCACTTCCAACGTACAAAGCTTATTGGTGTCACTCAGTTTTTCTGATGCCCTCTGCGTTCTGAGCCGCGGCTCAGTGGGTAGCACACTCGCCTCTGAGTCAAAAGGTCATGAGTTCAAAGTCCCACTCCAGCAACATCAGCACATAATCTAACCTGGCACTTCAGTGCAGTGCTGAGGGAGTGCTGCACTGTCGGAGGTGCCGTCATTCGGATGCGATGATAAACCCGAGGCCCCGTCTGCCCTCTCAGGTGGATGTAAAAGATCCCATGGCACTATTTCGAAGAAGAGCAGGTGTCCTGTGCCAATATTTATCCCTCAATCAATAGATTATTTGATCATTATCACATTGCTGTTTGTGGGACCTTGCTGTGCACAAATTGTTTCCTACATTGCAACAGTGACTACACTTCAAAAGTACTTCATTGGCTGTAAAGCGCTTTGTGACATCCTGAGGTCATGAAAGGCGCTATAGAAATGCAAGTTCTTTCTTCCTTTTCAGGAACTATTGGTATTTTAATTAAATGATTAGTAATAGCAGAGATAGAAATGTAGATATGGCTACTATATGCTAATCAGATGCGAAGTGGTGCAGTTAGGTATGAGGGAGCTATAGTCACAGAATGGACAAAGCACATAAATAATTAATGTTTCTGGAAAGAGCTTGTTATGAATATATTTATTAGACAAGTAGAGAGTGTATATCTCGGCCCCATCATCACTGCTGAACTGATGGATAGGAATTTATTGGTAGGAAGTATAATATATATATATAAATATATGGATCTGTATAGATAGACTGGTCTGATAGGGAGTGCTCTGTAAAAAGAAATAGCACAAATGTTGGAAATCTAAAGTAAAGACAGTGTTAGCAGGTCAGTCAGCATCTGAACAGAGTTGGTGGGTTAAGGGGAACTGCTAGGGTAGATGGAGAGAAACTATTTCTGCTGGTTGGGGAGTCTAGGACTAGGGGGTATTGTCTAAAAATTACAGCCAGGCCTTTCAGGAGTGAAGTTAGGAAACACTTCTACACGCAAAGGGTGGTAGTAGTTTGGAACTCTCTTCCGCAAACGGCAATTGATGCTGGGCCAATTGTTAATTTTAAATCTGAGATTGATAGATTCAAAGGTATTAAGGGATATGGGCCAAAGGCGGGTATATGGAGTTAGGTCGCAGATCAGCCATGATCTTGTTGAATGGCGGAACAGGCTCGAGGGGCTGAATGGCCTCCTCCTGTTCCTATGTTCCTAACAGGGCTGATTATCTGTTCACTCTCGCCATCACTGGCAGGGTCCACTGATCGGGTTACTGCAGGTTGGGCAGCCCTTGAGTTTCCAACCATTGATGTAAATGAAAAGCCCGCAGTTTCCCAACCAGTGCTCTCCGTGACCGCCTGATTGGGGAATCAGCGCTAGTGACTCAGAGTTAACCTTCCTCAGAACAGTACACCAGGGCAGTGGGCATTGTGCAGGAGAGGGGGTCATAATGCCATTGCTGCTGAAGCTGTGGGTTATGGGAGAGGGCTTCTTGTCCCTCTATCAGGCGTATGATGCCAGTTTCTGCACATGAATATAAATACCTCAAGTGCTGAATCATCATCAGTGGAAGTACCAGGTTTGTTCAAGCTGAGCTGGGGAGTGGCGCAATTGTTCACTTAGATCACCGGTCGCACCTGCCCTGTCAGTTGTCATATCAGACAGATTAGGATCACTCTGTGCTGCAAAATGTGCAACAGATTGCCTTTTAGGAACAGATTACCAGCTACGAGGCTGAAATATGTCCATTTAACGACCTGTACGTTATGACTTTATATTTTAAAAAACAGCCCCAGGCTGCCATCTCAACACTTAGTCAGTGGTGCACCTACGGCTACTGAGAGGAAGCAGGACATCTCCCCATCCGCCCCAGTCCCCATCTGTTAATGCCACCTTTGTCTGGATATGGAAACGAGTCCTGAGACTGAATCCCAACAGTAAAGACGATGTGCTGTGAGGAAAGTCTATGTGAGTTAGGGACAAGAAGACAAGATAGATACAGATGAGGATGTCCATTCAGCCTTACTTAGCCTCTTCTGTCCAGAAAAACCCTACAGTTCCACCCCACCCCACCCCACCTACCCCCTCCCCCCCACCCCGCAATTCTCCCTCCCTCCCCCACCCCCCATCAACCGAGGATGACTTGCTTCCACATTAAAAATGAGTTCTCAGGTGACTGATGAGTCCAATGCGGGACCTACAGTCTCTGTCACAGGTGGGGCAGACGGTGGTTGAAGGGGCGGGTGGGTGGGGTGCTTGGGTTGACGTGCGCTCCTTCCGCTGCTTGTGCTTGGCTTCCGCTTGCTCCTGGCGAAGAGACTCAAGGTATTCGGCGCCTTCCCGGATGCTTCTCCTCCACTTTGTGTGGTCTTGGGCCAGAGATTCCCAGGTGTCGGTGGGGATGTTGCACTTTTTCAAGGAGGCTTTGAGGGTGTCCTTGAAGCGTTTCCTCTGCCCACCTGGGGCTCTCTTGTCGTGTCGGAGCTCCGAGTAGAGCGCTTATTTTGGGAGTCTCATATCGGGCATGCGGACGAGGTGACCAGTCCATCTATATAAATGCAAGTTGTTGTTGTTGCTCTTGTTGATTGAAGGAGCAACTCTCACCTGGGCCACCAGTATGAGCACTGCTGTTGGCTCTAGCGTTTCTGGGCCGGGCAAGGGTAGAACAAAACTCAACCAGATGTTCCTGTTTACTATTTTATTAATTATCTAGGCTCACACACTCAGTCGGTGGTGTACCTACGGCTACTGAGATGAAGCGTGGCATCTTTGGCAGGGCACCAAGTGTAACCAGCGCCTACTGAACTGTACGGCAGCATGAGTCAGTGCCCACTGAGATGGAGGCAGATCATGGGAGTGGAAAAGTTGGTGGAATGCGACTTATCATCAAGGTCACTGACCGTGTGGTTTTCACAAAAAACTGGATGGAATGTGATCCCTAAAACACCAATAAAAATCCTTGAATTGCATGCAATAAAAATAGAATTGGACTTCAGCCACCATAAACCAGCACCTTTGCGCAGGTACACGCCAATCACATAATTGTCCTTAAGTTATCTCTCTCAGAATGGCAGTCGGAAGATTTGCCAATGGTAGGGTACTGTTATGTCAAGTGATGGTCATGCTCAGTCAGCCAATCCATGCAAGGTGCTCACCAAGGTGGGGATTACATAGAATTACATTGAATTTACCGCACAGAAACAGGACATTCGGCCCAACTGGTCCACGCCAGAGTTTATGCGCCACAGGAGCCTCCTCCCACCCTATTTCATCTCACCCCATCAACATAATCTTTGTTTCAGCTGTGGCTCAGTGGGTAGCACACTCGCCTCTGATGCCAGAAGGTTGTGGGTTCATAATCCCACTCCAGGGACTTGAACACATTAAAGCAAGGCTGACAGTCCAGTCCAATGCAGTGCTGAGGGAGTGCTGCACTGTCGGAGGTGCCGTCTTTCGGATGAGACGTTAAACCGAGGCCCCGTCTGCTCTCTCAGGTGGACGTAAAAGATCCCACGGCACTATTTTGAAGAAGAGCAGGGGAGTTATCCCCGGTGTCCCGGCCAATATTTATCCCTCAATCAACATCACTAAAACAGATTATCTGGTCATTATCACATTGCTGTTTGTGGGACCTTGCTGTGCGCAAATTGGCTGCCTCGTTTCCCACATTACAACAGTGACTACACCTCAAAAATACTTCATTGGCTGTAAAGTGCTTTGAGATGTCTGGTGGTCGTGAAAGGCGCTATAGAAATGCAAGTCTTTCTTTCTCTCTCCTGTGTTTATCCAGCTTCCCCTAAATGTATCCATGCTATTCGGCTCAACCACTCCCTGTGGCAGCGAGCTCCACTCCCTGGGTAAAGTAGTTTCTCCTGAAATCCCTATTGGATATATTAGTGACTGGGCAGACAACCACTCCCAAGATTAGCTATCATGCAGAGTAAAGCTTCCGCTACTTTGCCCCAAAAGTGTGCCGCAGTTCAAACTCCAGAAGAGCGCCTCCTACTGCACCAGTGTGGCATTGTCACCTGTCTGAGTGACATTGCCAGTTGTGCCCAATTAAGTGTGCTTTTGTGCTATGGGACAGAGGAGATGTTTATCCCATCAGTCTGGTATGGGATGCAATACTCCTCTGTCTGGGCTGGTTTTGAACCCAGATCTCAGAGATGAAAGGCCAATATCTAACCCACTGTACCACCCATACACCCGTCCTAGACGTTTTAAAGACGAAACATCAAGTCATAGAATCACAAAAAGGAGACCATTCAGCCCATCGTGCCTGCGCCGGCTCAAAGAGTTTTCCATTGAGTCCCAGTTCCCTGCTCTTTCCCCATAGCCCTTAAATTTTTCCCCAAATGTCACCAAAATATTTGAAATGGGATGCAAAAGCAAACAGATTCAAGCCTATTTAATTCAGCACAACCAAGTTGTGCTGAAGTCTTTTCTAACTGGCTACAGAGGTCTCTTATAGTGGAGCTGAAGACACAAACCACAAATGATCTGCTCTGCAGTGTCTGAACAAGTTGCTTTTTGCAATTTGATTTCAGGGGTAGAAGAAACAAAACTTGCCTCCTGTATCCTGTGCCTATCCATCAAGTTAACGACCCATGACACAGTTTACTGTAAGGCTTTCGAATTCCTGGATATGAAATGTTTGCTCACCTGTCTGGACTTGACTTGTTCATTTTTTCTTGGGAGTTTCACACCCAGTTGCGTGACAGAGAAAAAGAAAAGAATTGGGGGTCGATTTTGCTGTCATTTTGCTCAGATTACAGCAGCCCCCGTGATTCAGGGCAGGTAAAAGGATGTTTTAATTAAGCTACTGATCCCGCCAAGAAGTGGTCGCATGCGCTGTTGGTGTCGCTTTCTCTCCTTAACTCGTCCCTGTGTTGTGTAATTATCTCTGAATCTGTTAAAATAGTAGGTCGCTACTTAACTAATACTAACTTGGTATCAATCGTTATGGTTTTTTTTTATTCGTTTATGAGATCTGGGCGTCGCTGGCAAGGCCAGCATTTATTGGCCATCCCTAATTGCCCTTGAGAAGGTGGTGGTGAGCTGCCTTCTTGAACCGCTGCAGTCCGTGTGGTGAAGGTACTCCCACAGTGCAGTTAGGGAGGGAGTTCCAGGATTTTGACCCAGCGACGATGAAGGATCGGCGATATACTTCTAAGTCAGGATGGTGTGTGACTTGGAGGGGAACTTGGAGGTGGTGGTGTTCCCATGCGCCTGCTGCCCTTGTCCTTCTAGGTGGAAAAGGTCACGGGTTTGGGAGGTGCTGCCGAAGAAGCCTTGGCAAGTTGCTGCAGTGCATCTTGTAGATGGTACACACTGCAGCCACGGCACGCTGGTGGTGGAGGGAGTGAATGTTTAAGGTGGTGGATGGGGTGCCAATCAAGTGGGCTGTTTTGTCCTGGATGGTGTCGAGCTTCTTGAGTGTTGTTGGAGCTGCACTCATCCAGGCAAGTGGAGAGTATTCCATCACACTCCTTACTTGTGCCTTGTAGATGGTGGAAAGGCTTTGGGGAGTCAGGAGGTGAGACACTGGCCGCAGAATACCCAGCCTCTGACCTGCTCTTGTTGCCACAGTATTTATGTGGCTGGTCCAGTTAAGTTTCTGGTCAATGGTGACCCCCAGGATGTTGATGGTGGGGGATTCGGCGATGGTAATGCCGTTGAATGTCAAGGGGCGGTGGTTAGACTCTCGCTTGTTGGAGATAGTCATTGCCTGGCATTTGTGTGGCGCGAATGTTACCTGCCACTTATCAGCTCAAGCCTGCACGTCGTCCAGATCTTGTTGCATGCGGGCATGGACTGCTTCATTATCTGAGGAGTTGTGAATGGCGTTGAACACTGTGCCGTCATCAGCGAACATCCCCATTTCTGACCTTATGTTGGAGGGAAGGTCATTGATGAAGCAGCTGAAGATGGTTGGGCCTTGGACACTGCCCTGAGGAACTCCTGCAGCGATGTCCTGGGGCTGTGATGATTGACCTTCAATCACCACAACCATCTTCCTTTGTGCTGGTATGACTCCAGCCAGTGGAGAGTTTTCCCCCCGATTCCCATTGACTTCAGTTTTACTAGGGCTCCTTGATGCCACACTCGGTCAAATGCTGCCTTGATGTCAAGGGCAGTCACTCTCACCTCACCTCTGGAATTCAGCTCCTTTGTCCATGTTTGGACCAAGGCTGTAATGAGGTCGGGAGCCGAGTGGTCTTGGTGGAACCCAAACTGGGCATCAGTGAGCAGGTTATTGGTGAATGAGTGTCGCTTGATAGCACTGTTGATGACACCTTCCATCACTTTGCTGATGATTGAGAGTAGACTGATGTGGTGGTAATTGGCCGGATTGGATTTGTGCCGTTTTTTGTGGACAGAACATACCTGGGCAGTTGTCCACATTGTCAGATAGATGCCAGTGTTGTAGCTGTACTGGAACAGCTTGGCTAAAGGCGCGGCTAGTTCTGGAGCACAAGTCTTCAGCACGATAGCCGGGATGTTGTCGGGGCCCATAGCTTTTGCTGTATCCAGTGCGCACAGTTGTTTCTTGATATCACATGGAGTGAATCGAATTGGCTGAAGACTGGCTTCTGTGGTGGTGGGGACCTCAGGAGTAGGCCGATATGGATCATCCACTCGGCACTTCTGGCTGAAGATGGTTGCAAACGCTTCAGCCTTGTCTTTTACACTCATGTGTTGGGCTCCACCATCATTGAGGATGGGGATATTCATGGAGCCTCCTCCTCCCATTAGTTGTTTAATGGTCCACCACCATTCACGACTGGATGTGGCAGGACTGCAGAGCTTTGATCTGATCCGTTGATTGTGGGATCGCTTAGCCCTGTCTATAGCACGCTGCTTCCGCTTTTTAGCATGCATGTAGTCCTGTGTTGCAGCTTCCCCAGGTTGGCACCGCATTTTTAGGTACGCCTGGTGCTGCTCCTGGCATGCTCTTCTACACTCCTTGTTGACCAGGGTTGGTCCTGTTTAGAGAAAGGGATCCCGAGGACGAAGGATCTTAGGGAAATTTTCCTTTATATGTGTAATGTTCGATTGGGTACAGTGCATTTGTTTCACAAGTTAATAAACAGAGAATCTGATGGAGGCGGTGGTTTAAACAGGCGTCTTCTTTCAGTATCGTCTTTGGATGTCTCTTTCCATGTCCGGAGGCTCCAGAGCTTGGCTGCTCTCCAGTTCGATTTTATTTGATCTTGGGGTGTGGATGGCACTGGCAAGGCCGAATTTATTGCCCATCCTTAGTTGCCGAAGGGTGGGCCTTAATCTGAAGCAATTGCCTTTTTTTTCAACTGAAACAGCATTAAGAGTCAACCACACAAGTGTGGGACTGGAGTCAGAGGTAGGCCAGACCGGGTAAGGACAGCAGGTTCTCTTCCCTGAAGGGCATTAGTGAACCAGTTGGATTTTTAAGACAATCCAGGAACTCTCAAGGTCACCTTTCCTGGTGCCAGCCTAAAGATTACCAGGTTTTCTTGATTTAACTTCCCAACTCGCCACGGTGGGATTATGAACTGACAAGTTCTCGGTTGTTAGTCCAGTGACATAACCACTCGGCTACCGTATTACTTAACGCTAGTTGTGAACTACAAGGAAGAGTGATTGTACTCTTTGAATCTATGAAACGGGAAGCCTACTGAAAGAACCTTGGAAAAAACCTAATTCATACCAACGAAGCTATGAATTCAATTAAAGAAACCTTGAGAAAGACTAACAAGGACGAGGGGCGGATCACTTGTGACTGTCTGAGTTGAGCTGAGTCCCATTGGTTATGGTACTGGATAAACAACTTTGAAGTCGTGAGTTCAAAACCCACCATAGCAAGTTGAGTAAATCTGATGATTTGTGGGCTGCCACCAGAAATAAATGGCCATGAAAGCTGCCGGATTGCCGTAAAATTTGGAGATAATTAGAACATAAACATCTGCTCTGAGGAAGAGTAGATAAGACTGTCTAGGTTGACAGAATAATAAACAAATGGGTCATAAATAGAGATAACCATCCAACTAGGGGAGGTAAAGTGCTGTGAAAATGTATCTGTAGTTGACCCAACCATCTGCTGCACCCTCTCCCACCATTATCTCTGCACCACCTCCTCATTACTGCCATCCACGCCCCACCCCCTCAATTCTTTCCCTATTTCCTCACCATCCTCGTTGCACCTTCCGCATTCCCTTTTACCTTGTCCCCAACCCTACCTTCCCACCATGATTTCTGCGCTCTCACGGCTTCATTCCTTCCTCTTCCACCCCCCCCCCTCTTCATTGTCCCTGCCCTTACCATTAAGTCTATATAGCCAGTCCATCCCTCACTGCCCGAACCCTTTCCACCCTCTCTCATCCCTCGGCCTGAGTCATAGGTGTTATGTTTGCTAATTGGGTGGTTGGGTGGAGCGGCAGGCCTTGTTGCACAATCTCCTGATCCAAGTTTATCCCACAACCGCAGGACAGTGAAACCTCCTTTCTCCTTCAGTCTTTCCCTCTTCCTGCAATCCTCATGCTTTTATAATGTGATCACTTAATGACTATTTCCTGATTTGCCTCACCTTCTCTTTTATTCCTTTCAGTTTTGCTGTTGTCCTGCACTACAGGCCTTGACCCTTCATAGAACGTTACAGCAAAGGAGGCCATTCGGCCCATCGTGCCTGTGCCGGCTCTTTGAAAGAGCTCTCCAATTAGTCCCACAGCCCTGCAAATTTTTCCTTTTCAATTATTTATCCAATTCCTCTTTTGAAAGTTATTGAATCTGCTTCCACCGCCCTTTCAGGCAGGGCATTCACAAGAATGCATTGCATAAAAAAAATTCTCCTCATCTCCCCCCTGGCACTTTTGCCAATTAATTTAAATCTATGCCCTCTGGTTACCGACCTTCCTGCCAGCGGAAACAGTTTCTCCTTACTTACTCTATCAAAACGCTTAATGACTATGAACACCTCTGTTAAATCTCCCCTTAACCTTCTCTGCTCTAAGGAGAACAATCCCAGCTTCTCCAGTCTATCCACATAATTGAAGTCCCTCATCCCTGGTACCATTCTAGTCTTCTTCTTTCGTATGGTAGTAGCAAAGCAAATCAAATGTCAATATCTAAGGTAGATATCTAGTAAATCTCCTCTGCACTCCTTTCTAAAGTGCGGTGCCCAGTATTGGACACAATACTCCAGCTGAGGCCTAACCAGTGATTTATAAAAGTTTAGCATAACTTCCTTGCTTTTGTACTCTATGCCTCTATTAATAAAGCCCACGATCCTTTATGCCTTTTGAACAGCCTTATTAACCTGTTCTGCCACCATCAAAGATTTCTGTATGTACACCCCCAGCTCTCTATGTTCCTGCACCCTGTTTAAAATTGTACCATTTAGTTTTTATTGCCTCTCCTCATTCTTCCTTCCAAAATGCATTACTTCACACTTCTCTGCGTTAAATTTCCATCTGCCATGTGTCTGCCCAGTTCATCTTACTTTCTCAATAACAATGACAAAGTGTAACTGGTGTGGAAAATGTTGCACTGGTGCAAAAGGGGATGCTACTCTGAGATTGTGGTTGAGGCACATTCTGGGGTCGGAGTAGGAAGAACTTCGCTCTGAATCTCATGTTGTGCCTGACTTGGTGCTGTGCTTGATGCAGAGATCGTGTGCCAAAAATGGAAAAGTATTCCATTCCCCAGCTCTGATATTTAACAGCCTGACAAGTATAAACTCACCAAAGTAGCAAAAATAACACATACAACTCCTTTAGAGTGCTTTGAATGACCTACATAGAAACTGATAGAACTTGCATTTATATAGCGCCTTTCACGACCTCGGGACATCCCAAAGCGCTTTACAGCCAATGAAGTACTTTTGAAATGTGGTCACTGTTGTGTAGGAAATGCAGCAGCCAATTTGCGCACAGCAAGGTCCCACAAACAGCAATGTGTTAATGATCAGATGATCTGTTTTAATGATGTTGGTTGAGAGATAAATATTGGCCAGGACACCAGGGAGAACTCCCCTGCTCTTCTTCGAAATAGCGCCGTTGGATCTTTTATGTCCGCCTGAGAGGGCAGACGGGGCCTCGGTTTAATGTCTTATCTTGACCTTGCCGTAGAAATGATAATGTTAGTGTGAGGAAGGAAATGAAGCTTTGCTACTGCATATTACCATTCATAAACTAGCATATTAATTTATATTTCTTTACAGGCTAATTCGCCAAAATGTTACAATATTTTCAGCGTACACAGTGGTGGAAGGAACAGATGCCATTACCTGACAGTTGCCAGAATGTTCTTTTGAAGACTAATTCATGGTGTGAATAATAAATTGCACTCCTGTTAAGTGTTTAGGCAATCTTCCACTGGTCATGTGCATTGGAAAACAGCTAGTTATTTGCAGTTGTTTGTTTTGTAACCTGGAACTCCACATGACTTGGGGTCAGTGCACAGTGGTAATGACCTTCAAAAGTGAGGTTTATTGTAAAGTTCGACATTTATTTTGTTGTTTGGTCGCGCAACTTTATGAAAGAAATAGAATTAGACAGTAGAAGTGCTCGGATTCAAAAAAATCACTTTTGTGACAGTGGGAGGCATGTTTCTGTCACCATTCTTACATTCTACAAGGTGTCAGACTGGAAGAAGTAAAATCAAGCCACTTATCTCCTTGCCAAGGTGGAGCGGAGAGGCTTTTGCAAGTTGAAGGAACAGGGGGCTGCCTCAAACTATACATTAGAGAATGGAGGCATGAGGCACCATTACCCACAACTTCAAGTAAGATAGCATCTGAGGGAGGGATAATTCTACAGAACCCTCCAGATGAGGCACTTCCTTACCTACCTGGAAGTCCAGTTAAGGATCACCATGCCCTAGATATCTGCCCATTCATAGATGGGAAATCTAGCTCATATTCCTACTTTGAAAACCTCTTCTCCTTAGCCACCAACCCATAAAATACAATATTCCTGCACTACATAACCTTAATATTAATATACCTCCCAAATCCGAAGCCTCTACCAGCTAGAAGGACGAGGGCACCAGGTGCATGGGAACACCATCACCTCCAAATCGCGTACCATCCTGACTTGGACATATATTGGCCGCTCCTTCATTGTCCTTGGGTTACAAATCAAAATCCTGGAACTCCCTACCTAACAGCACTGGTGGGAGCACTTTCACCACACAGACTGGAGTGGTTCAAGAAGAAGGCCCACCACCACCTTCTCAAGGGCAACTAGGGATGGCCAATAATTGCAGGCCTTGTCAGCGATGCTCACATCCCAAGAATTAATTTAAAAACATGGGATACATGGCACGGATCAGGAGAATTAGGAGAAAGACTTGGGAGAGAAGGTAATAGAAGGATAATGAACAATGCAGTAGGCAATATAAGAACATAAGAAATATGTCTGCTTTCAGTTAGTTGAGGGAAAGCCAAATGAAACTACTGCACTGTACATAGTTCACCTCCACCCACCTTAGAACTCGAAACAGGTGGTCCAAGTGGAATACTGGCCAAACTGTGAGGCAACAGGTGACATATATTCTACATATACTGGATCCATCTGACCATATGACAATTCGTGGAAATAGTCTTGGAGCAGACTGAAAGAAATCACCCAGATAAAAGTAACAGTGGATCTCCCAGGCTCCCTCAGAGGCTTCACTGGAGTCCCCCAAGAATTAGATAACTGGGGTTTGTCAGGCGTACCATGCTGAGTTGACATCTCCTGGAACTCCCCTTCTGAAAAATAGGCCAACTGAAGAAGACCCTGTACTAGAAACATAGAATCATAGAATGGTTACAGCACGGAAGGAGGCCATTCGGCCCGTCAAGCCCGTGCCGCTCTCTTCAAGAGCACTTCAGCTAGTCCCACTCCCCCGCCCTTTCCCCGTAGCCATGCAAATTTTTTTTCTTTCAGGTACTTATCCAATTCCCTTTTGAAAGCCGTGATTGAATCTGCCTCCACCACCCTCAGGCAGTGCATTCCAGATCATAACCACTCGCTGCGTAAAAATGTTTTTCCTCATATCACCTTTGGTTCTTCTGCAAATCACCTTAAATCTGTGTCCTCTGGTTCTTGACCCTTCCGCCAATGGGAACAGTTTCCCTCTATCTACTCTGTCTGGACCCCTCATGATTTTGAACACCTCGATCAAATCTCCTCTCACTCTTCTCTGCTCTAAGGAGAACAACCCCAGCTTCTCCAGTCTATCCACGTAACTGAAGTCCCTCATCCCTGGAACCATTCTTGTAAATCTTTTCTGCACCCTCTCTAAGGCCTTCACATCCTTCCTAAAGTGCGGTGCCCAGAATTGGACACAATACTCCAGTTGAGGCCGAACCAGTGTTTTAAAAAAGGTTCATCATAACTGCCTCCAGCTGGACCATGCTGAGCTCTTGTTGATATGTAAGCTCTTGTTGATATGGTCTGTGATCTTGGATCATACCAAGGGACAACCCAGGGTGCAACAGGCCCTAGAGAATGGTCAATGTCAAAACAAGCAAAAGACACAACCAAATATAGAGATAAACAGAAACAACTTCTTTTCGTTGCCTGAGATGATCTCTTACATTATCTAATAGTTTCCTGCTTTTCCACTAAGCAGTTTTCAGGTCATTCAACTCCTTATCTCGCTCTCTGTGATTGCAGTATCTCTTGCTTCTTTTCCCCATTCTCCCCCACCCTCCTTTTCTTTGAACCAGTTCTGTTAAAACGCTTGCTTATTTTCAAATTGTCCATTCTGATGAAGGGGTTTTTTCTGAAATGTTAACCTGCCTTTTCACTTCACAGATTCTGACAAAGCCGCTGTGTATTTCTAGTGTTTTCTCTCTTTGTTTTCGGACTTCCAGCATTTCCAGTTATTTTTTTTCTTCTTTATATTTTAAAATGATAAACAGAATAGGAAATAAATAAGTAAAAACAGGAAAAGATAACATAGGAACAGGAGGAGGACATTCAGCAAATGTAACCCCACTATTTAAAAAAGGTGGTAGAGAGAAAGCGGGGAATTACAGGCCGGTAAGCCTGACATCGGTAGTGGGGAAAATGCTAGAGTCCATTATAAAAGATGTAATAGCAGAGCACTTGGAAAACAGTGACAGGATCGGACAAAGTCAACATGGATTTACAAAACGTAAATCATGCTTGACTAATCTACTGGAATATTTTGAGGATGTAACTGGTAGAATAGATAAGGGAGAACCAGTGGATGTGGTGTATTTGGACTTTCAGAAGGCTTTTGATAAGGTCCCGCATAAGAGATTGGCGTGCAAAGTTAAAGCACATGGGATTGGGGGTAAGGTACTGACTTGGATAGAGAACTGGTTGGCAGACAGGAAGCAAAGAGTTGGAATAAATGGGTCTTTTTCCGAGTGGCAGGCAGTGACTAGTGGGGTACCGCAGGGATCGGTGCTAGGACCCCAGCTATTCACAATATATATTAATGATCTAGATGAGGGAACTAGATGTAATATCTCCAAGTTTGCAGACGACACAAAGCTGGGTGGGCGTGTGTGCTGTGAGGAGGATGCAGAGAAACTCCAGTATGATTTGGACAGGTTGGGTGATTGGGCAGATGCATGGCAGATGCAGTATAATGTGGATAAATGCGAGGTTATCCACTTTGGTGGCACAAACAGGAAGACAGATTATTATCTGAACGGCAATAGATTGGGAAAAGGGGAAGTGCAACGAGACCTGGGTGTCCTTGTGCACCAGTCGCTGAAGGTAAGCATGCAGGTGCAGCAGGCGGTTAAGAAGGCAAATGGTATGTTGGCCTTCATAGCGAGAGGATTCGAGTACAGGAGCAAGGATGTCTTGCTGCAGTTGTACAGGGCCTTGGTGAGACCACACCTGAGTATTGTGTGCAGTTTTGGTCACCTTATCTGAGAAAGGATGTTCTTGCCATGGAGGGAGTGCAGCGAAGATTCACCAGACTGATACCTGGGATGGCAGGAATGACGTATGAAGAGAGATTGGGTCGATTAGGCTTATATTCGCTAGAGTTTAGAAGAATGAGAGGGGATCTCATTGAAACTTATAAAATTCTAACAGGACTAGACAGACTAGATGCAGGAAGGATGTTCCCGATAGCGGGGGAGTCCAGAACCAGAAGTCACAGTCTAAGGATAAGGGGTAAGCCATTTAGGACTGAGATGAGGAGGAATTTCTTCACCCAGAGAGTGGTGAACCTGTGGAATTCTCTACCACAGAAGGCAGTTGAGGCCAATTCATTAAATATATTCAAGAAGGAGTTAGATATATTTCTTAAGGCTAAAGGGACCAAGGGATATGGGGAGAAAGCAGGGACAGGGTACTGAATTTGGATGATCAGCCATGATCGCATTGAATGGCGGAGCAGGCTCGAGGGGCCGAATGGCCTACTCCTGCTCCTATCTTCTATGTTTCTATGGCCCCTCAAGCCTGTTCCGCCATTCAATGCGACCATGGCTGATCTGTACCCGCCTTTGCTCCATAACCCTTAATACCCTTAACTAACAAAAATCTATCAAGCTCAGTACTGAAGTTTTCAATTGACCCCCAGCCTCAACAGCTTTTTTGGGGAGAGAGTTCCAGATTTCCACTACCCTTTGTGTGAAGAAGTGCTTCCTGACATCTCCCCTGTACGGCCAAGCTCTAATTTTAAGGTTACGCCCCCTTGTTCTGGACTACCCCTCCAGAAGAAATAATTTCTCTCAATCTACCCTATCAACTCCTTTAATCATCTTAAACACAATAAGATCACCTCTTTATCTTCTGTACTCGAAGGCTATAAGCCGAGTCTATGCAACCTGTCCTCATAATTTAACCCTTCCAGTTCCATTCTGGTGAAACTGCGCTGCACCCAATCCAAGGCCAATTTTTAAAAATTTATTTGTTCATGGGATGTGGGCGTCACTAGCAAGGCCAGCATTTATTGCCCATCCCTGGTTGCCCTCAAGAAGGTGGTGGTGAGCCGCCTCTTGAACCGCTGCAGTCCGTGTGGTGAAGGTACTCCCACAGTGCTGTTAGGGAGGGAGTTCCAGGATTTTGACCCAGCGACAATGAAGAAACGGCGATATACTTCTAAGTCAGGATGGTGTGTGACTTGGAGGGGGAACTTGGAGGTGGTGGTGTTCCCAAGCGCCTGCTGCCCTTGTCCTTCTAGGTGGTCGAGGCCGTGGGTTTGGGAGGTGCTGTCGAGGCAGCCTTGGCGAGTTGCTGCAGTGCATCTTGTAGATGGTACACACTGCTTCCTGAGGTGCGGTGCCCAGAACTGAATGCAGTACTCCAGATGTGGTCTAACCAGAGGTTTGTACAGCTGTACAATAATATCCACCGCTTTGTATTCCAGCCCCTTGTGATGAAGGCCAACATTCCGAAAGGCTTTTTAATTATATTTTGTAAATGAAGGAATTGTAAATATACCGACCCCAGCAAGCGTGAGATTGGATGGGAAACCATAACCACAGCTGCAAAAGGGAAAACTCATCCTTGCCAAGTTATGCTGGTGGCATCGGAAAAGAACCCAAATGATAACATTTTATAACGTGCCAGGAATGCAACGTATTTTTATACGAACCAGATTCACTGCATGTTTGTACTACATTGAAGTCCAATTCAGAAAAGAATTAAGCTCAGGCCTGGCCCCACTCTGGGGCACATCCCTCCTGCTAACCAGCCACTCGGAGGGTCGGGGGTGGCAGTGGCCTGGAAGTGATTTGCCCGCTTGCCTGCCCGCCCTCGGATCCTGGGCTATCGAGGCCACGGTGTGGAGACGGTAAAATAACGCTATTATTTAAGGAAAAAAAGCTACTGACTGGCTGCGGCAAACAAGAAAACACGAGCAGCAGAAACGAGAAGTGGGAAACATTAGTCAACAACAACAGCTGGCTTCAATGTATTGCACATGCCCAAGCCAACTTGTTTGCAGAGCTCTGACAGGCAGCCCTTGCTCTATCCTTACCTGTGGAACAAACAGCTCCTTAGAGCAAAGAAGGCTAAGAGGAGATTTGATAGAGGTGTTTAATACCACGAGGGATTTAGATAGGGTAAATAAAGAGAAACTGTTTCAAATGGCTGGAGGGTCGATAACCAGAGGGCATTGATTTAAGGTGATTGGCAAAAGAACCAGAGGCGACTTGAGGAAAATATTCAATAGTAGCCTTCAAAAGGGAATTGGATAAAAACTTGAAGGAGAAAAAATTGCAGTGATATGGGGAAAGAGCGGGGGAGTGTGGGACTAACTGGATTGCTCTTCGAAAGAGCCGGCACAGACTCGATGGGCCGAATGGCCTCCTTCTGTGCTGTACTATTCTATGATTCTATGAATCTGTTGAGCCCTGTGAGTTTAGTCCCTTTTATTGGAGATGCGGGGGGTGGGGGGGGGGGATGTTTATATTATTTCTGCCTGTTTTCTGGTCTAGCTGTAGTAAGAGAGCTTGGTGGGCAACATGCCCCAATTGTCTGCTGCCAATGACCATGAGAAATCTACTGCAAGTGTCTCGGTTCAGACTGTCTGTGTCCTGGCCAATATTTATCCCTCAACCAACATCACTGAAAAAAACCAGATTATCCGGTCATTATCACATTGCTGTTTGTGGGAGCTTGCTGTGCGCAAATTGACTGCCGCGTTTCCTACATCACAACAGTGACTGCACTTCAGAAAGTACTTCATTGGCTTTGGGACATCCTGAGGTCGTGAAAGGCGCTGCAGAAATGCAAATCTTTCTTTCTTGTGGGTAAGTACCACTTTATCTCCTTTCCACAGAGTCATGACTGAAATCAAGAATTAAGCAGAGCGGGGACTGAACTTCCATCTGGTCACTTGGCAGGGGCATGCACTGATGCTCCTGGGTCATGGGCTCAAGTCCCACTCCAGGGGCTTGAGCATAAAATCTAGGCTGACACTCCCAGTGCAGTGCTGAGGGAGCGCTGCACTTTCGGAGGTTCCGTCTTTCGGATGAGGCGTTAAACTGCGACCCCGTCTGCCCTCTCAGGTGGACGTAAATGATCCCATGGCATTTCATTGGCTTAAAAAAGCACATTGGGACCTTCTGAGGCCGTGAAAGGAGATATATGAATGTAAGTTTCTGGGTTTTTTCTTTTAGTGCACTGCCTCTGCAAATTGACACATTAAGCTCACATTTCCCCCATAATTATTGCCTGTTGCTAAAATCACAAATATCTGTTACTGAGCTAAATATAACCTCTCAAAGTGGCTTTGAAACATTTTTTAAGAGATCGCGTGAAGCAATACTTGTTTTCGTTTTCCCCCCTCAAACAGAAGTTTGTGCAATAGTCCTGCCCATTGAGATCACAGGAGAAATCTGTGTTACAGTTCGTCTTCACAAATGGATATTGACTTTGCTACCTGACTCACAGCACATTAATGCTGTCATTGATTACAGGGTGTCAGGCGTGGATCTGTGGGTAGCACTCTTGCCTCTGAGTCAGAAGGGCGTGGGTTCAAGTCCAATTCCAGAGATTCAAGCCCATGATCCGGGTTGACACTGCAACAACAACAACAACAACAACTGTTTTCTGGGGACTACAACAGCAACAACAACTTGCATTTATATAGCGCCTTTAACGTAGTAAAACGTCCCAAGGCGCTTCACAAGAGCGTTATAAAACAAAATTTGACACCGAGCCACATAAGGAGAAATTAGGGCAGATGACCAAAAGCTTGGTCAAAGAGGTAGGTTTTAAGGAGCATCTTAAAGGAGGAAAGCGGAGAGGTTTAGGCAGGGAATTCCAGAGCTTAGGGCCTCGGCAGCTGAAGGCACGGCCACCAATGGTGGAGCGATTAAAATCAGAGATGCTCAAGAGGCCAGAATTAGAGGAGCGCAGATATCCCGGAGGGTTGTGGGACTGGAGGAGAATACAGAGATAGGAGAGGGCGAGGCCATGGAGGGATTTGAAAACAAGGATGAGAATTTTGAAATCAAGGCGTTGCTTAACTGGGAGCCAATGTAGGTCAGCGAGCACAGGGGAGATGGGCGAACAGGACTTGGTGTAAGTTAGGACACGGGCAGCTGAGTTTTGGATGACCTCAAGTTTACACAGGGTAGTATGTGGGAGGCCAACCAGGAGTGCACTGGAGTAGTTAAGTCTAGAGGTAACAAAGGCATGGATGAGGGTTTCAGCAGCAGATGAGCTGAGGTAGGGGCGGAGTCAGGTAACATTAAGGAGGTGGAAATAGGTGGTCTTAGTTACGCTGCGGATATGTGGTCGGAAGCTCATTTCAGAGTAAAATACGACACCAAGGTTGTGAATAGTCTGGTTCAGCCTCAGACAGTTGCTAGGGAGAGGGATGGAGTCAGTGGCGAGGGAACGGAGTTTGTGGTGGGGACCGAAGACAATGGCTTCAGTCTTCCCAATATTTAGTTGGAAGAAATTTCTGCTCATCCAGTACTGGATGTTGGACAAGCAGTCTGACAATTTAGAGACTGTGGAGGGGTCGAGCGAAGTGGTGGTGAGGTAGAGCTGGGTGTTGACAGCGTACATGTGGAAACTGATGCTGTGTTTTCGGATGATGTCGCCGAGGAGCAGCATATAGATGAGAAATAGGAGGGGGCCAAGGATAGATCCTTAGGGGACATCAGAGGTAACGATGCGGGAGCGGGAAGAGAAGCTGTTGCAGGTTATTCTCTGGCTATGATTAGATAGATAAGAATGGAACCAGGCGAGTGCAGTCCCACCCAGCTGGACAACGGTGGAGAGGCGTTGGAGGAGGATGGTGTGGTCAACTGTGTCAAATGCTGCAGACAAGACGAGGAGGAATAGTTTACCTTTGTCAGTCACAAAGGATGTCATTTTGTGACTTTGATGAGAGCCGTTTCGGTACTGTGGTAGGGGTGGAAACCTGATTGGAGGGATTCAAACATGGAGTTCCGGGAAAGATGGGCACGGATTTAGGAGGCGACAACACAATCAAAGACTTTGGAGAGGAAAGGGAGGTTGGAGACGGGGCGGTAGTTTTCAAGGACGGACCAGTGCAGTGCTGAGGGAGTGCTGCACTGTCAGAGGTGCCGTCTTTCAGATGAGACGTTAAACTGAGGCCCTGTCTGCCCCCTCAGGTGGACGTAAAAGATCCCACGACACGATTTCAAAGAGGAGCAGGGGAGTTATTCGCCTATTAACCAACGTCACTAAAACAGATAATCTTGTCAATTGCACAGTGCTGTGTGTGGGATCTTGCTGTACACATGTTTCCTACATTATAACAGTGACTACACTTCAAAAATACTTCATTGGCTGTAAAGTGCCTTGGGACGTCCTGAGGTCGTGAAAGGACGCAAGACCTTCTTTTTTTTTCTTTGATGGACCTATTAACATTGCCCTTGCCATTTCAAATCCAAATACGAAAGGAAAGAAAGGGTATCAAAATGTGTATCGATCACCATGAAACGCAGCTCCTGTTCCCTTCCAGTGCGGTGAATGCTGTGCCAGTGTCCTGATGCCGACCCATTTATCTGGAAGCCAAAATCGCCGTTTGAATTTGAACTGGAGACAGGGTAGAGATATTCTTGTGAAGTTCCCTTTTGGCCTTCTTCCCAAGTCTGGGCACCAAATGGGTTTAAATCCTTTGGAATTCTCGTTGCTGATAAAGTATTCGCATCCACATGCATGCCAGCCTGGAAACTGAGCAAAAGCCGGCCAACAGCTTCACAAGATATAAGCTGACACAGATCCAAATAAACAAAATGACTCTCGACAACGAGCCATTGCACTGGAAGTTTAGTGGCACCCGGCCGTTGTGAAGTGTGTTGTCGGCACACCCAATATTACTTCACTTGTATCGGAATAAGCAATTTTCAGTATTTGTGCTCCCAAAGCTGAGCTTTGCCCTCCGGGAGCACATATTCAGGCCCCATAACTTTTGTTAATCTAATGTTGAATTTGTAAGTATCAACCCTCATATGTACAGGAAACTCTCTTTTAACCGGCACCCAAATAACCGGAAATCTCTCTTAACCGGCAAAATTCTTGAGTAGGTAACCGGGGTTTTCCTTCATCTCTCCTTTAAAATTAACTTTAAAAAAGACCCCGAGGCGTTTGCCTTGTATCGGAGCATGTAGATTGGGAGGGGAATGTGCAGCCCGGGTAGGCAGCGGACACGACAGATAGTCAGCTGGCGGTCCCCGGGGAGACGGAGCTCCGAATGCAGGCGCATGTCAGTGTGTACGGGGCTCTCGTACGTTGGGAGATATAACTCTCCGTTATCCGGACTTTTTGATTAACCGGCACCACGCCGGTCCCGTCGGTGCCGGTTAATAAAGAGTTTCCTGTACTTGAAACCCTACAATTGTTGAAGGTTACAAGATTCATTTTTTGGGGGGCTCTCTTAAAAGTTTTGATTTTTTTTACATGATTTGGTGCCGTTTTCCTGTATTTTGAAGACGACAGTGATCATAGCATTGCTCTTTTTAAAAAATCTAATAAAATGAAAATTACTCGCTACTTGCCGTTTGCAAAGTAATTATTTTTGTTTATATTTTACAACTTTGCTTTGCAGTAGCGAATGATTCCCGACTCCTCCCTCCCTCTCTCCCAGTTCTGCCAGCTCTCTGCTTTCCCCCTCCCCCACCTAGTTCATGCTGGCACTCTCTTTCCCAGCTCCCCTCTCTCTAGCCCCCCGTCTCAGTGCTGCTCAGAGGCTCCTGGCCAAGTCCTGTTGTTGTTGCTGCTGGTGTTGTAAGCTGAAGCCATTGAAAGCGGTTGCATACTGTGGTTAGGAATTTCTGATCTCGTGAGAATTCCTGCACCCAGCGTACAACTGCTTTCAATTCTTTCAAGAGGAATAACAGGATTTGGGGGGGGGGGGTTAGAGCCACACAACAGCACCGAAGAGGGGAGAGGCCCGATTCCATACTGATGTTCATCCTAAACCAGAGCCATTGTCTTCGGTCCCTGCCACAAACTCCGTTCCCTAGTCACCGACTCCATCCCTCCCCCAGAGCCATTGTCTGAGGCTGAACCAGACTGTTTGACACCTTGCCCTCCTATTTGACCCCGAGCTGAGTTTCCGACCCCATAAACCTCTCCAGCACCAAGATCACCTACTTCCACCTCCGTAACATCGCCCGTCTCCACCCCTGCCTCAGCTCATCTGCTGCTGAAACCCTCATCCATGCCTTTTGTTACCTCTAGACTCGACTATTGCAATGCTCTCCTGGCCGGCCTCCCACCATGCACCCACCGTAAACTAGAGCTCATCCAAAACTTGGCTGCCCATATCCTAACTCACACCAAGTCCCGTTCACCCAGCACCCCTGCGCTCGCTGACCTATGTTGCCTCCCAGTTCGGCAACGCCTCATCCTTATTTTCAAATCCCTCCATGGCCTCGTCCCTTCCTATCTCTGTAACCTCCTCCAGCCCTACAACCCTTCAAGATCTCTGCACTCCTCCAATTCTGGCCTCTTGCACATCCCAGATTTTCTTTGCTCCACCATTGGCGGCCGTGCCTTCAGCTACCGAGGCCCTAATCTCTGGAATTCCCTCCCTATACCTCTCTGGCTCTCTCCTCTTTTAACACGCACCCTAAAACCTACCTCTTTGACCAAGCTTTTGGTCACTTGACCTAATATCTCCTTATGTGGCTTGGTGTCAAATTTAGTTTGATAATGCTCCTGTGAAGAGTCTTGGAATGTTATACTATGTTAAAGGCGCTAGTTGTTGATGTGTGTTGTTGTTGTCAACCCTCCAGGATTGCCCTGGAGTCTCCAGGAATTAAAGATTAACCTTCAGGACACTGCTGCGAGCACCTGGATCAACCACATAAATACTGGGCAACAAGAGCAGGTCAGAGGCTAGGTATTCTGCGGCGAGTGTCTCACCTCCTGACTCCCCAAAGCCTTTCCACCATCTACAAGGCACAAGTAAGGAGTGTGATGGAATACTCTCCACTTGCCTGGATGAGTGCAGCTCCAACAACACTCAAGAAGCTCGACACCATCCAGGAAAAAGCAGCCCGCTTGATTGGCACCCCATCCACCACCTTAAACATTCAACCCCTCCACCACCAGCGTACCGTGGCTGCAGTGTGAACCATCTACAAGATGCACTGCAGCAACTCGCCAAGGCTTCTTTGGCAGCACCTCCCAAACCCGCGACCTCTTCCACCTAGAAGGACAAGGGCAGCAGGCGCATGGGAACACCACCACCTCCAAGTTCCCCTCCAAGTCACACACCATCTTGAGTTGGAAATATATCGCCGATCCTTCATCGTCGCTGGGTCAAAATCCTGGAACTCCCTCCCTAACAGCACTGTGGGAGTACCTTCACCGCACGGACTGCAGCGGTTCAAGAAGGCGGCTCACCACCACCTTCTCGAGGGCAAATAGGGATGGGCAATAAATGCTGGCTATGCCAGCGACGCCCACATCCCATAAACGAATTTTAAAAAACAGGGTAAAATCATAGGAGCATTAAGTGAAAATGCGTGCGATTTTTTCATTTTCATATATTAGTCAGAAAAATATTGGAGACAGGATAAAACAGGCTGTTAGACAGACAGTCACAAATCATCCAATGGGGTGATTAAGAGTCTGTTCGCTTATCAATGGCGGGATCGTGGTGGTGGGGCAGTTCGAGGCGGGAAGTCATGTGACATAACCTCCAGGAATATGATCAACCAGAGTTGGCAACCATATCAAACACGGACACAACTACCAGGTCCCAAATGCTGATGTCCATGGCACGGTTGGCATCCATGTATCCAATTTACCGTATTAACTGACAGAGTTCAGAGGAAGCTGAACTATTCAATTGACGGTGCGATCGTTGCACTCACAAGGGCTCAGCAACTTTACTCACTGAGTCTCTGAGCTGTATCAACTGGGAAGAAAAGAAAGAGGGAACTTGCATTTCTGTAGCGTCTTTCACCACCTCAGGACGTCCCAAAGCGCTTTACAGCCAATGAAGTACTTTTGAGGTGTAGTCATTGTTGTAATGTAGGGAAACGCGGCAGCTAATGGGACGCACAGCAAGCTCCCACAAACGGCAATGTGATAATGCCCAGATAATCTGTTTTAGTGATGTTGGTTGAGGGATAATATTGGCCAGGACACTGGGGAGAACTCCCCTGCTCTCCTTTGGAATAGTGCCGTGGGATATTTTAACATCCACCTGAGAGGGCAGACAGGGCGTCGGTTTAGCGTCACATCCGAAAGACTCCATCAGCGCCGCGCTGGAGCGTCAGCCTAGATTTCAGGTCCAGGGTTCTATCTGTGCGGATCTTAGTGGGGTGGCAGCAGGGGGCACTGTAGTTGGCCTCAGCGCCCTGGTTTATGGAAGAGAAAAGAAAATCATTCAGTGTGCCTTCTCCAGTTTGCTGGCTAGGGGACCCTGCTGGATGTCAGGTAAGGACAGGAGCTCGTTCAGCTGAGATACCACAACACACGCTGGCAAGGCTCTCACACGGGCAACCGTCATGGGGTGCCCAGCGGCGACCGGTGCCGGCTCAACTGTATCACCAAGGAATCGATGTCTTGAGGAGAGGGGTAGGGGGAAATTGCCAACAAGATGACAACGCTTGAGATTGCGGCAATCTAACTTCCCCGTCCAAACTGCAGGATATCCTGAGCCCATCTCCCACCCACCCCCCATCCCCAGCGGAAGAGCCAGTGCTGATTCCACAACTTCCCATGACATTGCTATTTCAAACGATAAGGCCAGGTGGTACTGCAGCTTAAATTAGAAAAGTCTTGGAGTCCACTGGTCTCCCGCTCCTATAATTAAACATGACAAGACACAACTAATTCTATGACCAGACCAGCTGGCAAAACTGGCATTAGTTCCAGGAAGCTAACGCTTCTGAATATATGGAGTCATGCCCCAGGAATGCCATCCATGGAATCCATTTTCTTCAAAGGAAAATTGTTAGATATAATTTTATTTTATATTATATTATATTATAAGAATTGAGGAGGCTTGTGTGTCGCATAGACCAATTAGGCCAAATGGCCTGTTTCTGTGCTGTAAATTCTATGTAGTATGCAATAAAAAAAAAGAGTATTTCCTGATTGGAATCTTTATAACCCAATCGCCTTCATTTTTATAATGCAGAGCTCCTAGTTGTGCTAAATAAATTTGTCAGTAGAATTTATGTGGCGCTGAATTGAACTTGGACCAATTAGTGTGTTCAATTCTACTAACGACTGGCAATATGCTGACACTCAATAATTTGTCGTGGAAGTGCACTGCATTGAGTTTTTATGTTCCCTATGTGGCTGCGGGGGATGGTTCAAAATGGCTGCCTTTGAATACGTCACCTTGGAAAATCACTGGTTAGACTTCAGCTGGACTATTGTGTCCAGTTCTGGGCACCACACTTTAGGAAGGATGTCAAGGCCTTGCAGAGGGTACAGGGGAGGATTACCAGGATGATATCAGGGATGAGGGACTTCAGTTACGTGGAGAGATTGGAGAAGCTGGGATTGTTCTCCTTGGAGCAGTCAAGGCTAAGGAGACACCTAATAGAGGTAGCCAAAATTATGAGAGGTTTTGATAGAGGAAGTAGGGAGAAACTGTTTCCTCTGGCAAAAGGGTCGATAACTATGGAGGTCATAGATTTAAAATAATTGGCAAAAGAACTGGAGAGGAAATGAGGTGAAATTATTTCACACAGAGGTTTTTTAAGATCTGCCTCGCACTACCTGAAAGGATGGTGGAATCAGATTCCATAGGAACTTTTAAAAAGGCAATTGGACATGTACTTGAAGAGAACTAATTAGCAGGGCTACGGGGAAAAAGCTGGGGAGTGGGACTAATTGGACAGCTCTTTCAAAGAGCCGGCACAGACACGACGGGCCGAATGGCCCCCTTCTGTGCTGTAACATTCTGTGATTCTATCCTTAATTTAAGATCGAACAAAGAGGTGTGATGGAGCATTGCAGGACCAAATTGGCAGGATTTAGGGTTGTGCATGTGTATTACTGAGTTGTGGGTTTCAGCTGTGCCACTGTGTTCAAATACTTCATCACACAGGGAGAGAGAGAGAGGGAGAGCAGGAAAACCTGAAGGTAAGTCATGCATCATGGCTTCTAGTAACTACTGTAGCATTGGAGATGGCTCGGGAGTCGTTTGGACACGAGCCCCTCTTGGTGAAGGGGGGAGAGGGAGGTGCTGTGCATTGTGGTGCAGAGAGGTCTAAAACATAAGAACAAAGCGGTATTAGAGATCATTTTATCTCCATCCACAAATTTAGAACCAGCCTGGATGCTTTCCAGAGTACATCTGGCATCCAACATTCCCCGCCCAACCCCACCCCTGAATGGTAGACATCTCCTGGGATTACATTTACCTTTCAAGAACCTACTCAACTAAATGAAGAGTCCTTTTCCTTTGAGCCTCTTCCACTGTTTCTGTAAGTTTTTTTTCTTTTGGCAATTTTTCCCCTTCCTGAGGGCATTGACGTCTTACCCATGGGTCCTAATTTCTCTCCGGTGCCTTGTTCCTATTCTATTATCCGTGCGTGTACCTTGACAGTGAGTATCTGTAGGCTCGCTTGTGCACAGCGAGCGTCGCATCAGAGCCTGACTGACCTCACCTAACCGTGCACCCTCCACCCCCAGTCCTAGCAGGAAATCCGAGAGAATTATTTTCTCTCTGAGTGGGGCCAATTGTATCACCCCGATACTTCGAAAGTACATCATTGGCTGTGAAACACTCTGGGACATCCTATAATCGTGAAAGGAGCTATATAAATGCAACTTCTTTCTTTTCTCAGTTTGAATAATGCCATTTACAATCACGTGTCCTTCCCGGGGAACTGTACCTATTCATGTCTGGGGATTTAGTGGTTCGATATGAAGTACAACGTCCAAATCTGTCTCCTCATCGCAGTGCTGTTCTGACCAATCTCTCATAGCTGTCTCTTGCAGAATACTCTGCAACAAATCACGCTCTTGAAACCCAACTCACTCTTGTTTGGCAGTATAAGTCAGCCAACTGGGCTAGCATTTGAGAATTCTCTATTGCTTTCCCTCATCCAGCTGCTATCTGTGCCAGTGAAATAACTGATGTTATTCTCGCTGGAATAGAATATGCCATACCTCATTCTTCCCCTTGTGTCCAATCTGGTACTACATCTTGGTTCAATCACGCTGTCTCATAAAAATTCTGACTATTGTAATAGTGTCTGGATCGTACTGGAGCACTGCAAGCTCATGTTATCTCTGCTCTTAACTTCTGTCAACCTACTATACCAATTTATAAATGTAACTTTAATAAGAAGTGTCAGCTGCTGTCTTCCTGTTCCTCCAGCAGCTGTTCCTTCTGGGTCCATGTCAAGCTACTCCATAACTCCTCTGAAACCGCCTTTCTACTTCCCTTCTGTCCTAATAGTACAGTTGCTAGCTCTCCTCGAGAGAAAACTGACCTTTCTGTTTTAGTTCTTTCCTCCAACACTAATCTCGCTAATCTTGGTAAAGAACCAGGTCTGTTGGATCTTCCATTTGATCCTAATGGTATTGTTTCCACCATTCTCCAGATGTGTGCCTTCGAATTACCCCATCCTGTGCCATCTCTTCAGTCTCTCCTATACCTGGTCTACCTTTCCTTCTTCAAAATGTGCTCATCTTCACCGTGTGCTTGGGAAAGATGACCCTTCTTACCCTCAAACTACATTGATACTTCCGCAATTTATGGAGCCTGCTGTTAACTCTCAAATTATCCATCGCCTGGAAAATTCTGGCCTAAAACAGAATTACCACTATGATTTCAGCATGGCTATTCCATTGTACATCTTGTTGCCTATGCTATGCAGCTCTGGAACTCTGTTCTTGAACACTTTGGTGAATCAATCCATTGCCTTGGATGTCTCCAAATTCTGACAGGTCTAGCATCATAAAATGTGGCCTCCCACAAAATCCAAGTTTATAGCTGTCTAGGTTCCTCTCAATTTGTTCTATCTGTGCTACAGTTGATGACCGATCACTTGATTCTTTTTCCATGAACTCAACGTTTCCCAATGCTCTGTCCTGTCTGCTCCTTCCTCATATTTCTGATCTCCTCCACATATCATCCAATCCTATCCACCCTTCTGCTGATGACACTACCGTACATTTAGCATATTCCTTCAGATTATATGCTTACAACCTCCAGCCCTTTTGCAATGCATTGATTCAAACAAATCCACAAAAAAGGACAGAAAAAGACAATTTGGTCCGTCAAGTCTGTTCCGTTTCATGTGGAGCAACCATTAAACCCATCCCAACCAACTCTACTCTCGATCTTTTCCATATCTTTCAATGAAAATCTTGTTTCTCTCAATTCTTCAAAGGTGGTTTTGTCACGTCTCTCACAAGTCTAGCCAAGAGCTAACACCTCATACTTTTGACTGCTCCACCCTTCATCCTTTTTTATCCATTAACATTCTTGGCCTCATTATCTCTGCTGATCCCAAATGAAGCTCCCACATCTTCTCCATTGCTAAAGCTGCCTCCAAGAAGCATGGTTTTATCTTTCTTGTCCCTGAAATAACTTTTCCTTTCTATAAAGCTCAAGTTCATCCAAGACTTGAATACTGCTCCTGTAACTGGGTGGGGGTTGGGGGAGCTCTACTGGCCTCTCTTTCTCGTTCCTGGACAGAACACAGGCAAAACCATGTCATCTGATGATGATCCTGCTCTTATTCTAATTTTCCAACTTTTCTCTCCATCACAGTCTTCTATTTTATTGATCCTCTGAACAACCTTTCTTGTTCTTTCTAAGCTTCAAAATCGCTTGCTTCTTTTTACATTTCTACTGTGTTGAAATCATCATACAGTCTTTTACTTGCCTCAGTACTAGTGCTCTCGGCTGAGTCAAAAAGGCCATGGTTTCAAGCCCCACCCCAGAGACTTGAACATATAATCTAGGCGAATACTCTGGTGCAGTACTGAGGGAGTGCTGCACTGTCAGGAGTGCTATCTTTGAGATGAGATGTTAAACCTGTCAGGTAGCTTTATTCAAAGAAGAGCAGGGGAGTTCTCCCAGTCCACTTGTCAAGATTATTCCTCAACCAACAACACTAAAATAACAGATGATCTGGTCATTTATCTCATTGCTGTTTGTGGGACCTTGCTGTACGCAAATTGGCTGCTGTGTTTCCCTACATTACAAATAGTGAGTACATTTCAAAAAGTATTTCAATGGCTGTGAAGCGCTTTGTGAGATCCTGAGCTAAATGCAATTCCTTTCTTTTACTGTAACTCATTCTTTCCCAGGAACTCAAGATGATGGAATTCTTATCGCCCTCATTCTTCTCTTTCTCCTAAATCCTTCAGGTTTTTAAAAACTCTAGCTTGGCCATTACTTAGCCACTTCTTTTTGATTTACTTTACCTTCTCTTGTACTTCTTTCAACCTTGTTGGTGTCCTGGTAATATGAGCCTTGACTCTTCATTCAGGCTTCTCAATTGAAAAAGAATCTAAGCAGTGGTGCACATACCCAGAGATTGCCTATTTTATTATTGGACTTTTTCACATCAGACTTTATACCCTAATTACTTCTGTGACAAAAGCAGAACTTTTATCCTGCAAATAGGGAAAACTTCCGTATCAGATATAATTTATTTTTATATATGACCTTAGATAGTGTGAATATGTTTTAGAAATAACTAGAGTTAAGTTGGAAGTTGTATGTCTTTACAAAGCTGCAAGATGGAAACTAAAGCCTAACTATCTGCAAGAATGCAGGCAGGTCTGTAGATAAACCAGGATTCAAAGGGTTCTTCCTCGATGGTAATCAAATTATATTTGGTCAAACATTGTGCGAGGGATGGAAAAGGAGTCTCCAGAGGACTGTTTCCTCCAAAGGTCTAACAGATTATCAAACTGTGTAAAAAATACATCCTGAAGATATTTTAACCCCTTACAGACTGAAATGTGTTTTTAAAATTCTTTTCTAAGTACTTGCAACATTTTTGTTCTGTGTAATTGTGTTATTTGTAAATAAATCTAACCATTAACTTTAACCTGAATGCTATGGTCTGGTTGTGCGCTATTTACCACCGTTCAGAGTGGACAACACAGCATGGTGGGCATAAAACATGGTCTCTAGTGCATACGAATCTGGTAAAAGGGTAATTGTTAACACTGAGGTGTGTAGTTAATAGGACACCTGGTCTCCTCAGGAGTACTGTCTTTTTGCTATGAGTACAAGTCAAAAGTATAGGAAAAAAATACAAATTATAACAGCTTCACCTCTTTTATTTGCTTTAACTTTGCTGGTGTCTTTCACTATAGCTCTGGCCCAGCACTTAGGTTTGTTTTATTTTTTAAACTGTGACTGAGGGCTGTCAATGGTTATGGAACTGTACCCAAGTATAAGTCATTTTATATAGGAGCAGAGGTGATAAATGCAGGGTAAGAGCTGGGAGAAAAAGACATTAAAAAAGATTAACACACGCAGTACTGTTAAGTAAAAATCAATTCTAAGTGGCTTTGGGGATTCTGACACTCGTGAGGTAGAACACTTTAACCAGGTAGTCACATTTTGCAGAAAGACTAGATAAAATGCAACAGTTGCTGACATTAAGGCAATAATTTAGAGATAAGTACATAGAAGAATCCTTTCCTGTCAGTCACAGCTACTGTCCTTCAACACTATACAGGACAATAAAATTGGATGATATAAGAGATAGAATTCCCTGAATTGGTATTCCATTCAAACATCTGGGTTCCCTGCCAACGGCGGGGAAGCTGAGAATGATTACAATGAGAATCTGTTAAAGCAAGAAGCAAGGCTATGCCCACTGACAGTTTTCATAGTTCTCCACAGACAAGTAGCCTGCGGAGACTCGGGATCAAAGCTCCAAAATGAAGAATAACCATTTGGAGGAAGTATCAGAGGACACCCGGTATCTGTCGAAGGGTACCTCACGACAAATCATCACCTTCAGGGGGAAAGCAAAAATTGGGAAGAAAATATTTTTCGAGTCAAGCACTCAGCGGCACTGTCTAAAGAGATGTGCCCTCCCATTATTACCAAACACTCAAATTCACTTCATTCTAAAATCACACTTTCTGTGTCCAGTGAGAGCATCCTGAAAATTCTTGCCTTCCATTATCGCTACAGTACAATTCACTCTAAGTACACAAGGCAAATCAATCTAAACACTACTAGGGCAGAGGTAAAATAGCGATATCGTTACCTCTGCTGTCCCCCAAGGATCTATCCTTGGCCCCCTCCTATTTCTCATCTATGTGCTGCCCTTGGCGACATCATCCAAAAACACAGCGTTAATTTCCACATGTACGCTGACGACACCCTCACCACCACTTCTCTCGACCCTTCCACGGTCTCTAAATTGTCAGACTGCTTGTCCGACATCCAGTTCTGGATGAGCAGAATTTTCTCCAATTAAATATTGGGAAGACCGATGCCATTGTTTTGGGTCCCCGCCACAAACTCTGTTCCCTAGCGACTGACTCCATCCCTCTTCCTAACATCTGTCTGAGGCTGAACCACACTGTTCGTAATCTTGGTGTCATATTTGACCTTGAAATGAGCTTCTGACCACACATCCGCAGCATAACAAAGACTGCCTATTTCCACCTCCGTAACATCGCCCGTCTCCGCCCTTGCCTCAGCTCATCCGCTGCTGAAACCCTCATCCATGCCTTTGTTACCTCTAGACTTGACTATTCCAACACACTCCTGGCCTCCCTCCCACATTCTATCCTACATAAACTTGAGGTCATCCAAAACTCGGCTGCCCGTGTCCTAACTCGCACCAAGTCCCGTTCACCCATCACCCCTGTGCTCGCTGACCCTACATTGGCTCCCGGTTAAGCAACACCTCGATTTCAAAATTCATATCCTTGTTTTCAATTCCCACAATGGCTTCGCCCCTCCCTACCTCTGTAATCTCCTCCAGCCCCCACCCCCCCACCCCGAAATATCTGCGCTCCTCTAATTCTGCCCTCTTGAGCATCCCTGATTATAATCACTCAACCATTGGTGGCCGTGCCTTCTGTTGCCTAAGCCCTAAACTCTGGAATTCCCTGCCTAAACCTGTCCACCTCTCTACCTCTCTTTCCTCCTTTAAGACGCTCCTTAAAGCCTACATCTTTGACCAAGCTTTTGGTCACCTGCCCTAATTTCTCCTTATGTGGCTCGGTGTCAAATTTTTTGTCTTATAATACTCCTGTGAAGCGCCTTGGGACGTTTTACTCCGTTAAAGGTGCTATATAAATACAAGTTGTTGTTGATGTTGATAGTACAACAATGAATTGGAAGTATAATGGCTTAAGATCCTCAGACACACTATGAATTAGTCAATAAATAGTAATATCAGGCACATCTGGTATCTGCCAATCTGACAATGTACCATGAGAACGGTTATAATGAAGGTTTGACCTGATACTGGGCGAGATTAAGTGGATGTCTCCTCAGTCAGATTAAGCACTTGTTCACCGATACTTTTCATGCTTACTTGCCTGGAAAGCACGGGTTATTGATTGTTAGTGGTTTCTAGGAGCAGGAATTGTGTTGTGCGAGGCTCCAGAATGGATGAAGTAATTGTGTGTCCGGTTCAGTATCTGGCCGTTGGATAAATATGGTCCTGTTAGGCTCTTCTTCAGCAAAGTCCCATCCATTACATCGTGCTACTTTTGTTGAAAAGCAGGAGGAAATCAAAGCACAAAACTGCTTTCTCAAAATCATGGTGATCCAGCCTACCTAGATCAGATGGAACTGGGACAGAACAGGAAGCACCCTGGATCACCCACACCTGGAGGCAGTATGAGAATGGCATTTTCTGTTGGATGTCAGACGTGTAGCACCTTCCTATGCTTTCCTATAATATACCTTAGTCTTGTTGGACTGCTGATGTAGTTGCTTGTGCTCTGTTTGCTTCAGCCATCCCATTATTCCCAGCCTGGGTTTGAAAAAAGGAATTTTGGAGGGGAACAGTAAGATCAACCTCCATTAACCTGAATGAGGTAATTCAAAATAGCAGGACAACTGGAAGCAATTTTCTGGTTACTAAACTCATCTTAAAAGGCAATATCTGTCTCACTCTGGAACTGAGCAAAAATGACCTTGGGTCCTAGGTCCTAGATGTATTTAAGGGGAAGCTCGATAAGTACATAATAGGAGAAAGAATTAGAAGGATATGTCAACAGGGTGAGATGAAGTAAGGTGGGATGAGGCTTGTGTGGAGCAGAAACACCTGCATAGACCAGTTGGGCCGAGTGGCTGAAAAGATATAGGCCTAAAAATTCGGTTGCTTTGCGCCTCCCGTTAGTGCCCTAAGAGGGCGCAAAGCAACTAGCGCCCGGGCGCGGCGCCGCCAACGCCACCCGCAAAATTCAGCGGGAGGTTGGCAGCGGCGGTGGTAACCGTTTGCGCCCCGGTCGTGATCTTAGGTAGCGCCCCCTGATGTACCGCCGGACGCCATGTCCGGTGGGGTCAGGGGGGCCTACCTGCGGCCAGGGCGTCACTAATTAAAAGCGAGGAGCTGGGCAGCCATTTTTGTAGCTGGCTGCCTGCCAGCACCTGCCCCCGGTGCCGTCCCCGGCCTCCTGACCAGCCCCCACCGTGGAGTGCCGGCTGCGCTTCGTGAGCCCGGCACTTCTCTTGAGTGCTGGGCTCTTTTGCCGGCACTCCGATCCCTGGTCGCCCAGCTGGGCCCCGGGTTGCGCTGCGCAAGGCTCCTCCCCTTTAAGAAGGGGTCATGATGTGGAGATGCCGGCGTTGGACTGGGGTGGACAAAAATGAGAAGTCGCACAACACCAGGTTATAGTCCAACAGATTTATTTAATTTTACAAGCTTTCGGAGCAGTTCGCTCCTTCGTCAGGTAAGTTAGCAGTGAGAGAATCTCCCAGAATTCACAATTTAAACACAGACAAAATCTATTCACATCTTTCCCTACATCAAAGAGCACAGCCAAGACAATGAGATGTGTCCCAGGGGGTCCAACGTGTCAAACCACCTGCTGGCTGCATATCCTGTCAATTTGTGTAGGTTCTTGTGTTAGTCTTTTTAAAAAAAAAACACCTGGGAAGACCGGCCATGATGTCAAGTCACGTTCTGTATCGTAACATGAACCCGATATCGCGATTGAGGCCATCCTCATGAGTGCGGAACTTGGCTATCAGTTTCTGCTCTATGATTTTGCGCTGTCGTGTATCTCGAAGGCCGCCTTGGAGAACGCTTACCCGCAGATCCGAGGCTGAATGCCCCTGGCTGCTGAAGTGTTCCCCGACTGGGAGGCAACCCTCCTGCCTGGCGATTGTTGCGCGGTGTCCGTTCATACGTTGTCTCAGTGTCTGCATGGTCTCGCCGATGTACCATGCTCTGGAGCATCCTTTACTGCAACGTATCAGGTAGACAACGTTGGCCGAGTCACATGAGTATGTACCGTGTACCTGGTGGGTAGTGTCCTCACGTGTGATGATGGTATCTGTGTCCATGATTTGGCATGTCTTGCAGAGGTTGCCGTGGCAGGGTTGTGTGGTGTCTTGGTTGCTGTTCTCCTGAAAGATGGGTAATCTGCTGCGAACGATGGTACTTTTGAGGTTAGGTGGCTGCTTGAAGGCGAGTAGTGGAGGCGTGGGGATGGCCTTAGCAAGGTGTTCGTCGTCATTGATGACATGTTGAAGGCTGCGAAGAACATGGCGTAGTTTTTCCCCGGAGCGGAAAAACTACGCCATGTTCTTCGCAGCCTTCAACATGTCATCAATGACGACGAACACCTTGCTAAGGCCATCCCCACGCCTCCACTACTCGCCTTCAAGCAGCCGCCTAACCTCAAAAGTACCATCGTTCGCAGCAGATTACCCATCTTTCAGGAGAACAGCAACCAAGACACCACACAACCCTGCCACGGCAACCTCTGCAAGACATGCCAAATCATGGACACAGATACCATCATCACACGTGAGGACACTACCCACCAGGTACACGGTACATACTCATGTGACTCGGCCAACGTTGTCTACCTGATACGTTGCAGTAAAGGATGCTCCAGAGCATGGTACATCGGCGAGACCATGCAGACACTGAGACAACGTATGAACGGACACCGCGCAACAATCGCCAGGCAGGAGGGTTGCCTCCCAGTCGGGGAACACTTCAGCAGCCAGGGGGATTCAGCCTCGGATCTGCGGGTAAGCGTTCTCCAAGGCGGCCTTCGAGATACACGACAGCGCAAAATCATAGAGCAGAAACTGATAGCCAAGTTCCGCACTCATGAGGATGGCCTCAATCGCGATATCGGGTTCATGTCACGATACAGAACGTGACTTGACATCATGGCCGGTCTTCCCAGGTGTTTTTTTTTTAAAAAGACTAACACAAGAACCTACACAAATTGACAGGATATGCAGCCAGCAGGTGGTTTGACACGTTGGACCCCCTGGGACACATCTCATTGTCTTGGCTGTGCTCTTTGATGTAGGGAAAGATGTGAATAGATTTTGTCTGTGTTTAAATTGTGAATTCTGGGAGATTCTCTCACTGCTAACTTACCTGACGAAGGAGCGAACTGCTCCGAAAGCTTGTAAAATTAAATAAATCTGTTGGACTATAACCTGGTGTTGTGCGACTTCTCATTTTTAAGAAGGGGAGGAAGGCTTGCAGTACTGTGATGCGATGTGCCCTCGCAGTGCCCCAAGAGGGAGGTGGGGCGCTTCCAGTAGCGCCCCGCTTCCTTCTTGGGGTGCTACCGATGAATTTTGGCCGTGGGGGGTGCTAATTTTCCCCGGCGAAGTTAGCGCCCCAAAGGGGACGCGACTCAATTTTTCCCCCTATATATCTGGTGGCCAACCTTCCAGATCTGTCATGTTTCGCTCATTTTGGTTTAAAAATATAACAAATGGTATTATGTAGTATTACACTTTAAAAAATACATCTCCATATGCCCAATTGAGTTTATGGTCTATCTTACTGATTTTCGTCATAAAACTCATTCCTAATGTCTATCCAGTGGTGAAGGCTCTGCAATCACATCATTGCACACTCTCCTCTTTACTAACCCTGATACAGTATTTTTTTTAAAATTCGTTTATGGGATGTGGGCGTCGCTAGCAAAGCCAGCATTTATTGCCCATCCCTAATTGAGAAGGTGGTGGTGAGCCGTCTTCTTGAGCCGCTGCAGTCCATGTGGTGAAGGTACTCCCACAGTGCTGTTAGGGAGTTCCAGGATTTTGACCCAGCGACAATGAAGGATCGGCGATATACTTCTAAGTCAGGATGGTGTGTGACTTGGAGGGGAACTTGGAGGTGGTGGTGTTCCCATGCTCCTGCTGCCCTTGTCCTTCTAGGTGGAAGCGGTCGCAGGTTTGGGAGTTGCTGCAGTGCATCTTGTAGATGGTACACACTGCAGCCACGGTACGCCGGTGGTGGAGGGAGTGAATTTTGAAGGTGGTGGATGGGGTGCCAATCAAGCGGGCTGCTTTGTCCTGGATGGTGTCGAGCTTACTGAGTGTTGTTGGAGGTGCACTCATCCAGGCAAGTGGAGAGTATTCCATCACACTCCTTACTTGTGCCTTGTAGATGGTGGAAAGGCTTTAGGGAGTCAGGAGGTGAGACACTCGCTGCAGAATACCTAGTCTCTGACCTGCTCTTGTTACCACAGTATTTATGTGGCTGGTCCAGTTAAGTTTCTGGTCAATGGTGACTCCGAGGATGTTGATGGTGGGGGATTTGGCGATGGTAATGCCGTTGAATGTCAAGGGGCGGTGGTTAGTATAAAGCACACTCTACCAGATCTTCCCTTTAAATAGGGTTTATATTTGCATGTAGTCTCACTTTCACTTTCGGTTAAAATAAAATTGATTTAATAAAAATAAAAATCTAATTTTACTACAACTCTCCGAGTTCAGTCTGGAGCAAAGCTGAACTGAATGATAGCCACAGAAGCAATAAATGGCAGCTCCATGCTCCCAATAGCTGTGAGTGTATCCAGTGAGTGCTACAATTGGTCTCAGTTAGGGAGGGGAGAATTGGCCAGGATTTCTGTTTCCAGATTACTATCCAGCAATGCACACTGGAACTGGCTGAGTAAGGTTGTTTGGTGAGGACAGGATTGGGCTCGGTTGTGATGTCCTCAGAATTGAAGAATGACCACAGGTGAGCTGGAAGACACCACTCATTGAACTGTACCCAACAAGAGTCAGCTAACTTCACATGGTTCCATTCCTACCTGTCCCAAGCAACAAGCTCATCTCCAGCAACAACTTCTCTTCTCACCCACACACAGTCACCTCAAATATCGCCAACGGATCTATCTTTGTGCCCCCTCCCCATCCTCATTAACACGCTGCCCTCAATGACATAACCCACAGGTACAAGATCAGTTTCTGTATGTATGCTGACAACACCCAGCTATACTTCACCACTTCCCTTGACCCCAAAAGTAATCTGTGCTGTCAGACAGACTGCATTCAAGTTGTAGAGGAGTCAAAATTCCCTCCAATTAAGCATCCCTACCATAAATTCTGCTCCCTTGCCACTGACTCCATCCTCTCCCAGCAAATGCTCAGGCTAAACCAGGCTGTGCAAAACTTTGGCATCCTGTTCAGTCTAGAATGAACATCATTGTGGGAGCATCATCAACACACGGACTGTGGTGGTTCAAGGAAAAGGCCCACCACCACCTTCTCAGGGAAACTGGGGATGGGCAATAAATCCATCTTTGCCATATCACAAGATTTAAAGCTTTAAAACCCACACGCTATCCATTACCTAAACAATTTACTTCCACCACCAAAACTCTTATCCATGTTTTGTCACCTCTATTTTTCCAGCTTCCATTCCTCCATAAGACTGCAATGTATTTAAAACCACACTTATTCTGTGCCACACTAAGTCCTACACGTCAAAAGGCTTCAAAGCGCTGTTAGGTCGTGAAAGGCGCTATATGAATGCAATTCCTTCAATTTTTTTGGTGCAATGTTACAGGGATTTTTAAACTTCGCGCGCTCGATTGCAGCCGCTTACGTCCTGACGTCACCACGCCCCCCCCCCCCCCCGCGCCTATTTACTTCTTTCTGATTGGTTGATCCGCCCAGGGTTGAGTTGCTACACGCCTGCCTCTCGGATTGGCGGAGGCGCTCGTCAATCGGAAATGGTTTGGACTTTGCGCCATTTCAGCATTCCAGGGGCGACCCGCGCTGTCAGTCAAAGGCAGCCGGTTTCAAGGCTCCCCCTTCAACAGGCACGGCGCGCTGCTTGCAGAGTTTAAAAAAAAAAGCAAGCACAAAGCTTGAAAGCTCAGCTGTCACTTTCCCAACTGCAATGCAACCTTTCCTGTTCCTTGGGAGTTCCAGACACACACACCCCCACCCCTCAGTCAAGTCTTTATAAAGTGCCAGAGTTAATGTTGCTAACTTTTCTAACATCTTTAAATCGACCGATTGCTCGGGCAGTAATTAATTCGACGGGTTGTAAATAATTGAAAAGCAAATTAGAGAATTTGCCATGGGCAGCCCAGTGAAAGAGGATTTATTTTTGGATTAAAGCATAGTGGATTAATAAACATTTCAAATAAAAAAAGCGCTGTTATTTTCTACAGTCAATATTATAAGTTAATTTTTAAAAACAAAAATCAATGACTTTCATTGTAGTAACTAAGTGAGACGGCTTGATTCGGTATATATATACGCAAAAAATACAACCATGAATACACATTACCACAACACCAGTATTGTTCATGGATAGTCTGGAGCACAGTTGTGATGTTTAGCTGGTAATCTGGGCCACTGTCTAATTACTTCCTTTGGGAATCAAGGTAATTGATTTTAAATCACTGATGTCGGTAAATTGCTGGTCAATTTCAGGCTCCAGATCAGAAGTGGCCTTGATTAATATATTAAAAAATATTGTTTGCTGATGTAATAATGAGTGACATCTAGAATGTGATGGTTGCATGCTAGATGCAAGATTTGTATTGATACACGAGCACATACATATCTTATAGTATTGCTCATGATAAGTCAGATACTATGTTGTTTTATAATGAGGAGGCATTACACCATGTAATGCAGAATGCATTAGTGTGCTGCTACGGTGAAACAGTGTTCCTTAGAGTCACAAAATATAGCTACTAAGTAGACATTGAACCAGTTCACTCATAGTTTAATTGCTCTTCAAGTTGCATGTCAGAACCCAGGATGAAATGGCTGGCTTTCTTTTTTTAAATGTAAAGTCAATCAGAGGTTACAGACAAAAAGCAAAAAAAAAAAAATTGCGGATGCTGGAAATCAGAAATAAAAACGGAAAATGCTAGAAATACTCAGCAGGTCAGGCAGCGTCTGTGGAGAGAGAAACAGAGTTAACGTTTCAGGGCGATGGCCTTTCATCAGAACTGGGAGAATTTAGAGATTTAACAGTTTATAAGCAAGTGCCTGACCTGCTGAATGTTTCCAGAGGTTACAGACATTCTGGTTACTGTGTCAATTTACATTGCAAATGACTAGCTTTCATTGTATATTTTTTAAAAAGTTAGATTTTTTGCAGGCGCAGACATTTAGTTTGCCATGGACTTGTGCGAGATATATTAGTGGTTCCCTATGCTTATTTTGCAGGTAAGCTGCATGATATGCTGATTTATAGGGACAACAACAACTTGCATTTATATAGTGCCTTTAACGTAGTAAAACATCCCAAGGCGCTTCACAGGAGTGAGTATTATAAGACAAAAAATTTGACACCGAGCCACATAAGGAGAAATGAGGGCAGGTGACCGAAAGCTTGGTCAAAGAGGTAGGTTTTAAGGAGCATCTTAAAGGAGGAAAGAGGTGGAGAGGTTTAGGTAGGGAATTCCAGAGCTTAGGGCCCAGGCAACAGAAGGCACGGCCACCAATGGTTGAGCGATTATAATCAGGGATGCTCAAGAGGGCAGAATTAGAGGAGCGCAGATATCTCGGTGGGTGGGCGGGGGGGTTGTTGGGCTGAAGGAGATTACAGAGATAGGGAGGGGCGAGGCCATGGAGGGATTTGAAAACAAGGATAAGAATTTTGAAATCGAGGTATTGCTTAACTGGGAGCCAATGTAGGTCAGTGAGCACAGGGGTGATGGGCGAACGGGACTTGGTGCGAGTTAGGACACGGGCAGCCGAGTTTTGGATCACCTCAAGTTTACGTAGGGTGGAATGTGGGAGGCCAGCCAGGAGTGCGTTGGAATAGTTGGACTAGAACATTATACCATGCTGCTAAGATCAAGCTATGCCCCTTTAAGACAACATGCTCCAATTGTTGTTAAATAAACACAGGCTCAAATTAATCAAGTTATTTTAACTTAGAAAATAATAAAAGGATTGGGCACAGTCAACACAGATTTATGAAAGGGAAATCGAGTTTGACAAATCTGTTGGAGTTTTTTGAGGTTGTAACTAGCAGAATAGATAAGGGGGAACCAGTGGATGTGGTGTATTTGGATTTTCAGAAGGCATTCGATAAGGCGCCACACAAGAGGTTATTAAACAAAATTAGGGCTCATGGGATTGGGGGTAATATACTAGCATGGATTGAAGACTGGTTAATGGACAGAAAACAGAGAGTAGGAATAAACGGGTCATTTTCGGGTTGGCAGGTTGTAACTAGTGGGGTACCGCAAGGATCAGTGCTTGGGCCTCAGCTATTCACAATCTACATCAATGATTTGGATGAGAGGACCAAATGTAGTATATCCAAGTTTGCTGATGATACAAAGCTGGGTGGGAATGTAAATTGTGAGGAGGATGCAAGGAGGCTTCAAGGGGATATAGGCAGGCTAAGTGAGTGGGCAAGAACATGGCAAATGGAATATAATGGTAGGAAAAATAGAAAAGCAGAATATTTTTTAAATGGTGAGATTGGGAAATGTTGGTGTTCAGAGGGATCTGGGTGTCCTTGTACACGAATCACTGAAAGTTATCATACAAGCACAGCAAGCAATTAGGAAAGCAAATGGTATGTTGGCCTTTATTACAAGAGGATTTGAGTATAAGAGTAAAGACGTCTTACTGCAATTATATAGGGCCCTGGTGAAACTACACCTGGAGTATTGTGTACAGTTTTGGTTTCCTTACCTAAGGAAGGATATACTTGCCATAGAGGGAGTGCAACGAAGGTTCACCAGACTGGTTCCTGGGATGGGGGGATTGTCTTATGAGGAGAGATTGAGCAGACTAGGCCTATATTCTCTAGAGTTTAGAAGAAGGAGAGGTGATCTCATTGAAACATACAAAATTCTTACAGGGCTTGACAGGGTAGATGCAGGGAGGATGTTTCCCCTGGCTGGGGAGTCTAGAACCAGGGGTCACAGTCTCAGAATAAGGGGTCGGCCATTTAGGAATGATATGAGGAGAAATTTCTTCACTCAGAGGGTGGTGAATCTTTGTAATTCTCTACCCCAGAGGGCTGTGGAGGCTCAGTCGTTGAGTATATTCAAGACAAAGATCGATAGACTTTTGGATATTAAGGGAATCAAGGGATATGGGGATAGTGAAGGAAAGTGGAGATGAGATAGAAGATCAGCTATGATCTTACTGAATAGCGGAGCAGGCTCGAGGGGCCAAATGGACTACTCCTGCTCCTATTTCTTATGTCCATGGCCCAAAAATTAGTGAGGGAGCCTTCGTGCGAGGGTAAGGCTTCCCCGCGATCTCTCACTGCGCGCTGGCTTTTTCAGTCCGAGCTCGCACGAACTTGATGTTCTGGACAGCAGCTGTGCAGGGCTTCCGTATCCCACAGGCGCAGTTAATTCGTGCGAGCTGTGGGATCACGTGACTCAGTTAGAGCCAATGGCAGCACACCATCTTTCATTCATAGCTTTCACAACAAGTGCTGTGAAAGCTATGAATCTATACCCCCCCAAAAGAACAGCTAAACCTCAATTAAATTTTTAAAAAAAACCATCACATTAATAAAATAAGTATAGTTAAATAAATTAACCATTTTAAACAAAAAATTAAATTTTTGAAAAAATTTAAAATCTTTTAAAAAGTTATAAAAATAAACTTACCTTTCTTTAAAGTCTCTAAAAAAGATATACCTGTTGAAAAAAATTCAAAATAATACTTAATTAACTACTTACCTTGTTAAAAGAGGGTCTTACGCCTCCTTTCTTTATGTGCAAAATCTTCCATACTTACCTGCGCGTTCAAAGCACTAAGTGCACTGCGTGCGCGCAGCCTGTAGCGCGCACGCGGTTCACCTAGGAACCGCCCCCTTTTGAAATCACCAAGTGCCGGTTTTCAGCGCATGCGCAGTGCATGCAGAAAACCGGCAATTGGAGACAGAATACGCGAGAGTACACAGTGCGTACTCTCGCGTAGCGGCACTAATTTTTGGGCCCATATGTAATTTAGTTAGGCAACTTTTCAAAGGTCAAAAATATTATAAGTTTCAGGCTGCATGAAGAAATGAAGATTGTTGCAGTGTGACGTGTGCATGTTGCTAGATATATATATTGTTATATAAAAAATCTTGGATAAGTATATTACAGTGGATTGTATACAGCTAAGATCAGACAGGAACGGTAATGTTTTGCTTTACCCCATTGTCTAACTGCTGATCCCTGTTATGTTACTTTCAACTCTACCTGTGAGAGAGATACAGATTAAATCAGTATCCGTTATGTCTCCAACATCTCTCCACTGCAATCATTTGTCAATTTTTATTTTCTTTTGGCCCTCAAGCTTGGCATCACCTAACCACTATTTGATTTAGCTCATGTTTTTCCTACTCTTTTTTCAATCTTGATCCATCACTATGAACCTTGACCTCTCACTTGGGCTTCTCAATAAGAAAAGTGCATTTTGCCCTTTCCCTAAAAACAAAAACGATTTTTTTTCTAACTTTTACTAATTCCTGTAAAACTTGTTATAAAGATGGATTTCTGAGCCAGGCAATTAGTGTGTCAGTGATTTTCAGAAGCCATACAGGAGGACTAGACCAGGTTGTGGGTTCAAGTCCCATTCCAGTGACTTGAGCACAAAAATCTAGGCTGACATTCCAGTGCCGTACTGAGGGAGTGCTGCACTGTCGGAGGTGCCGTCTTTCGATTGAGACGTTAAACCAAGGCCCCGTCTGCTCTCTCAGGTGAACGTAAAAGATCCCATGGCATTATTTCGAAGAAGAGCAGGGGAGTTCTCCCCGGTGTCCTGGCCAATATTTATCCCTCAATCAACATCACTAAAAAACAGATGATCTGGTCATTATCACATTGCTGTTTGTGGGATCTTGCTGTGTGCAAACTGGCTGCCGCATTCCCTACATTGCAACAGTGACTCCACTTCAAAAAGTACTTCATTGGCTGTAAAGCACTTTGGGACGTCCTGAGGTCGTGAAAGGCGCTATATAAATGCAAGTTCTTTCTTTTTATATCTGAAGTTAAAGGTTTTTTGTTTGACTGCAGGTTTGCATTTACAAATAGTTTATGACATGGCAAGTATGCATAAAATATAACATTTCTAGAACTTGGCAGCTGTAATCAATTTATAAAGCCAACTGTAACTATCAATCGACAACAGAAAACGCTGGAAAAACTCAGCAGGCCAGGCAATATCCGTGGAGAGAGAAACAGAGTTAACGTTTCAGGTCGAAACCCTTCGTCAGAACTGAGAAAAGAGCAGGAAATGAAACAGATAAAAATGCAAGGGGGAGGCTGGGGGGAGGGGGGGAATAACTATGGTAAGTAGAGACATTAAGAGATGCTCAAGGCAAGATGAGATGGTATTGGGACAGGCACCATCTCATCTTGCCTTGAGCATCTCTTAATGTCTCTACTTACCATAGTTATTCTCCCCCCCTCCCCCCAGCCTCCCCCTTGCATTTTTATCTGTTTCATTTCCTGCTTTTTTTCTCAGTTCTGACGAAGGGTTTCGACCTGAAACGTTAACTCTGTTTCTCTCTCCACGGATGTTGCCTGGCCTGCTGAGTTTTTCCAGCGTTTTCTGTTGTCGTTTCAATTTTCCAGCATCCGCAGTATTTTGCTATCGTGTAACTATCAATCAGTGTTTAATTGCTCTATTCACCTCTCCTTTCCTAAAGAAACCGAGTCTTTGGGATTAAGTTCCAATCGTTCCAGAAGCCTTCTGATACCTCACCCAAGTGACCAAATGTTGAACCTAAACAGTGAGTGTTGGCAGCCTATTCAAATGTGGGGCATCACAACCAAACCTGATCCTGTCTGCATACAAAGGCAGCAAACCTGCACTTTCTGCTAGGAGTCCTGTGATAGTAATCCGGAGCAGGAAACCTGGCTGCTCTTTCCTGTCCTGGGGCGGTACGATCTATCATGGAACTCCTACTCCTGCCACTATCTGAGATCAGCTCACTCAATACGGACTCAGAATCAAACCTGGAAGTTCCCTAATCTGTATGGCTTTGTTCTCAGAGAGGAGCACAAAGGTAGCTGAAGGCTCTGCCACCAATGATGAGGCACAAGAGGCCGCAGTTAGAGCAACAAAGTGTTTGGGAATCGATGTCAGACTGAAGGAGACTGTAGAGATCGGGTGGGTGTCACTGCACAACCTCATCGAATTCAATTATTCTTCAATAAGGCTGTGGAAAACTAGTTTTTTACAGTAACTACTTAGTTTTCGACAAGCAATATTGTTTAATAAGGTCAGAGATCAGCCTGTCCAATTACAAACACAACTAGCTATCCTAGCTATTTATCCCTCAAGCAAAATCACTAAAACCAGATGATACCAGAAATGCAAGGGTATACCTATCAGGAAAGAATGAACAGGCTGGGTCTCTTTTCTCTTGAAAAGAGAAGGCTGAGGGGTGACCTAATAGAGGTCTTTAAAATCATGAAAGGTTTTGATAGAGTAGATACACAGAGAGAATGTTTCCACTTGTGGAGAAGAGCAAAACTAGAGGCCATCAAAATAAGATAGTCACCAAGAAATCCAATAGGGAATTCAGAAGAAACTTCTTTACCCAGAGAGTGGTGAGAATATGGAACTTGCTACCACAGGGAGTGGTTGAAGCGAATAGTAGAGATGCATTTATGGGGTGGTTAGATAAGCGTATGAGGGAGAAGGGAATAGAAGGTTATATGCTGATAGAGTTAGTTAGATGAGGAAAGACAGGAGAAGGCTCGAGTGGAGCATAAACGCCGGCATGGGCTGGTTGGGCCGAATGGCCTGTTTCTGTGCCGTATATCCTATATAATAAGACTACATGTGGTGGGTCACCAAGAGGAGCAGGAAAAAGGGAGCCCAGAAATTCCTCTCCGACGGGGAAGAATTCAGTTGGAGGCAAAACCTCCCATGCAACTAGCGATGGACCAGCTGACCATCCTTCTTATTCTCACCAACCCCCACGTCCTGACTGCAGTTTGAAGGGTGCGTCTGGGGCAATCTTCAGGCTACTAAGGGAATTTTGCCAGATATGTTACTGTTGGATTCCTATTTGATTTCTTGGTGACTATCTTATATTGGTGGCCTCTAGTTTTGCAGCTTCAACTGCTGATGTAAGTGCCATTCTAGATCAGAAGTGGGCCCCATCAGGAGGAAGTAAAATGGCAACCAATTCTATTGGGATCCTTTTGAGGTTGATTTGCCATTTTGATTCTGGGCTTACCAAGAAAGGCCTCCATATATCTATCTTCAGCCGACTGACCTGTGGCTCTTCCTCTTGGAGTTGCTCTGCGATTTTGTCTTCTCTGCTGGGTGCGGGCCCCTGTTACACTGCCATGGTGCAGGTACCCACCCCTATCATGGTAATGATCCTGCCCCTGGGATTTAGGACTTGTTCATAGCGGGAGTAAAGTGCTGGGCAGCCACTGTGCAACTGGAATTTCTACCCTAGAGTCTTTTCCTAGAAGCAATCTGGAATGACTGGCCTATTGGCATCCCAACACAGGTTTCACAGCACTCAAGCACGTATGAACATACATACATGAAGGACAGGGAAAGACCAGCTGGTCCATCGAGCCTGCCCCATACTGTCATGGTGCAACTTATGTATACTATAACCCCCTACCCCACTGACCAACCATGCAAACTTCTGAGAGAGACAAAAAAAAAGACAAAAATTTAGGCCAATTTAAGAAATTCTGTGAGACACATCGCCCAATATCCACCTATCTTCTTTATGTAGTTATGTTGGCCACACTCAGCTCCTCTTTGAATGTTTGCAGTGAATTCACTATTGCGTGACCTGACATTTTGTTCCATATGTTGACAGCTCTCTAGGAAAAGAAATATCTCTGATTCTAACGTAGTTTTATACTTTTTTAACTTATACTTAAGTCTGCTGGTCCTACCTAGCTTATTCACCTCAAATAACCTACCCACATGGACCTAAGCTAATTGTTTCATTATTTGAAAGACCTCAATCAAATCTCCTCGAAGTCTATGCTTTTCTACAGTGAAAAGCCCTAGCTCTCTTAAGCCTATAATGGTACCTAAGGGCCTTTAAGCTTGGTCCTCCTCTGAACCTTTTCCAGGCCCTCTGTATTACCTACCATGTGATGGGACCAAAACTGGATTTGGTATTCTAAATGAGGCTTAATAGGTGGTATACAAAGACAGTATACTATTATTTGTTTTGTATTTAATTACCCTGTCAATATATCCTAACATTCTAGTTGCTTTTCCAATAGTCTTGAGGCATTGGTCGTGGACCTTCAGAAATTCAGATGGTCTATAACACCCAGGTCTTTCTCTCACTCAATAGGCTTGAGCATGCAACCCTGTATGGTGTACACATGCTTGGTGTTGGCCCTAAACATGTGCAAAACACTACATTTATCTATATTAAATGACATTTGCCAGACTCAGACTGATTCCCCCATCTCATCAAAATCTGACTGTACTCTTATCTCATTTAAGGTCCTACCAACACAAATCTTTGTATAATCCACGGCTTTGCAGACAGATTCCCTCGACGCCTTCATCCAGATTATTGATAAAGGTGCTGAAGAAAAACGCCTCTAACATAGATCCCCGCAGGACTTCACTAGTAACCAGTCCCCACACACAACCATTACCATTAATAGCAACCTTCTGTCTACAAGAATGCAACCAATTCCTTATCCAACCCAAAATATTTGAACAAATATTTTGTATCGGTCTTCACGGTAGAAGACACTAAAAGCATCCCAATAATAATAGATAATCAAGGGGCTATAGGGAGGGAGGAACTTAAAACAATCACTATCACTAGAGAAAAAGTACTAGGCAAACTAATGGGACTAAAGGTGGACAAGTCCCCTGGACCTGATGGCCTGCATCCTAGGGTCTTAAAAGATGTGGCTGCAGAGATAGTGGATGCATTGGTTGTAATCTACCAAAATTCCCTGGATTCTGGAGAGGTCCCAGCGGATTGGAAAACCCCAAATGTAACGCCCCTGTTCAAGAAAGGAACGAGACAGAGAGCAGTTAGCCTGACATCTGTCATTGGGAAATTGCTGGAGTCCATTATTAAGGAAGTAGTAGCAGGACATTTAGAAAATCATAATACAATCAAGTAGAGTCAGCATGGTTTTATGAAAGGGAAATCATGTTTGACAAATTTGCTAGAGTTCTTTGGGGATGTAACGAGCAGGGTGGATAAAGGGGAACCGGTGGATGTGGTGCATTTGGATTTCCAGAAGGCTTTTGATAAGGTACCACATAAAAGGTTACTGCACAAGATAAGAGCTCATGGGGTTGGGGGTAATATATTAGCATGGATAGAGGATTGGCTAACTAACACAAAACAGAGAGTCAGGATAAATGGGTCATTTTCAGGTTGGCAAACTGTAACTAGTGGGGTGCCGCAAGGATCAGTGCTGGAGCCTCAACTATTTACAATCTATATTAATGACTTGGATGAAGGGACCGAGTGTAATGTAGCCAAATTTGCTGATGATACAAAGATAGGTGGGAAAGCAAGTTGTCAGGAGGACACAAAGAATCTGCAAAGGGATATAGATAGGTTAGGTGAGTGGGCAAAAATTTGGCAGATGGAGTATAATGTGGGAAAATGTGAGGTTTTCCACTTTGGTAGGAAAAATAAAAAAGCAAATATTATTTAAATGGAGAGAGACTACAAAATGCTGCGGTAGAGGGATCGGGGGTCCTTGTACGTGCAACACAAAAAGTTAGCATGCAGTTACAGCACGTAATTAGGAAGGCAAATGGAATGTTGGTCTTTATTGCAAGGTGCATCTCCGTATCATGTCCGCTTTATTGCAAGGGGGATGGAGTATAAAAGTAGGGAAGTCTTGCTACAACTGTACAGGGCGTTGGTGAGACCACACCTGGAGTACTGCGTACAGTTTTGGTCTCCTTATTTAAGGAGGGATATACTTGCATTGGACGCAGTTCAGAGAAGGTTCACTATATTGATTCCTGAGATGAGGGGGTTGTCTTATGAAGAAAGGTTGAGCAGGTTGGGCCTATACTCATTGGAGTTTAGAAGAATGAGAGGTGATCTTATTGAAACATGTAAGATTCTGAGGGGGCTTGACAGGGTAGATGCGGAGAGGATGTGTCCCCTCATGGGGGAATTTAGAACTAGGGGGCATAGTTTCAGAATAAGGGGTCGCCCATTTAAAATGGAGATGAGGAGGAATTTCTTCTCTCAGAGGGTCGTGAATCTTTGGAATTCTCTACCCCAGAGAGCTGTGGAGGCTGGGTCATTGAATATATTTAAGGTGGAGATAGACAGATTTTTGAACGATAAGGGAGTCAAGGGTTATGGGGAGTGGGCAGGGAAAGTGGAATTGAGGCCAAGATCAGATCAGCCATGATCTTACTAAATGGTGGAGCAGGCTCGAGGGGCCAAATGGCCTACTCCTGCTCCTATTTCTTATGTTCTTATGTAAAATCTGTCCGTTATTGCCACAGAACTCATCTTATTAAAGTAACCTATTATACAGCAGCTTGTCAAAGGCTTTTTGAAATGTCAACTAAGTTAGCTACATGCAGCGACCTAGTAACTTCCTCAAAGAAATTTAACCAGGTTGATGAGTTATGACCTTCTTTTCCAGAAGCCTAATTACTCTAAGATACAAAATATTATACCTTCTTAGCCTGAGTATCCAAGTTTGTGGTGGTGCTGATAGTTGGTGATAGGAATCTCAAGCTAGGAAGGTACAAGTTCATCTTAGAGTACATTTAAAAAAAATTAAAAACTTTTCTTGTGGGCCATTGGCACCATTTGTAAAGGATTAATATGCTGTGAGTTCCAAGTGTCACTTACGTTTAGGAACCTTGTGATGGAGATGGCTATAGTTTGGTCCGGTGTACAGTTGACAGAGCCAATCATCTATCTTAGTGTGGCCTCAGTGTCTATACCAACAACAAAGGTAATAGTGTAAATGGACCTTGTACTTCACCCCCAACTGCAGTGTTCCATCTATCATCACGGACATGTACTGATGGCACTCATCAAGAGAGCGACTGAGGCTGAATAGCAATGGATTTCAGCTGGTGACATAATCCCAGCGCTGTGCCAGAAGTACAGCATTTTGCATTTAAAGGGATAGCATCTAAATGAAAAAGTGTTTGGCAAATCTATTTTCATTTGGGGATGGGGATGAGCCATCCATCATTTTTGTCAGCATGATGTCATGCACAAGAAATCTGATAGTGGATTACTCAATCTCACCTGCATTTAAACAGTATCTTAACATAGCAAAACTTCAGAAGCACTTCACAGTTGGGGGTCAGATCTGAGCAGGGGCAGGACTAGGTGAAGTGGCTGAAGAGGTAGGTTTTAAGGAGACTTTTGAAGGCAAGAAGAGATGTGGCATGGTGGAGGGAAATTCAGAGCGTGGGAGCATGATGCCTGTTGGCTCTGGTGCCAATGGGAGAGCAAAGGGAGGGGAATTCATAGCAGCCCAGATTTGGAGGACTGAAGGGTTTGAACAGGGAGGTAGGGTGGGGCAAAGCTGTGGAGGGATTTGTAACGAGGATGAGAATTTGTACGTCAATGTGCTGAGGGACGGAGAGCTAATGAAATGGGTGGGGGAAGAGGTGATAGGTGAATGGGAATTGGGAATTGTCAACAAGTGAAAAGAACTGCAAAGCACTTTTTATGAATGAATTTGCATGACAGAACACAATTTCATAACCAGTCTCCCTACTTTGCTCGATACTGATCTTGACTGAGCTGTCAGAGAGGTGGAAAGCAGGCCATTTCATTTTGACTGGGGAATATTACATGACATGGGAGAATAAAATACGGGAAAAAAAACCAAAAATATGTGGATAAAATAAATGTTTAAAGAATTTTAATTTATATAAAGCAGCGTGGTCCAATACATGAGCCATATGTGGCTAATTGGGAATCCAGATGTGGCTAATTGCCTTTCTAATTCATAAATAAAAAATGAGTAACAGACATCATCTTTGGGCATGTGATCTCAATACTCATATTCGCACAGCGTATGCATGTGAACTTTAACCTTTTTTGTGCGCTGTTGGTAAAATGCTCAGACTAAAAGCAGAGTGCGTGAGTAGTTTTTTTTTGCTCATTCTGGGTGCTTTACTTCCTTGGTAACTGAAAGGTGCTGGATGTTTGCTCAGTAAATATACACATGTGAAGTGCATTTACCTGTATTGTGTGAGTGTATGTAAGGCGTTTTCTACTAAAATTAGTGCAGGTGGCTAAAACGGTGTCGCCATAGCCACACCAGTAGCTAGTCAGCAATTTCTATTGGACAACACTGATGTAAAGTTCAATACCTCCCACCTAGTTGCGCGACAGAGAATTGCACTGATTGGTCTTCCATTACTTGTTCTGTAAATCCACTTGGGCGGCTGAATATAGTCATTTGAATAAACTGCTTGTTTACTTAAGATTTGCTCTACTCGAGCAATTTCTGCCTATTTCTCAGCACAAGGTATAGTTTTTCAGTCACCAGATATGACTACCACAAACCAAATTCTGTGCAGTGATATAAACCTGTACAATCTACATGAAGGGTTTTGATACAGTAGGTAAGGAGAAACTGTTTCCAGTGGCAGAAGGTCGGTAATTGGCAAAAGAGCCAGAGGCGAGATGAGGAGGATTTTTTTAATGCAGTGAGTTGTCATGACAGGAACGCACTGCCTGAAAGGGTGGTGAAGCAGATTCAACAGTAACATTCAAAAGGGAATTGGATAAATACTTGAAGGGGAGAAATTTGCAGGGCTATGGGGAAAGAGCAGGGGGTGGGGGGGAGTGGGACTAATTGGACAGCTCTTTCAAAGAGCCGGCACAGGCACGATGGGCCGAATGACATCCTTCTGTGCGATAAGATTCTAAAATGTAAACTATTATTTAAAAAAAACTACAAGCTAGTCTTGCAAGACTTCAACAAACATGTTAATGCATGATTGGCTGGTATAATGATGAGCTGACGGCACAAATAGATACAAATGGGTATGATCTGATCATAAGAAATAGGAGCAGGATTAGGCCACTTGGCCCCTCGAGCCTGCTCCGCCATTCAATAAGATCATGGCTGATCTTGGGCTCAAAGCCACTTCCCCGTCCGCTCCCCATAACCCTTCACTCCCTTATCTTGCAAAAATCTGTCTATCTCCACCTTAAATGTATTTAATGACCCAACCTCCACAGCTCTCTGGGGCAGAGAATTCCACAGATTTACAACCCTCAGAGAGAAGAAATTCCTCCTCATCTCAGTTCTAAAAGGGCGACCCTTTATTCTAAAACTGTGCCCCCGAGATCTAGATTTCCCCACGAGGGGAAACATCCTCTCTGCATCTACCTTGTCGAGCCCCCTCAGTATCTTATATGTTTCAATAAGATCACCTCTCATTCTTCTAAATTCCAATGAGAATAGGCCCAACCTACTCAACCTTTCCTCATAAGTCAACCCCCTCATCTCTGGAATTAACCTAGTGAATCATCTCTGAACTGCCTCCAATGCAAGTATATCCTTCTTTAAATAAGGAGACCAAAACTGTACGCAGTACTCAAGGTATGGTCTCACCAATACCCTGTACAGTTGTAGCAGGACTTCCCTGTTTTTATACTCCAACCTCCTTAAAATAAAGGCCAACATTCCATTTGCCTTATTGATTACTTGCTGTACCTGCATGCTAACTTTTTGTGTTTCATGCACAAGGACCCCCAGGTCCCTCTGAACTGTAGCATTTTGTAATCTCTCTCCATTTAAATAATAATTTGCTTTTTTATTTTTCCTGCCAAAGTGTATAACCTTGCACTTTCCCACATTATACTCCATCTGCCAAATGTTTGCCCACTCACTTAGCCTGTCTATATCCCTTTGCAGATTCTTTGAGTCCTCTGCACAACTTGCTTTCCCACCCATCTTTGTATCATCTGCAAACTTGGCTACATTACACTCGGTCCCTTCATCCAAGTCATTAATGTAGATTGTAAATAGTCGAGGCCCCAGCACCGATCCCTGTGCCACCCCACTAGTTACCGTTTGCCAACCGGAAAATGACCCATTTATCCCGACTCTCTGCTTTCTATTAGTTAGCCAATTCTCTATCCATGCTAATATATTACCCGCAATTCCGTGAGCTCTTATCTTATGCAGTAACCTTTTATGTGGCACCTTATCGAATGCCTTCTGGAAATCCAAATACACCACATCTACTGGTTCACCTTTGTCCACCCTGCTCGTTACATCCTCAAAGAACTCCAGCAAATTTGTTAAACATGATTTCCCTTTCATAAAACCATGCTGTCTCTGCCTGACTGCATTATGATTTTCCAAATGCCTTGCTACTGCTTCCTTAATGAAGGACTCCAGCATTTTGTTATGTTCTTATACAAACGGAAAATTTGTTTGGGAAACCCAGTATCACTGAGTATTGCACCATTAATAAAAACATAGGTTGGGATTTATTGTATTTCAGACCACATCTGTTTTAAGTTTGATGGAAAAGGGGGGAGGGGGTTGCCAATGATTGCCAGTGTTTGTACACAAGAACAAGTGCTGAAAATTCTCAATTGAAAAGTACCTGCCGCAGTATGTAAAACCCAGCCATTACTTATTTTTTTTTATATACGTTCATGGGATGTGGGCGTCGCTGGCAAGGCCAGCCTTTATTACCCATCCCTAGTTGCCCTTGAGAAGGTGGTGGTGAGCTACCGCCTTGAACCGCTGCAGTCTGATTGGTGAAGGTACTCCCACAGTGCTGTTAGGGAAGGAGTTCCAGGATTTTGACCCAGCGATGACGAAGGATCAGCAATGTACTTCTAAGTCAGGATGGTGTGTGACTTGGATTTATCTATATATTATTACAAATCGTGTGTAAGATGCCCCCTTCATGTCCACAGACCTTACTTCCTGTTGACACAACTTGTGCTCACACGTTTCTATCAACATATACCAATGTAAATCGCTATGTCAACACATCCTATCAACTTTGCTACATCAACTGTCACAATATAGTTGCCGGCTCTGGCCACGAGATGGCTCTGCGGAGCAAGTTTCTAAAGTCTCAACGCTGTTGCCATCTTGTATATAAAGACAACTGAAGTTCATCAGCTGAACATGGGAAACACCACAGGTAATTTACTAGTGTTATATTAAATGTTGAGCTGTAAATCAATGTATAGTCCGCAAACGTGACCCCTGAGAATCCGGTCGCCTGTCATTTTAATTCTCCGCTACACTCCCACTCTGCCCCCGGGCCTCCTACGCTGTTCCAATGAAGCTCAATGTAAGCTCGAGGAACAGCACCTCATCTTTCAATTCGGCACTTTACAGCCTTGCGGACTCAACAGTGAGTTCAACAATTTCAGACCATAACTTCAGCCCCCATTTTTTCGGACGGCAGCTGTTGGTGGTGATTCTGCTGTTACCATTTACACCTCTTCTAGACCCATCTTTTGTTTCTTTTCTTGTCCCATTACCATCTCCTTTTGTCTTGCACCATCATCCCTTTTGTCATTTAATCTCTCCTGCCTTCCATCCTATCACAGACTTTCCATTTTGTTTTCCCCCTCCCTCCTTTCCCTGTCTCTGTACTTGCTTAAAACCTGTTATATCTCAAACTTTTTCCAGTTCTGACGAAGGGTCATCGAGCTGAAACGTTAACTCTGTTTCTCTCTCCACAGACGCTGCCTGACCTGCTGAGTGTTTCCAGCATTTTCTGTTTTTGTTTCAGATTTCCAGCATCCGCAGTATTTTGCTTTTGTACAGAGAAACATGATTGGTTGGTTGACAAAATCAGATGAACTATGCTGAACAAAACAGGAGGACCAGAAGTAAAGCTAAGTGTGATCTGCACAATCTGAGGTTTGTACCTGTTGCGTCATTGCTCCTGTTTAACTTGTGCCTATATATGCTATTGAGTCCCAGCATGGGCTTGCTGGATCTTGTTTTGGGTTTTGTTCAGTCCCCTAGCCCGCTGCTTTAGTTAAAAGCAGTAATGGATTAGAGAGACACTAGACATTCATCAAAGCAGTTGTTGGAGTTCGAAACAACCAACCCCTTCAATTAACCATCTGTTACAAATGATCCCATGGATAGATTATAAATCCTCATTCAAGATATGTCTAGATCTAACAGATGGAACTAAGGCAGTTTATTCAGCAGTCAGCTTAGAGTGCAGATTTGCGAAACTTAGTTGATAAGATGATGTGATTTTAGTCACTTTTGCAAAGAGATGCTGCAGATACCACATCCAAATGAAGTTCTACATACTCAGATAAGAAGCAGAGAAGGAAGACATCAGGATTTCTCTTTATGGGAGTACTGTAACCTACAAAGAAGAGACATTTCAGAAATGTTGTAGAATCACAGATAGGACAGTAGTCACGAAATGAAAGCATTTTTAGAATCCACGTTAATTCCTTGTGGAATCAGGCATGCACTTTCTTGTGCAAAATATTAATTTTCCAGGGGTTTGTTGCTAGAAATTTCCATTCAGTTCACTAACGAAAGGGTGTCCTTGAGCGAGGAGACAAGTGTCGGGCTTTAGTACCTGCTACAATGTAGCAATCAATAACTTGATAGCTACCAGGTGATGCTAACAGCAGCTTGAGTCAGAAAGTTGTGGGTTGAAGACCCACTCCAGGGACTTGAGCACATATCTAGGCTGATACTTCAGTGAAGTACTGCTGCATTATTGGAAGTGCTGTCTTTTGAATGGGATATTAAGGTGGGGGGCGGTGGTGTCGCCTGCTTGTTCAGGTGAATGTAAAGGGATGTTTGGCATTATTTGAAGAAGAGCAGGGGAGTTCTCCCAGTGTCATGGCCAACATTTATCCTAAAACACACCACCAAAATAGATGAACATTTATCCCATAGCTGTTTGTAGGACCTTGGGTGCAAATTGGCTGATGTGTTTACATAATAAGTCACTACACTTCCAAAGTAATTCATCGGCTGTGAAACCCTTTGGGATGTCCTGAGGGTATGAAAGATGATATATAAATGCAAGTTCTTTCTGTGTTCTTTCTTTTACTATGTTAACCATGACATGAATCTTGTCATTCATGGGAAATGACTTATGAAATAATACTGGGCGGCCTGCTGGTGGCGCTATCCAGGGAGAGTATAAATACTCGGGCATGGGCCCAGCTTGCTCAGGACATTCTTTAACAGGAACTAGTGAAGGACAACTAGATCTCCATGTTGTAAAACAGTTGATTAAAGCCTTGTTTAATACTTAGACCAAGTGCCTAGTAGTTTTCTTACGTCAAAACATGTTTGAGCTCTTTTGAGGTTCTGAGAAAGACTATAATTGTACAAGACCACTAGGAATGACGGTTCAAATCATGATCTCTGCAACAAGAGACAGCAAAGAGAAATGTTCAATAAAAAGAAAATTAAACTTGCCTTTACATAGTGCCTTTCACGACCTCAGGATGTCCCAAAGTGCTTTACAGCCAATCAAATACTTTTGAAGTGTAGCCATTGTTGTAATGTAGGGAAACGTGGCAGCCAATTTGTGCACAGCAAGCTCCCACAAACAGCAACGTGATCAGATAGTCTGTTTTTTAGTGATGTTGGTTGAGAGATAAATATTAGCCAGGACACCGGGGATAACTCAACTGCTGTTCTTCGAATAGTGTCATAGGATATTTTACGTCCACCTGAGAGAGCAGACGGGGCCTCGGTTTAACGTCTCATCTGAAAGACGGCACCTCTGACAGTGCAGCACTCTCTCAGCACTGCACTGGAGTGTCAGCCTAGACTTTGTGCTCAGGTCTCTAGAATGGACACTAGACCGTGGCGGTTTACTGAACAATCAGCAGGTCCTGGGCCTCCTCTGCTGTTTAGCAAATAATGAAGAATGGCTTGATGCAAGCGTCTACATAGATTGGAGATTATCCGAACACTTGTCCCAGCTGATTTTCAGCATTAGGCTTTTTCCAGTGGATACTGGCTGGAGGGAGTTGCTGAGGGATATCAAGCAGTAAAAAGTGCTTCCATAATTGAGAGTGGCCTTTATCAGTTTCTAGCTATGCCACTCAAGCTCTGCAAGGCACTAGTGACCTTTAAGCACTTGTAAGCCAACAGTTGACAGGCCTATCTTGGCAAACAGGCTCAGTTGATCCGGATGACGTCATTGTTTATGCCAAGGTCTTTGGCAGTGCTATTATGGGGCTCCACGAGGTAACTGCGAAGCTGCATTAAGCTGAAAGAGTGCCACCTGTTATAGATGTGAATCAGATACATCGTACGCAATCCAGGAGAAGAAACAGATCCGAAAAAACATTTGCTGTTGGGAGAGATTAGGCAATACCAAAAAACAACTTGAAGCAAGAAACTTTCAGCTCATGGTCATGATTCATCCAGGAGTTTGATGGTGTCACGAGACTCCTTCAGAGATTAACAGTAGCATGCTCCTGAATTTAAATTGCTGCTAGTCTATGAGGATCTTTGCAACTCAAAGGAAGCGTTGCGTTTTAAAAAGAATAGAATTATTATTCTCATTTTAAAAATGAAACACAAAAGGAAAAGTTTATACAAAATAAAATGCAGGCCATCATCAGCATTCACAGTTGATAGATACCGTCTTAACAATAGGAGAAAGAGTGACTAATAACTGTGGATATCTGCAGAGGGACCCTCCTGAGTTTTATTACAACCATGTGACCACCCATGCGTGCATCATCTGGCTCTGGGAATACGCACAACCTTGCTTCACACTCATCGGAATGTAAGCCCACAAATTGGGACCATTCCGCTCTGTCACTGTGCATCAGATGTGGTCTACCTCACTGTTCCTGCCTACGGACCACCCTGAAAGTTGTTTACTCCTGCTATTTTGTTTGTGTACATTGCTAACTGTTGGTGGGGCAAGAAGCAGGCACCAAACATATGTAACTCTTTCTGTGCCATGTAAGACTTTATTCACCGACTGAGAAATTGAAGTCCTTGGTATAGGAAGAGTTAGTATTAATCTTGGCAATCTGTTGCAAAAATGTACCCCCAAATGACCTCTTTCCCCTACAATTTACAGAGCTTTTTAAGCCTAATATTGGCGTGATTTAATCACTGCCTCTCCAATTCTCTTCACCCTTGATCCTTCATCAAGGTTTCTCAATTTAAAAAAAAAAGAATGATTGGAAACCAGGGTAAACCCATGGGAAGATGATCCAACAGGAAACTATCTAGGCACCAGTATGCAGTGTCTTGAAAAATACAAATTATAGGACATTACTAACATGTAGGGATGTCTTGAATCCCATTCCTCCTTTGACCTCCAACAATGTAATCATGATGGGTCCATCCTATGAACTGAATTTAGCTTCGGAGTAATCTAAAGCAAAGCTCCATAGAGGTCACTAGGATCCCATCCAATTAATTCAGTGTTCCATAATAATTTGACCCCCATTTCCTTTGTACAACATTACAGACATTAATCCTGAAAGACAGGAGTAGCAATATGCAACCGTCTGGAAAATTTGGAAGTAGAATACCCCTTTGCTTGACTTCCCTCCAGAAAGTATTCCGAGAGCATTTTGCCTATCACAAGGTTTGCTGCGAAACTCAAGGATCTCTTGTTTTGGCTCTTTTCATCAATTGGGAAAGGGATATAGTGGTTCACTCTGGAAAAGAGCGTAATTGTCTCCTGCTTGATGCACATATAGACTGCTGTGCAAAATGCAAGCAACGTCTCCAAGCAATGTAATGGCTTGGGAGGATCCTGGCGCAAAAACATTCAGGGCGTTGGTCACCTTGCACAGCCATGGCATGGGATGGCTCCCTCGTCGACAGGCTGCACAAGGGGGAGTGGAAAAATTCCAATACACTGAATTTTCTAACTTCTGTAACAAGATAAAAATCTGTCCTTTTCAAGTACTCGCATTCGAAGGGTATCAACAGATCACAACAATGTCCAAGAACCCTTTTCTGGTAATACAACATTGTTACATCTGGGCTGCTGCAGGCAATGAACTTTTGTCCCCTGTCCTGTACACCTCTGTGAAGCGCCTGTGGGACATTTTTCTACATTAAAGGCATTACATAAATGTAGGCTGTTTTGGTTTTTTATATGAGTATCGCACCTACCTCTTGTGTGTTTTTATCGGACAATGAAATCAAGACTATCTTCTTAGGTTGGAAAGACTAACCGGACTCATGACACCCCTTCGAAACCCCACAATGCCTAGGCAGCTCAGGTATAACGAGGGTCATGCCACCTCGAGGAGGAGCTCACTATTGGGCTCCGAAAGCTAAGTTTTAGGTCCCCTGATAGGTGCCAACTATGGCCAACTATGGCTCAGTGGGTAGCACTCTCGCCTCGGAATCAGAAGGTTGTGGGTTCTAGGCTGACACTCCAATGCAGTACTGAGGATCAGACATTAAACCGAGGTCCCGTCTGCTCTCAGGTGGATGTAAAAGAAGAGCAGGGGAGTTCTCCCTGGTGTCTTGGCCAATATTTATCCCTCAACCAACATCACTAAAACCGATTATCTGGCCAATATCACATTGCTCTTTGTGGGACCTTGCTGTGTGCAAATTGGCTGCCCCGTTTCCTACATTACAAAAGTGACTACACTTCAAAAGTACTTAATTGATGTAAAGCCCTTTGGGTCGTCCTGAGGTTGTGAAAGGTGCTATATAAATGCAAGTCTTTATTTCTTTCTTGGTAGGTCCATGGGCTCCCTACAATATGCACCTGAGAGAGTCTCAAGCATAATTGTGGCCTTCTCCATCCTCCACAATCTCGCTGTCCACAGACTGCAGCTGGAGGAGACAGATGAACAGGATGAATCCTCATCTGACATGGAACAGCTGGCCGAGGGTGAGGCCGAAGCACAGGGAGGAGAGGCAGTACCAGGCTTTACAGTGAGAAATGCAAGGGACAAATTAACTGCACAACAGTTCAGCTGGATTGCTCAGACGCCTGCCCTCAACACTGAAACCAAGCCCTTCTGTGCCAACAGTCCTGCTAATCTCAGTCACCATTCCCTTAATCCTGCATTCTCTAACATTGAAATCATTCTGCCAATTTTCTCGTCTATGACTTCCTGACGAGGCAGACCCATAAGCTGCTCTACAGACACACTGCAGACCAACGTGCCAAAATGAATGAAAATATTAATGAGTATCCAAACACCATCAACTGTTTCAGATAATTAATCCCACAAGTGTCAACCCATAGTGATTTTTTTAAAAGAAGGTTTACTCATTCTACCACCTCTATGAAGTGTTCCCCTAATGGTTTCAGCAGAGCTGGTGGTAAGCTGCTGTACATCAAGTTGGGACCCTTGAGATGCTCTTGACTGTTGTCCTCTGGGAGCTTGAACCCGTCAGGGCATGGCTGCAGACTGTAGTTCCTTGTCTGCTGCCGGGTCAGTCTGGCCCAGCCTGCTTGCTGGCACCATGGCGGGTATTAGTTGAGCGGGTGATAAGGAGGCAGACATGCTGCCATCCTAAAAGAGGGCAACACTTCCCTGTCCCGTAGGGGCTCTGTCACCCGCATGGGGCTGTGGCTCATCGCTCCCGTTGATCTCAGTAGCCCCTCATAACTCTCTCCTTCTCCTTCTCCTTCTGCAGGAGATGACAGTGCACAACAGAAGGGAAAAGGATAATAAGGGATATGGAACCAAGGCAGGGTAAATGGTTTTAAGATACAGATCAGCCATGATCTAATTGAATGACGGAACAGGCTTGAGGGGGTGAATGGTCTCCTCCTGTTCCTATAAGACTGGAGGAACACCAGTCAATGTGGCCCTCACCCAAATGGAGCAGGAGGCAATGGAAATTTGTGGCACTGCAAGAGCTGATAGCATTGGAGATGGCGAGGCTGGCGGCTCCTCTGAGTGACTGCTTATCACTTGAACCCCTTCATCAACTACAAGCAATTGCACCTTCAAGACAACTTTAAAACATGAATCAGTGTGGGCAAGCCTTGCTTGTGCAATTGTCCAGTCTCTCAATGCCATCCTAACTCTTGACCCTCTCTTCTTTCCTCTAAGTCCCACTCAGCAGCAGGAACCTGATCAGCAACCTTTAGTTTAATTAATTCAACTCATTATCGGGTTGTTGGCGTCACTGGCAAGGCTGGCAATAATTGGCCATCCCTAGTTCTCCTGATGTGGCAATTTGATACAACTGAGTGGCTTGCTAGGCCACTTCAGAGGGCAGTTACAAGTCAACCACGTTATTGCGGGACTGGAGTCACATACAGATGGGTAAGGATGGCAAATTCACCAGGCTTTTTCTATTTTATCCCTCAACCACCATCAGTAAAAAACAGATTATCTGCTTATTATCGCATTGCTGTTTATGGGAGCTTGCTGTGCACAAATTAGCTTCCGTGTTTCCCACATTACAACAGTGACTACACTTCAAAAGTACTTTGTTGGCTGTAAAGTGCTTTGCGACGTCCTGAGGTCTTGAAAGGCGCTGTATAAATGCAAGTCTTTCTTCCTTCTTTCTTTCACCAGGAATAAAATCTAGTGTGGCCAGCCAACACCACAGAGTAGCAGTGAGAGCTGCTGTGAATCTGCAAGGCTGAAATCATTGTGTCTCTAATCTGGCAGTTGTACAATTAAATAAAATCCCTGCAGCGTAGACTGCTTCATCTCTGCAAACCTCCTGAGTAGAACTACGCAACATTACACTATTATACGTCTTACAGAGTTCAGAAGGATGCTTGTTTACAATTGTTTAGAAAGAGAGATTTGCATTTCTATAGCGCCTTTCACGACCTCAGGACGTCCCAAAGTGCTTTACAGCCAATGAAGTACTTTTGAAGTGTAGTCACTGTTGTAATGTGGGAAATGCGGCAGCCAATTTGCGCACAGCAAGATCCCACAAACAGCAATGTGATAATGACCAGATAATCTGTTTTTAGTGATGTTGATTGAGGGATAAATATTGGCCAGGACACTGGGGATAACTCCCCAGATCTTCTTCAAAATAGTGCCATGGGATCTTTTACGTCCACCTGAGAGGGCAGACGGGGCCTCGGTTTAACGTCTGATCCGAAAGACGGCACCTCTGACAGAGCAGCACTCCCTCAGTACTGCACTGGAGTGTCAGCCTAGATTTTTGTGCTCAAGTCTCTGGAGAGGGACTTGAACCAACAAAGAAAGTAACATTAATGTTTAATAAATCTTCCTGTAAAAAAACAGCTTTTCCCAATATCTTTCAGTTCAGCAGATGAATGTTTTTCTGAAGAATATAACAATAAATTAAATATTCAGTTCAACTGAATGTGAATATTAAAGGTTCTGAAGCCCAGTTAAGAAGCAGCCTGTTAATATTCATGCACATGGAGAGAAGATTGACTAAAGAATAGTAAGACTGCGATCAAAAAAAGTAATTGACAGATTCATTTCAATGCACATATCTGTGTTCGAGGGACTCTTCAGTGCTTCTTCCCTGAGAGTCAAAAGAGCTCTCATCCGCATTTATTTCTCAGAAACCTAATGACTAAACACCAGGAGCAAGCATTAAAAAAAAGCTAACTAATATAAAGGCTCCTCAGACTGCCTGATATTTCTTGCTTTCACAGTTTGAAATCTCTGTTATATTACAAACTGTTTGCCTTTGTTATTTTTTTAATCGCAAAACCGCCACTCTCCTTGTGGGTGGTAAGAACCCTACCTCACATAATTATAAAGAAAGAGAATACATGTGATGGTTAATGCCATTTCAGTTCACATTCTGGATGCAGTGTATTGGAGTATCAGCGCATGCCTCCACAGAATGATAGGATTATCCAACTCCGCTGAGTTCCTGACCTCCCTTATGTGGGAACAGAGGAACAGCAGTAGGCCACTCCGCCCCTCGAGCCTGTTCCGCCATTCAATTAGATAATGGCTGATCTGTACCTCAACTCCATTTACCCACCTTTGATCCATATCTCTTGATACCCTTAACAAATAAAAATCTGTCGTTCTCAATCTTGAAAATTTCAATTGATCCAGCATCCGTAGACTTTTGGGGGCGGGAACGCCACATTTCCACTACCCTTTGTGTGAAAAAGTGTCTCTTGAATTCACTCCTGAATGGCCTAGCTCTAATTTTAAGATTATGCCCCCTTGTTCTGGATTCCTCCACCAGAGGAAATAGTTTCTCTGCATTTACTCTATTGAATCCTTTTATCATTTTAAACACCTTGATTAGATCAACCCTCAACCTTCTAAACTCAAGGGGTACACCCAAGTTTATGCAATCTGTCCTCATAATCTAACACTTTAAGCCTTTGTGTGGAGGCCAGACAGGGAGGAGGCATCACCCCTAAGCTCCTTTTTTTAAATTTATTCATTCACAGGGTGTGGGCATCATTGTCAAAGCCTGCATTTATTGCCCATCCCTAATTGCCCTTGAGAAGGTGGTGGTGAGCCGCCTTCTTGAACCGCTGCAGTCCGTGTGGTAAAGGTCCCACAGTGCTGTTAGGGAGGGAGTTCCAGGATTTTGACCCAGCGACAATGAAGGAATGGTGATGTATTTCCAAGTCAGGATGGTGTGTGACTTGGAGGGTAACTTGGAGGTGGTGGTGTTCCTATGTGCCTGCTGCCCTTGTCCTTCTAGGTGGAAGAGGTCATGGGTTTGGGAGGTGCTGTTGAAGAAGCCTTGACGATTTGCTGCAGTGCATCCTGTAGATGGTACACACTTCATTCACGGTGCACCGGTGGTGGAGGGAGTGAATGTTTAAGGTGGTGGATGGGGTGCCGATCAAGCGGGCTGCTTTGTCCCGGATGGTGTCGAGCTTCTTGCGTGTTGTTGGAGCTGTACTGCGAATGCCTTCTCATGGTAGGCACGGAGAAATTGGTGGGAGCCTGAGAGTAGGCCTCCCACTTACCCTCTTGACCACAAATGGTTAGTCCCAGGAAAACCAGAGGGACGGTGTTGGGGGCGGGGGATTAACGTTAGAGGGTAAATACCCTCACTAAAATTTAAAGTAAAAGCAGTGAGAGACATTTTCTCTTGTGCTCGTCAGTGGTGTAGAACAGAGACACTCTCAGTGAGTCTCTTCTATTTTCAGGCTCTCAGCAAGCCTTGTATAATAAAGGCAGTCAAGAGGAATAACACTTAGCGACAGCATCCTTAGCCTGTAGCCCTAATGAGCAGAGTACTATATATGTAGTGTTGTTACCTTCAGTAGTTATGTTCTTCTGAGGACAGGAACACCAACGTTCAGAGCTGTGGAATGGGAAGACACAGGTTTGAATCTCCAGTCCCCTCAGTTCCCAATCTGAGCTATGCTGGCTAAAGAGATTGCACATCTCTGCACAGGCTACACCAATAACTTGCATTTATGTAATAGCAAAATACTGCGGATGCTGGAAATCCGAAAAAACAACAGAAAACGCTGGAAAAACTCAGCAGGCCAGGCAGCATCCGTGGAGAGAGAAACAGAGTTAACGTTTCAAGTCGAAGACCTTTCGTCAGAACTGGAAAAAAGCAGGAAAGGGAACAGATTTTAAAGCAAGTTTAGGGGCTGGGAAATGGGGGAGGGGATGAAAGAACAAAAGGGAAGGTCTGTGATAGGATGGAAGGCAGGAGAAGTAAAGAGGCATTAAGAGATATTCAAGACAAGAGGAGGTGGAAATGGGACAGGTTGAGGATCAAAGGATGGCTCCAGATGAAGTGTGAATTGCGCTGGCAGAATGAAGGACAGCTGCCATGTGGGAGGGAAGAAAAAAAGGCCAAACAAAAAGTGTGGATAAAAAATATAAATATGTGATAGGGGCCGAGGTTATGATCTGAAATTGTTGAACTCTATGTCGATTAGGCACTCTACAGCCCTCTGGACTCAACATAGAGTTCAACAATTTCAGATCATAACCTCGGCCCCTATCACATATTTATATTTTTTTATCCACACTTTTTGTTTGTGCCTTTTTTTCTTCCCTCCCACATGGCAGCTGTCCTTCATTCTGCCAGCGCAATTCACACTTCATCTAGAGCCATCCTTTGATCCTCAACCCTGTCCCATTTCCACCTCCTCTTGCCTTGAATATCTCTTAATGCCTCTTTACTTCTCCTGCCTTCCATCCTATCACTGACCTTCCCTTTTGTTCTTTCATCCCCTCCCCCATTTCCCAGCCCCTAAACTTGCTTTAAAATCTGTTCCCTTTCCTGCTTTTTTCCAGTTCTGACGCAAGGTCTTCGACCTGAAACGTTAACTCTGTTTCTCTCTCCACGGATGCTGCCTGGCCTGCTGAGTTTTTCCAGCGTTTTCTGTTGTTACTTGCATTTATGTAGTGCCTTTAATGTAGAAAAAGGCACTTCACAGGAATGTAATCAGAAAAAAATTGACACCGAGCCAAAGAAGAAGGTATTAGGACAGGTGACCGACCAAATGCTTGGCCAAAGTGGTAGGTTTTAAGGAGCGTCTTAAAGGAGGAGATAGAGGCGGAGAGGTTTAGGGTGGCAATTCCAGAGCTTAGGGCCTAGATAGCTGAATGCACGGCCGCCAATGGTGGAGCGAGGGAAGTCGGGAATGCACAAGAGTCTAGAATTGGAATAACACAGAGTTTATGGAGGGTTGTAGAGTTAAAGGAGCTTCCAGAGATAGGGAGGAGCGAGGCCATGGAGGGATTTTAACACAAGGGTGAAAATGTTAAATTCGTGGCAGTGTTGGTGGACTAGGTGATAAGGTAGGCCAGCGAGCAAAAGGGATGATGGGTGAGTGGGATGGTGCGAGTTAGGAAACGGGCAGCAGAATTTTGGATCAGCTCAAAGTTTACGGAGGTTGGAAGATGGGAGGCCGGCCAGGAGAGCATTGGAATAGTCATGTCTGGAGGTAACAAAAGCATCAATGATAGTTTCAGCAGCAGATGGACTGAGACAGGGCTGAACACAGGCAATATTACGCAGGTGGAAGTAGGCGGTCTGTGATGGAGAGGATATGGGATCGGAAGCTCAGTTCAGCGTCAAATAGGACACTGAGATTGCAAACTGTCTGGTTCAGCCTGAGACAGTGGCCAAGGAGGGGGTTGGAATTGGTGGCTAGGGAACAGAGTTTGTGGCAGGGATGAAGACAATGGCTTTGGTCTTCGAATGCTTAATTGGAGGAAATTTCTGCTCATTCAGTACTTGATGTCAGACAAGCAGCCTGTCAACACAGAGGCAGTGAAGGGATGGAGAGAGGTGGAAGTGAGGTAGAGCTGGATATCATCAGCGTACATGTGGCATCTAACGTCGTGCTTCCAGATGATGTCACTGCGTGACAGCATGTAGATGAGAAATAGGATGGAGCCAAGGATAGATCCTTGGAGGACTCCAGAGGTAACGGTACGGGAGTGGGAAGAGAAGCCATTGCAGGAGATTGTCTGTCTACGACTGGATAAATAAGAGTGGAACCAGGAGAGGGAAGTCCCACCCACCTGGACAACAGAGGAGAGTAGGATGGTGTGAGCAACCATGTCAAGGCTGCAGACAGCTTAAGTAGGATAGGGAGGGATAGTGTACCATGGTCATAGTCACATAGGATGTCATTTGTGACTTTGATTAGGGCTGTTTCAGTGCTGTGGCAGGGGCGAAAACCTGATTGGAGAGGTTCAAACATGGAAAATTAGATTAGGAAAACTGGGCAGAGGTGTAGAGGTATGACCCCTGAGGTGTGTCCACCTTGTGCCTCATAGCAGTTAACTAAAGAGGCTTTGGCACAGATACTGCCTGTCCTCCCAACAAGAGTCACAGATGGCCTTATAGATAAATGTTTAATATATATATGTGTGTGTAGATAAAAAATTACACAAACATTTTGTCAGTCATAAGTATGAAAGTGTGATTTGAAAAGTGCAATTATCAATCACATCCTTAGAATAACTAGACAATAGTGGTGATCGTGTACTACTGGCTTTCTTTCAAAAGGATGAATAATTTATAAGCACTGCAGGTTTAAGAATTATGTGCTGTTTCTTACATGTGACGCAAAACCAGCAATACAGCGCTGCTGCAAGAGCCTTTATTTATTGCAAAACCATTACTGTTTAAATGTGGAGCAAGAGTCTAGGACGATTCTAAATTTTAAAATATAAAATAATGGTTAATTATTTTGTATGTGAAGGTACTGATTGATGTTTAGGCCATATAACTCAAGCAAATATCAGTGGGAGTTGGGTTGGAAGGAAATCAACTCCAAACTGCTAACTACAGAATAACACTGGGAGGAATTCAAGAGCTGGTTGTCTCCTGCCCTTCTGGCATAGCAATGATGAATGGTACGAGGAAGAAGAGAACAATCAACACAGGGTAGGAAAAAGTTGATAAAAGTCTATGGACCAGAGGGTTCCAGGTCACTTCTCAGTCTATGCTGAGTTTGCTGCTATCAGCCAGGGTGCCAGTAGGGGCTCTATAATTGACCGTCGAACACATGGGCTAGGATTGCATGGACATCAGCTGCAGACCAAGATCAGGGTCAAATGCCTCCTCCATGTTGAACAGCCTGCCTATACTCATTGTCTAGGCTCGTGTACAAAGCATGGGCATTTGGTTAAGGTACCAGAGGCAATCATGCTCCAGGAACTGTGCCACAGGGTCCACGCCTAAAGCAGTGGACGAGGCAATAAACATTCAATTTTGTGAAAAGTAATTTTTTCTTTTACATGCCCTGTGGCTAAAAGTCTTACTTTGCTATGACAGCAGGGAGGCAACCTGCTCCTGGTTATGCAGAGATGGCTTGGGGGGTGACTTGTCATCTGATTTTTACCTCCTTTACCAAGCCCACACTTGGTAAATCTCCCCAATGATCTGTCTGAGATTGAGAACTCACTGGGGGTCATTTTGCTTTTGTGCGATAGTGTAAAAGGGATGATAGCGAATTGGTAACCCCTTTTACATCGCTCCCGATTTGCTCACCCCTTTTACACTATCGCACAAAATCAAAATGACCCCCACTCTGTGGAAATTGTGGATGCATCAGAACGGCACAAGAGCACATCAACGTTCTGCAGTAACATGCAGCCCTGAGAAACATCGTTTGAAAATGAGGAAGGAAAAACGAGAAAGACTTAAGATTGTGTCCCAATGGTGCAACACATTGGTATTCAACGCCACAGAGGGCGTATATCTCTATACAAGGAGATCCAAATTTCAGCATATCTTGCGGAATGAAAGAAGGAAATAAAGAAACAAACGTCCCAAAGCACTTTACAAACAACAAAGTACTTTTGAAGTGTAGTCACTCTTATGTAGGAAACGTGGCAGACAATTTTCAGACAGCAAGGTCCCACAAACAGCAATGTGATAATGACCAGATAATCTATTTTTAGTGTTGATAGAGATAAATATTGGCCAGGACATTGGGGAGAACTCACCTGCTCTTCTTCGAAATAGTGCCATGGGATCTTTTACAGCCACCTGAGAGAGCAGACAGGGCCTCGGTTTAATGTCTCATCCGAAAGATGGCACCTCCGACAGTGCAGCACTACCTCAGTACCCACCTCCGCAGTGGGACTTGAACACACAACCTTTTGACTTAGAGGCAAGAGCGCTATCACTGAGCCACAGCTGACACCTCCATGATCCATCTCCCCCAGAACTCCCTATTTGAATCTCTCCAATTGGCATATACCCCTTGAATAGCACTGAAACTACCCAAATCAACCTCACAAACCACATTCTCTATGACTGTAACTGTGGTGCACAATACTACCTCGATCTCTGTGTGGCTTTTGACACACTTGACCACACCATCCTCCTCCAAAGTCTCTCCTCTGTTGTCCAGCTTGGTGGGATTACCCTTGCTTGGTTCCGCTCTTACCTATCTGATTGTAGCCAGAGCATCTGCACCAAGGGCTACACTTGCAGCTCTTGCACTATTACCTCTGGAGTCCCCCAAGGATCTATTCTTGCCCCTCCTCTTCCTCATCTACATGTTGCCCCATGATGATACTATCTGCAGACAAACAGACAGCTTCCATATATATGCCGATGACACCAGCTCTACCTCTTCACCACTTCTCTTGACCCCTCCTCTGCCATGGTGTTGTCAGACTGCTTATCTGACATCCAGTATTGGATGAGTTTCAATTTTCTCCAGCTAAACATTGGGAATTACATAGAAATTACTGGCCAAACTCTCCACTCCTCTGATGGTGGCCTCTTGTCTAACCACCCATCTCTTTGCCCCACCATTGGAGCCTGTGCCCTCTCCTATCTAGGCCCTATGCTCTACAATGCCCTTCCTAAACCCCTCTGCCTCTCCACCTCTCTCGCTTAAGGCCCTCCTTAAAACCCACCACTGAGCAAGCTTTTGGTCACTCTGCCTCCTTGGTTTGACATCCATTTTTGTCTGATTATGCTTCTATGAAGCGCCTTGAGACATTTGTCTATTTTAAAAGGGACTATATAAATGAAAGTTGTTATTGCTGTTGTTGTCTTAGAGAAGCGGCAGAATGGTACTACGTTAGACCTTGCGTTAGACTTTAATTTATTGAACAGTAATTGAACAAATAAATCAATAGCAGAAACTTAATATATATTTTCACAGCATTTGTTAAACTTTGCTAATTCTTTATTAGTAGAAGAGCTTGCATTTACACAGCGCCTTTCACAACCTCAGGACGTCCAAAGCACTTCACAGCCAATGACATACTTTTAAAGTGTAGTCACTGTGGTAATGGAGGGAAATGTAGAAAATAATAAATAATTTGTGACTCTGTGCTCAACTAACTGTAATTAATTTCCTTACATAGTGACCCCTTTTCTCTTCAACTACAGGAGTTATTTGTAGTTTTGTAAATTTAAATAACTTTAGTAAGTTTAGAAGGAGTTTCCAATTGGACACAGATCTGTTATAACAAAAACAGAAGATGTTGGAAACACTCATTAGGCCAGGCAGCATCTGTGAAGAGAACACATGTCAACATTTCAGGTGTGGAACCCTTCCTCAGAACACTGCTTGCCCTGCTAAGTATTTCCAGTATTCTCAGTTTTTCTTTCAGATTTCCAGCATCCGCAGTATTTTGCTTTTTGTTGATAATGTTTGTGTTTGAATTGTCTGGCTTGGCTCCTCCCTCAAGCAAACTACTAAGTAGTCATTGAAATGTTGTATTAAGCTGGTTTTTAACTCCTTATGTACTGTGACTGAATTAAAGGAGTCAATAGTGACCTGAAACATGCTTCATTTTTCTCACAACCTTGTCTGATGAGTGATCCTTTTCCCTCCTCTGTGTTTGTAGGGCTGTGGGTAGGAGAGCTATGTGCGACAGAATAAACAATAACCATGAGTTTGGTGTTCTCTCACTCCAGGGAGACTGTTGTAATAGGAATTCATGAATTATGGGCCGTTTGCACCCATGAAAGAGCTTGCATGTCTCAAGACATCTTTCTTTTTACACACTTAAAAGGATCAATGGCTGAAAAGGTGAAGTGGAATGATGGATGATTGTCTGCTTCCATCTGCGTTTAAACTGTTTAAAGTCACATTAAAGTGTCTTGTAAGACTCTTAAGTCATTTGTCAATGTTTTATATGGGATACAAATATAAAGGTGGAGGAAGAGATGGTGCTCAGTGCCATGTTTTAGTAGGTCGCTGATTTATGTTGAGACCCATCAATATGATGAGAGATGTGGGATGGGAAACGATGGTGAAGGTTAAGCTGTTAGGCACTACCTGCATAGAGGAACTGGAGGGCAAGCCATGTTGTCTACTCCTATGGCATTTTTACTGATATTGTACTGTTGGTCACAGGAGATTGGGACTCCCATCACCGCCAGCACGCTGTAAAGGGGACATATCCTGTGCTTCTGACAGCACCTGAGACACAACTTGTTGGGTGTCCTGAGAATGGAGGGAAAGAACTAAGAATTGGTAGCTGGGTTGGAAATGTAAACTACCACTTTATTTCTAGTGACAGCTTCTGGGAAAAGTTCACAATGTAGCATACAGATGTTGTGACAGCTTTTGGTTTATTGCTCTTGGAGGAACCAACCCTTCCTGCAAAAGTGCCTGACCTGATGATACCCTTTTAATGAAGAGTTTATGGGCCCTGTCACATCTCGTTGAATTTGAAGGGTTCCATTGGCAAGTGGTTTTAATTGTATGCAGACAGTATCTTCCGTTAGGACAAAACCAACCCCGTTTGTATTGTGGGACTTATCTGCGGCAATAAAGAGGGTAAGACAGTGGCATGTGTTGCTTTGGCTCTTTATTTGAGCTACACCAAAAGCAATGACAACTAAGGGTGAACCTCGCTAAGATTGTTTCATCTACAACCAGAGAAGAAATGGAAAAGCAAGAAGCTGGAGGAGCCATTTTAAAAACACAGCCAAAAATGTAGGCATATAACCCACCGTTGCCTACATTAACAGCATCTCTAAACTATTTTAAAGTACAAAGTAAAGAATATGCACCTCTGTAATCTCCTCCAGCCCTATAATCCCCCAAGACCTCTCTGCTCCACCTATTCTGGCTTTTTGAACATCCCCGATTTTAAATGCTCCATTATTGGCAGTTGTGCCTTCAGCTGCCTTGGTCCTAAGCTCTGTAATTCTCTCCCTAAATCTCTCCGCCTCTCCACTTCTCTTTCCTCCTTTAAGACGCTCGTTAAAACCTACCTCTTCGACCATGCTTTTGGTCACCTGCCCCAACATCTCATTTATGGCTCGGTGTCAAATTGTTTTTTTTTATAACGCTCCTGTGAAGCGCCTTGGGACGTTTTATTATGTTAAAGGCGCTATATAAATATAAGTTGTTGTAATGATCTTTCAGATTGCATAATCTTCTGATGGCTCGATGGGTATATACGCCACATGATGTGGTACTGAGCCATATAGACCAAGAATAGTTCATTTTCATTCCGCAGTAAGTGCTGCAGTAGTTATTCTTTGCTAAGGATACCAATATGATTTCTGCAATTCACTTCAGATTCTCGGAGTGATAGAAAGTAATAAAACATTTGCCAGAGTTTTTTTCCCTCATTGACACCTGATGATCCTGTATATGTAGGCCTCAGATGAGGACATAATTGGGTGCAATTGTGATACCTCTCACAGTTGAACAGTCTTTCGACAGTTAATGTCAAGGCTCACATCAAAAATGGCTACTTAGATGATCCAAGGAAAGGCCGCTGGTAACTGGGTGAACTGTACATCAGTTTTCAGAAGAGTCATAGAGAACTGGGGGGGGGGGGGGAATGAACACAGAATGCATATAGGAACAGCATAACTTTCCAGATCATAATTAATATGACAGATATCGTGTTCTCAGTGTTTGAGTGCATCTGTGAGTGTCACAATTTAGCTCTTGTACTGGAGTTGAGGCAGGCTTTATAACTTGAATGTTGCCCTAAGGGGAATTGGATAAAAGAGGTGAACTTTGTTCAGCATCAGGTTCTTCCAGGTCAGGTGAAGCAGAGGCCAGATGCAGAATACAAACCTTTGTTTACTCTCTCGCAAAACTGTGGTCCTGAACTCACTAGGAACTGTGTGGATATTTAATGAACACTACTTGATTTATCTTTTCTTTTCTCTGACTCTTTTCAACATCTGTGGTGTTCTGTACGGTGGGCTTTGGCCTTTCCCTTAGGCTTCTCAATCAAAACAGACGAATTTCACTCTGAGTACATATAAAAGCGTTACTGAGTCAACCAGTGGCTCTTGTGGTCTTTAGCCTTTCTCTTCAAAAGTAAAAGCCCCCCCACACACACACATACACAGTTCAAATGATGAAAGGTCTCGACCTGAAACGTTGACTCTGTTTCTCTCTCCACGGATGCTGCCTCGCCTGCTGAGTTTTTCCAGCATTTTCTGTTGTTATTTCACACAGTTCAAAGTTGGTTTTCATAGGAATTGCTGGACGAAAAAAGACCAAGGTGCATCTAGTTCACCGTCGACCATTTCAAACTAAAATTAAAGCATATTTTTCTTGCAAGACAGAAATTAGGGCACTTTCTATTTTATGTTACTAAAGCAAAATACTGCGGATGCTGGAAATCTGAAATAAAAACAGAAAATGCTGGAAATACTCAGCAGGTCAGGCAGCAACTGTGAAGAGAGAAACAGAGTTAACGTTTCAGGTCGATGACCCTTCGTCAGAACTGGAAAAAGTTGGAGATGGAACAGGTTTTTAAGCAAGTGTAGGGGCAGGGAAAGGGAGGAGGGGAGGAAAGAACAAAAGCGAAGGTCTGTTTTATGATATCTTCAGTGCTGTTTAAGACATATTCTTTTGGCTAATAGTCTTTTTTTCCTCTCTTCAATCTTCTCCCCTCTACTAGTGCCCAAAAGCTGTTTCCTCCTTGCTGGGGTATGGTTCCCTGGGTAGCAGGGACCCGCTGGCACCTCTTCCAAGTTGCTGTTATTGACATATGAGCTTTTACAGTGAGTGCTGTCAGGGAATTTGAGTACAATGGACGTCACAGACAAGTTTGATCCTGCCCTTCCCCTGAAATCCACAGATTATGCACTTCCAACAGGCTTAGCTGGATCATAGAAAAGAATAATAGAATGATACAGCACAGAAGGAGGCCATTTGGCTCATCGTGCCTCTTTGAAAGAGCTATCCAATTAGCTACATGTTGCCCCTCGGCGACATCATCCGAAAACACAGCATTAGTTTCCACATGTACACTGACGACACCAAGGTCTACCTCACCACCACTTCTCTACATTGTCAGACTGCTTGTCCAAATTCATTGTCAAATTTCCTCCAATTAAATATTGGGAAGACTGAAGCCATTGTTTTCGGTCCCCGCCACAAACTCCGTTCCCTAGCCACCGACTCCATCCCTCTCCCTATCATTTGTCTGAGGCTGAACCAGACTGTTCGCAACCTTGGTGTCATATTTGACCCTGAAATGAGCTTCCGACCACAAATCCACACCATAACTAAGACTGCCTATTTGCACCTCCGTAACATCACCCGTCTCTGCTCCTGCCGGTGTCCTGGCCAATATTTATCCCTCAACCAATCTCATTAAAACACAGATTATCTGGTCATTATCTCATTGCTGTTTGTGGGACCTTGCTGTGCGCAGATTGGCTCCCGCGTTTCCCTACATTACAACAGTAACTACACCTCAAAAGTACTTCATTGGCTGTAAAGCTCTTTGGGACATGCTGAGGTCTTGAAAGGTACTGTATGAATGCAAGTCTTTCTTTTCTTTACATACTACAAAAAAGAATATTGAAGCACTGGAGAAAGTGCAGAAAAGTTTTACAAGGACGCTACCAGATTTGAGAGGCTAAGACTATCAGGAAAAATTGAGCAGGCTGGGTTCTTTTCTCTGGAAAAGAGAAGACTAGGAGTACTGAAAGAGGTCTTTAAAATTATGAAGGAGTCCAATAGTGTGGATGTGGAGAAACTGTTTTCACTTGTAAGTTCAGAACAAAGGGACATAAACATAGACTAGCCACCTAAAGATCAAATAAAAATTTAGGGGCAATTTCTTTACAGAGAGTAGTGAGAATGTGGAACTCGCTGCCACATGGAGTGGTTGAAGTAGATAGTTATGATGCATTTAAGGGAGGTTTGATGCATACCTGAGGTGTCAGTCTTGTCTCAGTGGTAGCACTCTTGACTCTGAGTCAAAAGGTTGTGGGTTCAAGGCCCACACTAGAGAGCAGCACATAATCCAAGCTGACACCTCAGTACAGTACTGAGGGTGTGCTGAACTGTCGGAGGTGCCGTCTTTTGGATGAGATGTCTGCCCTCTTCGATGGATGTAAAAGATCCATGCATCTTAAAGAAGAGCTGGAGAGTTCGCCCGTGCCCTGGCTAATATTAATCCCACACCCAACATTACTAAAACATATTATCTGGTCATGTATCCCATTGCTGTTTGTGGGTCCTTGCTGTCGGCAAATTGGCTGCCTCATTTCTGACATTACAACAGTAACTCCATTTTTATAAAAAAAGTACTTCAATGGTTGTAAAGTGCGTTGGGACATCCTGAGGTCGTTAAAGGCGCTGTATAAGTCCTTTCCTTTCCTTTGTCACAGAGAAGGGAATAGAGGAATATGGTGGAAAGAGTGGGAATAGGCAATTAGAATGGGAGGAGACTTGTGCATTGTATAAAAACTGGCATAGACCAGTTGGGCTGAATGGCCTGTTCTGTCTGTAGATTCTATGCATGTAATGTAGTGAATTGGGATCAAACTTGGGACCTTTTTATAGCTCAGTTACTCACTGGATAAACTTGATGAGCTATTGAAAGCCTGTTCTCTGTCTCTTTCTTTGTAATATGTGAATTGTCCTTTGCAGCAAGAAGGAAGAAGACACTTTCAGCCCCATTAGTCTGGATTGGAGTTCAACTTGGTTCCCAGAAGTGGAGGACTGGCATTTTGAATGTAGACAAGATATGCACATTGCATGGTCACATCTGGCGGCTTCACGATTCAATCCCTGGACCGTATTAATTAATGCTCCGGGCAACATTACCTGCAAGCATGGTGTAAGCTTTCATATGTGCATCAACATTACCCAGCATTTCTTCTCCATTATCACCCTCGAGTGTCAACTTGGCTCAACTGGTCACCTCAAACTTAACGTTGTAGGTTCAATCCCCATTCCAGGACTTGAGCACATGCTCTAGGCTGATACTTCAGCTGAGTTGGTGTTGCATTGTCCGAGGTGCTGCCTTTCAGATCATCGAGGGCTCATCTACCTGTTCAGGTAGACATAAAAGATCCTATAGTACTATTTGAAGAAGAACAAGGAGTTCTCCAGGTGTCCTGGTCAACATTCATTCCGCTTTCAACACCACTAAAAACAGATCACCTGGTCATTTATTTTATTTACTGTTTGTGAGACTGTGGTGTGAGCAAATTACATGCTGAATTTGCCTATGTAACAACAATGAACTCTCCAGCTCTTCTTCGAGATGCATGGATCTTTTACGTCCATCAAAGAAGGCAGACATCTCATCCGAAAGATGGCACCTCCGACAGTGCAGCACTCCGTCAGTACTGTAATCAGGTGTCAGCTTGGATTATGTGCTGGTTTCTAGTGTGTTTTAACCTCCAAAAACGGGTTGGGTGGGATGTTAAAATTAAAAAAATCTCAAACTTGAAACCAACCGGCCTTGAACCCACCCACTTCTGGTTTTAATGGAGACGGGCAACCAACCCACTCGTAGGAGGCAGGTCGCTCATTTAAATAATTTATTGAGGCTGCGTGCCTCAGATTTTATGTCTCTTCCAGCTTTAATGTTGGCCAGCCGGGTTTCCTGGGCCTCGGGAAACCTGGCAGCTAAAGGGAGGTGAGGACGGCTGCATGGAAGAGGTAAGTGCCTTTCCAGCACTGCTTGTGGGCCAAGAGGAGGAGGAGTGCTTCCCCCCCGGCCCCCTAAGCTAACCTGCTTCCCTCTCCGCGATTGGACCTCTACCCCCCACCCCTAGTGATCGGACCATCCCCGCGATCACCGATCCCCCCGACCTCCCCATATCGGCCATCTCGCTCTGATGATCACCCCCAGACCCTCCAAATCACGCTGTACTCACCCCTCTCTCGCGATCACTAACCCAAGGACCAGGAAACCTACCTGCTCCTGGGCTGCGGCCTCTTCTGGAGCATTACCCGCCCGACAGGGAGCCAAGCCTGTCAATCAGGCTGGCTTCCGGGAGGGGAATCTGTTAAAAAAAACACGCATGCTATGGAGTTAAAACTCCACAGCTTTCGGGGGGGCCAGAACTCCTCCCCCCTGCTTTGGAAATCCCACCCCAGTAAATTTCGGGGCCCGTACTTCAAAAGTAGATCATTGGCTGCACAAGTGTCTTGGGATATTTAGAGGATGCGATAAGGTGCTACATAAATAAAAGTTCCTTCATTCTTGATTCCACAACCATTACCTTGCTGTCAATTTTCTTGTTTGACATCTAGCTGGGGAGAAGCCAGATTGTTTTGCAGCTGAACATTGGCAATATGGAAGCCATCCTGTTTTTTCTCCCCACTAGATACTTTGCACACTAACCCGGATCTCCTTGCCTTCCCTGGATGCCTGTTCAAGTTCAACCCGACTGCGGAATATCTGCATGCTGCCCAATCCTGAGCTGATCGTCAAACCTCACATCAAGACTATCACACAATAGTGTCTACTTCCTCCTCTGAAACATTACCTGACTCTACCCTTATTTACCCTTAAACTCTCACCCATAATTTTGTCACATTCAGACATGATTTCTCTAATGCTCTCCTCACTTGCCTCCTGACTCCAACTCATCCAGAACTCTACTACCCACATTCTATCCACAGAAGTCCTGCTCACCTATTATCTGTGTATTTGCCAACTCCCTGTCCCCAGAGCATTGGCTTCAAAATCTTCCTTCTCTTCAAGTCCATGCCCCTCCCTATCTTTGTAACCTCCTCACCTGTATGTTCCTGCCTGCACGCTTATTTCCACCAATGTTGGTTTACTGAGCATTACCTTCTCCCTCTGTCAACATTGGTGAGAGAGCATTTAGGCATTAGGCCCAACGCTCCGAAATTCCATTCCTGAAGCCACTCGCCTTGCTACATTTTTCCCCCATCTTCAAAATCTTCCTTAAATCATTTGATAGCTCTAGTTCACCTTCCCCTCCTGGTCAGATCTGACTCCCAAGTACAGTGCAGCACTGAGGGAGTGCTGCACTGTCGGAGGTGTCGTCTTTCGGATGAGACGTTAAACCGAGGCCCCGTCTGTCCTCTCAGGTGGACGTAAAAGATCCCACAGCATTATTTCAAAGAAGAGCAGGGGAGTTCTCTCCGGTGTCCTGGCCAATAATTATCCCTTAAACCAATATCATTAAAAACAGATTCTGGTCATTATCAAATTATTGTTGTGGGAGCTTGTTGTGCATTCCCTACATCATAACAGTGACTATACTTCAAAAATGAAGTACTTAATTGGGTGTAAAGCGCTTTGCGATGTCCTGAGGTCGTGAAAGGCGCTATATCAGGGCAGCAGGCGCATGGGAACACCACCACCTTCAAGTTAACCTCCAAGTCACACACCATCCTGACCTGGAAGTATATCGCCGTTCCTTCATCGTCGCTGGGTCAAAATCCTGGAACTCCCTCCCGAACAGCACTGTGGGAGTACCATCACCACACGGACTGCAGCGGTTCAAGAAGGCGGCTCACCACCACCTTCTCAAGGGCAATTAGGGATGGGCAATAAATGCTGGCATAGCCAGCGACGCCCACATCCCATGAACGAATAAAAATATATAGAAATGCAAGTCTTGCTTTTACTGTAACATGTGATGTTTTGCCATGTTAAAAGTGCTAATATAAATGCAAATTGATGCAGGTTCATTTTCCCATTCATTTGTTGCTCCATCCCTAACAAATTCACACAGCAGTACTACATTATAGGCTCTCCAGGGAGGGATGCAATGTAAGAGGTACAGCAGCGAGAGGACGCTGAAAAAAAAATATCATTCCATTAATGACACAGGTAAATTTGGGATAATCACAGGCTAGTTAATCTACTTCCTTACCTACCCTTTTTCAACCACCCCACACAACCTATTGACAGGATGAGGCTGGAGACGTTTAGATGTATGTAGTGCTGCTTAACAGCCAGATGTTTATATAGGATGAAGTGTGTGTGACTGGGCCTGATTTTTTTTTAAATGGGGGTAGTATTTGGGCCCCACTTACCACCTCTTCGGACAGTGCTATTGAAATTGGGACCTCACTTTGAGGGGGTGGGGGGGATTGCAGACATAGAATCATGGAATGATACAGCACAGAAGGAGGCCGTTTGGCCCATTGTGCCTGTGCCTGTGCCAGCTCTTTGAAAGAGCTATCCAATTAGCCCCACTCCCCTGCACGAACTTGTGCCTTACATCTGCCTTTTGCCTGTGGTATGACCAGGCCAATTGCGATTCTGTCTGGTATTTCAGCATTTTTTGGGGGGTGGTGAGATTGGGCGGGCGGGCGGGGAGTGGAGGTTGATGGATAGATTAAATTCAACACTATTAGAGGACTACTTTATTATAGATGCCATGCCCAAAAAGTGGCACTTGGGCGTGGAGTTAACCACCGCTACCCCCCTTTTAAAAAAAAAAGAAAAAAAGCCTAATCTACAGTTCCAAGCTGCTTTTTACAAATTATAGGTATTATTAAAGGCATTCTGCAAATCCAGGACATTTGAATAGGATGATGTTGGCCGTGCCATAAACCTCCTCTTTGCACAGTGTGTGTCTCTCTTTGTAACATACACTAATTCTAGCAGCTCCAGAGTGGCCGAGTTAAGAGAGGAGGCGGAGTGGAGGCTTGGTGTGTGTGTGTGTGCGCGCTGTGTGTGGGGCACTCTTATACACGGCATTAGCTCGGATTTCTTTTCTGACAGAACTATTATTATTTTTTTTTGTTGTTGTTGGTGGGGGAAAGGTGTTTAATAATAATAATCCAAACTCGCGCTCTTTTCTGCAAAAAAAATAAAATAAAAAAAAGCTCCCTTCCCTCGGGCTGGGAAGTTGAGAGGAAGAAGGAGGAAGAAAGAAAGAGAGAAAAAAAAAGAAAGGGAGGAGGAGGAGGAAAAAAAGTGAAGCGGGTTTCTTGAAACAGACGGCGCACATTTTCTTGTTGTTTTTGAATCGCAGAGAAGTTCCAGCTCCTCCATATTGGAGACCAAACGACGACGTTTGACAAGAAAAAAAACCCAACCGAGAAGAGACGCCGCCGCCGCCGCCAGAGAAAAAGGATAAAAAAAACAACAACAACAAGGCTTTTGGGGAAGATTAAGAAACAATTTTTGTTTTCTTACCAGGATTGAAAGAGGAAACACAAAAGGCGGACATTTGTGGTGTGTGTGTGGATCGGGTTTGAAGCTCTCAGCACTCGCCGGACAGCTTGGCTTCTTCCTCCCGGCCCGGCCCGGCCCGCCCGCGGGAAAGGGGCGAAGGCGGTTATTTTTTGAATTTTTTTTGCTGATTATAAAACATTAATATAAATGGTCGACTGACTTAAAACCTCTTTTTTTGTTGTGGGGGGGAGGAGGGCAAAAAAAAAAAGTTGCAGGGAATATATTTTCTGCATCATTTTTTTTTGAGGGGAAAAAAAGTATTTAAATTTCGCCCTCCTCCCTGTGGCGTATACTATATATATATTAAATATATATATATTTTTTTTCTTTTTTTGGGGGTTTTGGGCAAAGGGGTTGGGGGGGTGGGGGGGGGGGAAGTTTGTTTTCGGTGCATTTTCTGAAGGAAATCGAGGAGGGCCCGGCGGCCGAAAGCTAGAAAGGGTTTGTTCGATGGACAGCACGTCCATTATAACGCAGGTCAGCAAAGAGGATGAGATTATTTCATCGTCCCAGGAAAAAGGTAAGGAAATGGACATTTAAAAAAAAATACAAATTTAATATACATTATAAAAGAATGAATAATGTGAAATGTTGGGGAAATTAGGGGGGGGGGGGCGCTATGGATTCCTGAGTTTGAAAAGTAGAGACCAATGTTGTCTTGGTCTATCCAAGCTTTAGATTATTCTTTTTGTCTTTTTTTTAGAAATAGAAATTTTGATTTTAATTTGTTTTATTTATTTATACACACAGTATTGAAGGGCAAACCCCCCCCACTCAAAATGTGACATAAATAAAACCTTCATGAAGAGGTTCCTGGAGACCACTTTTCTCTCCCTCATTCTAGCTAAAAGTGATCATTTCGTTTGCACAGTTCTTGTTTGGGGAGAAAAGTAAGAAGAAATAGTTAAGACAAATACATAAATGAATCATAGTCGAGAGAGACAGTGGAGACCTCTTTCCACTCGCTCTCTGTTCCCCCCCTCCCAAAAGTGAAAATGTTGGACTTTTTTCAGATTTTGTACTTGGGGGGTGTAAAGGTAAGAATAATATCTCTGGTTTTGTTTACTGACAGGAATTATGAATTAATGATGTTTTGGACCCTTAAAGCCACCCTGCTACAACAAGTAAAATAAAGGGGGTGTTTGTTAGCATTTAGCAATGTTTTGATGTGCAGCCCCCCCGTTTTGTCATCTTCCACAATTGGAGAAAAAGGAGAGAGAAAATAGCCCCAAAAAAGTTAAAATAGAGATTGTGGAAATAGTGTTTCCTCTGACTCAGCGCAACTACTTGATGGTTTTTCACCTTGGGCAGGAACAGAAAATGTGCATTTGCTTCTCATTTAGAGAGAGACAACATTCTGGATTTGGTGAAAAAATACATTATAGTTAAAAAAAAATGATAATGCACATGGTTCATATTAGGAACAAGATTTTTTTTTTAAAGTTAAACGTCTGTGGTTTCAAACTAGGATCTAGTGCATCCTTTTTGGAGGGAATGGAACACTGTAGATGAGGTTTGATTATATAATATTACAGCAAATGGTCACTTGCTCAATTGTGCAGAGAAGTTTTGCTTCAGAGGAAGATTTGGTACAAGATAGGGCATTTTTGGCAAGCATTTTAAAATCAATGATCAATCCTGATCTGATCCTCAGAAATCTGAAGAGTACGAAGGAGCATGAGAGGGAACTGCCCCTTCTATAGTCTTGAGAAGGCTCCTAGTAAAATATATTTTAAAAAGTACTTAACAATTTTATTTACTTTTTGCTTGTGAATTTTAAGTTTTGTGTGGCTTCTTTTGTTACCATTTATAATTATTTCCTTATGTAGTAATTTCAGGAATTTCCATTACATTCAGTTTTCCCAGGAGAGAATTTTTTTTTAAAAAGGGGAATTTTAGTTCCAGACAAGTATTTAAACATGTGTGGTCTGGAATCAGTGGCAGTACTGTTTGTATTTCCACACTTGCTCTTCTGTTATAACAACAAAAATGTAGCTTTTAAAATTGATGTAAATGTGTGGTTGGAAACAAGAGAACTTGTCACAGGGCAGCAGTGCGACTCAATTAATATCTGCACTCATCAGGTCGATCGTAACTCCCCTCCTGACTTTGTCACTCACAAAGTAGCTGGTCAGCTCCGTTTGTGGAGCTATAATTTATCAAATCGTGCCTACCGCTGTAGGTAATATCTTGTGTATATGTTTTCTTTCATCTCTTCATTGCTTTAATTGAAACAGCAAATTTGATAAACAACAAGGGACTTTATGAAGAGCCACCTACCAGTTTTATGAAGCATGTAGCAGAAAGTATATATTATATATGTATGCAAGTTTGTTTCTTTTACACACTAGGCTCTGTTGCTACTTTATACTTAATTTTTTCCCCCAAAAAGCACAAGCTACAGTCTTTTTTTTTGCAGTACCTTTCCACTACCTATGTCATGGTGCGCTTTCCTTTTACTCTCTGTGCTGAGCAAGGTCTTGTGATAGGAAACTGGAGGTTAATGCTGCCTGGCTTCAGTTAACTTTCTAAATGGTTCCCTTTGTGCAGACTTTTAACTTGGTGCTTTTTTTTTAATTAAAAAAGGAACATATCCTTTTGTAAATGTTACATGCTTCTTGGATTACAAGGTTGACATGATGGTATGTGTAGTGTTGTGCCGTTTGGTGACATTTTCACAACACGGCTGTGCTGCCTTAGAACTCTTTTAGTTTGTGCCAGTCATGTTGTTTTTGATTTGCTTCAGAATGAGAAGTCCACATAGCATTAATCCAGCAAATATTGGACCACGATTTTTTAAGCCGTGATCTGAACGTTTACGTGCCATTTTGTTCATAATAAAAAATTCCCTTGAGTTTTCAACGGTAGACTTTCCATACGAGATGTTGTCAAACAGAAATACACAGTACAACTGTGTGCTTTAGTTGGTCAACCGTCACCATAGACACATACAGACGTAACTAGTTTTCTGAGAACAATTTTACGATGGATGTTTTATGATGGTACTAAAGCCAACCAATCCAACTTGACTAGGACGCTTTGTCTGGCACTTACAGACTAATTAAAATTTTAAAATGCCCTAATCTGTCAGTGCTATTACTTCGTCCGTGCTCAACATGGTGACACCCTCACAATAACAAGAGGAGCCATTGCTGTAAACAGTATAAAGTGGCATACTGGCCAGAGAAATTTCCTGATCAGTTTGCTGTAAATTGCGTTATAGTTGTCAAATCTTGCAACGTGAATGTCTCGTGTGTTAAAAGATGTGGAATATAATATATGAATTGGAATCATTCCAAAGCGGTAATCTTTGGGTTCAGATGAGGATTGTGAGTCATTGAAGATTTACAGTCTGAATTCCTGGGATTAGATTATTCATTTGTGATGATGCCCAGGTTTTAATTCTTTGCATACTAACATGCAAATGTCAGGGCTTCATTGTAATTGTGCATTGACTATTATCTACATAAACCTGTAGTTAGTCCATGACAGACTGTTAATACTCTTGTGTGAAGGCTGATTTGCACCAAGATTTTAGAGAACATGTTTTCAATTCAGCATGTACAATGCATCAACTGAATTCTTCAATTAGATTATTGCTCCGTAAACTTTCTGTGAGAAATCCCATGGTATTTTCAGTGTATGAAGGTATATCGAGGCAGAACTCACTTTGTATGTATAAATGTATGTGAATTTGATGTTGACTGTATAAACGTAAAACTGAGGCTGGCGAAGGTCTGTACCTGCCTTCCAGAAAGGTGGCTTTTGTCTTCAATCCATGTACAGCATTAATTAACGTGTTTAATAAAACCAGGAAAACATCATTTGGTGGTGGTAACAATTCCCTCCTGTGGATTATTCAATCTGGAGATGGCTATAACTTTTTAATGCATCAATTTATATCTACCTGGAATTTGTGGGGAGTCAATGAATTTTAGAGGCTCACGGTATATTTTAAGCCGCTAATTTGCTGGGCTGCAGAGGCAGCAGACTGCACCATGAAAGAGTGGGAAACAGGCTGATCTTGGGTGAAACAAAACTGAAAGTTTGCGCTGGAATGTGTTAGAGACTGTGGCTGGAATCTCTGTTGTCAGGACAGAGTGCAGTTTTTAAGGATTGGCCATTTGCTGCTGTCATTGCACATAAGCTTGTGCTATTCTGTATGTGTCCTTGTTTAATTTCTGTAAATAAATCAAAGTTCATCACTTTGGATTCTGAACCTAGCTTGAGCCTTCTGAAGTGGTTTGGAGAGAAATGAAGTGAATTAGGATCAAGCGATCTAGGATTGTGCGAGTCCCAAAGCGTACGAGTTCTCCGCAGGGTCAGAAAAGCACAGGGCTGCAGCTTCCGCTTTGTATGGCATGCGAGGGAAGTGTGGTGATACTGTTGCAAGAGGGAACAGTTCATTAAAGTCCCCTGAATTTACATCACATCGGTGGTACCAAGTTGTGAGTGACATCTGTCCTGTGACACTTTCCAAAGTCTTAACTTACTTAATGTGAATGAAAATAATGTGTTGAGAATGCACACACACAAAGGCTGGCAGTAATCAATAAAAAGTTTAATATCCTCGAGCGAATGGCGTGATATTGCCATGAAATCTCAAGATTTGCTTCTCCATGTTGACGGTTGCTGCTGCAGTGTATTTAACTGGCATGTGGGTGGTTCCGCTGAATTTGTGCCCCACTCCAACATCAACCAAGTAAAAATAAAAGGCTGTGATAAATACAGGATAACCTGTTTACATAACATGAGTCTGAAGGATGTAAGAATTTTGGGCCTCTATCATGTGAACTCGGCTGTAGTTTTGATCTCGCAGTTTATGATGCCCTCTTAACATCTCGATTGTGTGGCATGCGCTAAGTGATTTTTGTTAGGTAAGGGAATCAAGGGATATGGATCAAAGACTGGTAAAATGGAGTTGAATCAGTTTGTGGCTGATCTGTACCTCAATAGCAGAACAGACTTGGCTGAGTGGCCTACTCTTGTCTAAAATATGTCTCTTTTTTTAATGTTAAAATATTCCACCAGGAAAGCTGACACTATAAGAATCCCTGTCCGGATTATCTGTCATCCACATTCTGCGTCAGTGATTTTCCACTAACCCAAACCCATGCCTCTTTACACTAACTAACTAATGAGCAACAAGATGTAACAGAGGCAGATCTGTGTGAGTGGAATGTGGGGAGTGGGTCATGTCAATTGCTTGAAGGCACAGTATTCTGTTTACCTGCAAATAGGTGTTTTTTTTAAATTTTGAATTGCCAAATGGGAACAAAGTTGTGAATTATTTTAGCTGAAGGCCTTGTAATTTGCAAACTGGATGAGGGTGGAATTGATGTCAACAGTGCGGCAAGCTCGATGGACTGAAAGGCCTTTTCTTGTTCTTCCGTATGTTCTTTTGTCACTCTGATAATGAGAACTTGCCACATACACGTTCTCTCCTCACTCATTCTGCTTAGAATAAAACACTTGCTTTAAAGCAACAGAGCGGTGCAGTGTGTTGGAGTACCAATGTGCCATGCCACAGAACAGTAATGTGAGAAGTCGCACAACACCAGGTTATAGTCCAACAGCTTTATTTGAAAGAACAGGAAGCTTGAGAAACTCTGCATCACCACCAGCAGCAACCAAGCCTCCCCCGATACCACGGTTGCAACCACAGGGAAGTCCATCGTCAACTTGTCCGATCGCACCCTTCAACCAGACGAAATCGAAGTTCTCAGCCGAGGGCTCATTTTCTGCCCCACCACCAAAAAAAGTGATTTCAAATAAAGCTGTTGGACTATAACCTGGTGTTGTGCGACTTCTCACATTTGTCCACCCCAGTCCAACACCGGCATCTCCACATCACAGAACAGTAAGGCACACATCCCCCTATTTTTTGAGTTGGTGCCCTCTGTTGTGTCACTTAGCACCAGTGGAGGCACTGACCAGTGGCTGTGCTTTTGTCATAGGATGATGGAAGGGCTGCCTTCGGGCCCATCATCCCCTGTGCTCGCTGACCTACATTTTTGGTCCACTAACCGCTCGATTCTAAAATTCTCATCCTAATATTTAAATCCCTCCATGGCCTTGCCCCTCCCTATCTCTGTAACCTCCACCAGCTCTACAACCCTCCAAGAACTCTGGGTTGCTCTGGCCTCTTGTCCATCCCCCACCATTGGCGGCCGTGCCTTCAGCTGTCTGGGCCCCAAGCTCTGGAATTCCCTCCCTAAACCTCTCCACCTCTCTCCTCATTTTAAGACGCTGCTTAGAACCTACCTCTTTGACCAAGCATTTGGTTACCTGTCCTAATAACTCCTATTTTGTCTCTGTGTCAATTTGTGTCTGATTCTCCTCCTATGAGACGCCTTGGGATGTTTTATTATGTTAAAAGTGCTATATAAATGCAAGTTGTTGTTGTGCACCTTCCAATGATTGGTTCAGAGGGGCACTGGCAGGGTGCTGTGGAGGAGGGAGGGCAAGTTAACCATCTGCCGTGTGGAGCAGGTGTACTAGGGAAGGGAAGGATATAACTGGGAAAAGATGAAGGGTTAATTCCCTTCGCAAAAAAAGGGCAAAAAATGAATTCTGCCAATATTTTTGACCACAAATTAACTTGCATTTTTCAAGAAAGTCACACAAAATCTATTAATTTAAATGGTACAACTTTTCCTTGTATTTGTTTCCAGACAATGTCTTTCAACTTTGAGTTATGACAGAACACATTCAAGTAGTATAATATATTTATTTGGAGACGACTAACTGGGAAGGCGACAGAGTGGTGCTTGAAGCCAGAAGATAATTAAATTTGAGTATTTTAGTCTTCAGATCTGAACAACAGTTTGCAGGGTTAATAGTATTAACTCATTTTACAAATGCAGCATGTATATTTTAAGTAAGAATTTTTTTCCCCAAAAAAACAAACTTCAAAGACATTAGATATGAAGGCTGATTGTACACAGATTTAACTGCTTTGCACATATGTAATCCTAGCAGCAATGGTAAGCTTGTATTCCTGTACTCTGTACACATTCTGCTGTAAGGAACAACTTTTATTTGAAAAATAAATCTCGCTGAGGCGTGCTGCGTTGGAATAGTGAATAGAGTTTCTCTGGTCAGATTGAAGATCTTCCCCCTCCTGCTTTCTCCATTCCCCAAGTGCCGGTGCAGCGTAAATAATCTTATATTCACTGACAGGAGAAAAAAGCAAGTGAGGCCATTTAAGAACTTAGCCGGTGGTGCTTTCAATCTATTGGGCTTGTTGAGGAATGCAGGAGTTTGTCGTATATTCAGGGGGCAGCTCTTTCGGATTCCTTGATTATAATAATCTCGCTACTGATTACTTATAATAAGTTGCTTTGCAAAATCAAAGAAACTTGCATTTTGCTGCAGACTGATTATTTAACTGGGAACTGCTTTCATCTAAATTGCTTTGATGATCTTAAATGTTGTATATGAAGAGGGAGATTTATTTATTTTTTGGTGTCCATGCCTTCTCCTCTTCCTGTGCTTTGAACCCTTTGGTCAGAGCAGACGGGACGATGGTGAGTGGACTGCACTCCCCATTTACAATATCTCTGAAAGAAGGGGAACTCTGTACATAACGTCTGTTCAGAGGTTACTTGTGACACAGTTTCAAAAGCCCAAAATATTTTAACAAAGGAATTGAGATTTACCATTTTAATTGTACAAATAGCCCACCTTTGATGGGATTATTTGCAAATTCAGAAGTTTGTTACCTTTGAATAGAGGAAGAATAAGGTGAGTTTACAGAGATAAGTAGTGTTCCTATACAAATATCCTGCATGTTGTATCAAAAGAAAGACTTGCATTTCTATAGCGCCTTTCATGACCACCGAACATCTCAGCGCTTTACAGCCAATTAAGTACTTTTTTGAAGTGGCATCACTGTTGTAGGAAACGCGGCAGCCAATTTGCGCACAGCAAGCTCCCACAAACAGCAATGTGATAATGACCAGATAATCTGTTTTGGTTATGTTGGTTGAGGGATAAATATTGGCCAGGACACCGGGGAGAACTCCCCTGCTCTTCTTCGAAATAGTGCCATGGGATCTTTTACGTCCACCTGAGAGAGCAGGCGGGGCCTCGGTTTAATGTCTTATCTGAAAGACGGCACCACGACAGTGCAGCACTCCCTCAGCACTGCACTGGCGTGTCAGTCTAGATTTTGTGCTCAAGTCCCTGGAGTGGGACTTGAACCCACAACCTTCTGACTCAGCGGCGAGTATGCTACCGACTCAGCGGCGAGTATGCTACCAACTGAGCCACAGCTGACACGTAAGGTTTTAATCATTGAAAACTCTGAATATGTTTTAAATAGCTGTACTATATAATGCTGTACTCCAATCTCCCTACATATGTGTTCAATTATAGAGCTTTCTGTGTGTACAGTCGAGTACCTTTTAGCTCAAGTTCAAAATCACCATCTTGTCTTGATGCTGTTTGAAGGCCATGTGGTTAAGCACTCTAACTTACCCTGAGAGTCCTCTCTGATCATAACCTCAACTTTGCCATCTTGTTTCTTGTCAAAATTTAATGAGATCAATATTAGTTTAAATTTGCAAATCATTTTGAAGGCAGGAGCTCCATTGTGTGTCAGCATCCCAACAACATGAAGTACAGCGGGGAAAGATAACAGCTTGGGCTCACTTCTGATATTTCTTGTTTGTTTGTTTGTTTGTTTGTTTGTTTGGCGCTGTGGACGGAGTCTCCAAGCTGAATCCAGCTACCCTTGAGACAGGGATAATCGCTGTGTTGAGAGGTATTCTCGGAGACCTGCAACGTGGTTGCCTGACTCTGGAGTACAGGAAGTGAGCCAAAAAGACTAGCCCAATATTTTTTGTTTACACTATGTAGCCGATCTCCTGTGGTAGTCTGGGTCTGGAGCATGATGTTGTGGCATCCAGCTGATGGTCTCGCCTGCTATTTAAGGGCACTGTTTAGGTACTCAACTTTGGGGAACTAGCCTTAGTAGGTCTTGAGGTCAGTTAGGGGCTAATTATTGTTGTTTGAAGTTTCTGTAGATGACATGCTTACAAGTTTTATATAAAAAGATAGAGGGAGTGAAATCTGTCATTTTTTGTATTCGAATACTCCTGTGAAGCGCCTTGGGACGTTTTACTATGTTAAAGGTGCTGTATAAATACAAGTTGTTGTTGTTGTTGTTGTACGGCAGTAGACGGGCTGATGGCGAATCGGCAGCCCGTTTTACACCGTCCTGATTTTCTTTTCTATTGACTTCTGGTGTAGACCAATTTTACCCTAGAAAGGAGGAAGAAAGTCCAATTTTATTTGCTTGCACCTCAGAGCAATAGGATGATCAAATTAAAATCACACCTCTATTCATTCATTCAGCTTCATATACTATCATTTGTTTTGGGAGAAAGGAACATGACATGACAACAACCTTCATTTCTGTGGTGCTTTTCATGTTTTCTCTAGTGCATCTCACGAACCGGAAGATAGCTCAAAAGTGCTTCACATTAGAAGGACAAAACAAATCACGTGGGAGAAATGGAGAGGGTTGGTGGAGACAAAAGGCATAGGAGAAGGGAAGGATTTTATGGGGGGGTTTTGAAAGCAGGGACAGAAGTGTAAAGGCCGAGGGAACCAAGCAGGAAGTTCGAGAGGGCAGGAATGTAGTGGTTGAAGAAGTAGGCACCAGTGGTGGAGCATGTAGCGAGGGGGGAAACCAAGAAAAAGCCCAGTGTTAGAGGAGCAAAGGGTTATGTGAAGAGATCGCTAAGGTAGGGTGGGATTTGAAAGTGAGGCTGAGAATTTCAAAGTAAACTTGCTCGATAATAGGGAGCCACTGGTGCTTGGAAGGGATGGAGGTGATGGGGATGTGCAAGTAAGGACACGTCCTGCCGTGTTTTCAGAGACTTGAAGCTTGTGGATGGTTGAGGCAGGGCGGCCAGCTAGGGGAGTTTTAGAGAAACCAAGCCTGGAGGTGGTGAAGGCGTGGATTAGGGTTTTGGTGATGATGGAGAGTCAAGGGGATTTAGGGGTAGAGGGGGCAGTATTACAGAGTGGAAGGAAGCGTTGATAGCTGAGTGGATGTGGGGAGGGGTTAAGCAATACACTTGATTTCTTGTCAGTGTATGTTTTCCTAAATTTCGTACAATTAGCATAAGTTGCATTCCTGCACACACCATCAATGGACTTCATTCATTATTGGCAGGGCCACTGGCTTGCAATGACAGAATAAGTCAAATTCTGTTTTAATTGTTTTTCCATAAAATCTGAAAACCAGTGGCCCTGCTTGTAATATACATAGGGAATAGCAGCCTCCGCCGCCTCTATCAGCAGCGCACCAGGTTATGATGACTGAATAAGTGAAATCCTGTTTTTATTGTCTAGGATTTCAGGATTTTACTAGTGTTTTAGGGATTGCATATAGCGATTCTTGCCCATTTTCTGTTCAGAATTACTTTCATTTATCTTGGCAGATCGCGGCTCTTGAGCTTTTTCATCGCCGTCATTTTCACGAGTCTTCTGTTGAAACCTTTAGCCTTCAGTGTACGTAGAAGCAAGAATATTCACCATTTCGAGACAGTTGTTTGCTATGAGAGCAAAAATGAGCTAAACTCTGTATGGGGCAGATGTTCACAAATTGAGTAATAAAGTGTTGCTCCCTGCCCTGTGAAGAGCAGTTAAGTGAAAGTCCCAGGCCATTGCAGCCAGGTTGTGGAAACCTCACCAGCCAATTTACACAGGGATTTGGTTGACGTTGTGTGCAGGGCAGCTGGCGTACCATCAAAAAGCATTATTGTCTTGATCTGATGGCTCAGGCCCATAAACCTTTTAGCGTAGCACTGGTTAAAACTTGCCTACTCATTTGAATCCCACATTCCGACTCTCTTTGTTGTACTCCTCTTGTGTATGTGGATTTGAACAAGTGAGAGAGCCTGTTAGATTCCTCACTGTAGGTATGTCTAATCTTCCTAATTCTTGAGTGTTCAGCAGCTCCATGTACAAATCTCTATCTTTCCCTCTCTCCTGCGCCCTGTTGGTTCTTATCTGACCCCCCCCCAGTGCTCCTTGTAGTTGTTTTAAATTTAAAATCTTGTGGTCTGATGCCCTCTTTCAGTGCCCCGGGGTTGGTTTGCTGTCTCCACTCAAGACTGAAGATCCAGCTCCTGTTGAAATCTCATTGGTTGCAAGCATGGCAAAGTCTCAAAGGGCCAGTGTTATGGTGCTTCCTTCACCCCCACCCCATAGGTTGACAGCACTTTCCTATGAATATGCAGAATTGATTTACATACTCACTGGAGTTAATCTCGTGTTTCTTTAGGTAATCATGGCCCAGCGTTGTGATGTATTCGGTTTTATCTTTTTTTTAATTGATTTTGGCAAATAGTCAGCAAGATTAATTTTTTTTTAAAGTGACTGGCCCCAGGAAACTCGTCCAATGTGGAAGTTTTATAACTTTTGAGATTACAGTCTTTCTTTAGAAAGTGCAGGCAAGTTTAAAAAAAAAATCATAAATGGTGCCAATCTGTTAATGCCTCAGCTCTGAGGTAATTTTCTAAAGTACCAGGACCAGCTGTTATAACAAAATGAGCAAATGGAGGTCTGGTTACTCCATGTGGCTGTATTTTTTAAAAAAAAGGGGAAAGCAGTGTTCCAGACTAAAGTAGCAGTCTACCGTGCTAATGCAATCAATGTCAGGATACATTTGACTTAAAAATCCAGCTAAAAGGACACAGTCAGCTTAAAAAATGGTTGAAACCTACAGTGGAGAGATGCTGTATAAAGATCCTAACCGCAACTGATTTATTTTAAATGAATGAACTGTGCTAAGGTTGAAGAGCATTTTCTGTGTACCGAGCTTGTAATCAATCAGTGAATGAAATGGTCACTCCCTGATAATAGACTAATAATTTCATTGCACCTAGCCTCGCTGTTCTTTCTAAAATTTTAAGATGTTGAGAATGTTATACGGCTTTCTCCGTATTAGGACTGAGGCACCAACTGCTTATGATTACTGAATTGTTTATTAATGAGGTTTTAAAAAATACTACCTTTTCATTTCTTTGTTCTTCCCGGTGTGCTGGTGAACATTTATCCCTCGACCAACACTATTAAAACACATTATCTCATCGCTGTTTGTGGAACCTTGCTGTGCGCAATTTGTCTGCTGCGTTTCCTACACTATAACAGTGACTACACTTTAAAGGTACTTAATTGGCTGTAAAGTGCTTTGGGACGTCCTGAGGTCATGAAAGGCGCTGTATCAATGCAAGTCTTCTTTCTCCATGCCACATACTATACTCCAGCTATAAACATCCTTTGCCAGTGCTGCTTCTGAGCTGGATGCTAAGAAAAGTGTGTGTGTGTGTGACCGAGCTTTACTTGTCCTTTTTCATGTAAAATCTTGTTGGGTTATCATTCCAAAAGGATCAACATCCTTCGAGCACCTCATCTAAGGTACTGCGGGACTTGTTGATGCTTTTCATTTTGCGTCCAGACTTTTGAGCATTGGCAGGCTATTCACCACTTGGGCATCACAGTTTAGCCAGATCCTTATCTTCATCCAATGTTCACACATGCATGTTCAGCAGATGACCCACTCGCCAAACAATCAGGAGTGGGAACTGCCTGATTAACCCATCTTGTAGATCTGAAACCTGCGCATAGAACAAGAGCCGATAGTCCAATGTGCAGCGCAGTGCAGTAGTATGGGAGTTCTGGTGATTCTCCCCGTGGCAAGCCATCGGGGGGAGGAGGAGGGGGAGGAAAATTAACAGGGTAGCATGTCGCCTTGGACCACTAATGTGCACCTTCAGTGGTAATTGTAGAAGCCAGGGTTGCTGTTGTTTTTCTGCCTATCAAGCCATGAATTTGTACATGGCATAGTGAAATCTAAATAGAGCAGAGGAAAAAATTTTGGAAGTGGAATGAGCGCACCATCTCAAATTGTCAGGTTTCCAAGGACAGCATTATAATGCGGGGAGAGTGCATTAACTGTATATACTTATTATGAACATAGGAACAGGAGGAGGCCATTCAGCCTGCTGAGCCTGTTCCGCCATTCAATTAGATCATGGCTGATCTGCACCTCAACTCCATTTACCCACCTTTGTTCCATATCCCTTAATACTCTTACCCAATATAACTCAATCGATCTCCGTCTCGCAAATTTCAATTGACCCAGCAATCCGGTCTTTTGCAGGAGAGAGTTCCAGATTACCACTAGCCTTTGTGTGAACAAATGCTTCTTAATTTCACTTCTAAATGGCCTAGCTCTAATTTTAAGATTATGCACCTTGTCTTGATGCCCCCACCAGAGGAAATAATTTTTCTGTATCTACCCTATCAAACTGCTTTATCATTTTAAACCCCTCAATTAGATTACCCTTCAACCTTCTGAACTCGAGGGAATATGAGTTTAGGCAAACTTTTGTCATATATAACCCTTAAAGCCCTGGTATAATTCTGGTGAATCTGTGTTGTACCCCTTCCAAGGCCAATATATCTTTCCTGAGGTTCGGTGCCCAAAACTGAACGCAGTACTCCAGATGGGGTCTGATCAAGGTTCTATACAACTGATGCATAAGCTCTTCACATTCCAATTCCAACACCCTTAAGATAAAGGCCATTTGTGATTACTTTTTGTACCAGTGCATTAGTTTTTTGTGATTTGTGTATGTGGACGCCTAAAGCCCATTGTTCCTCCACAGTTCCAAGTTTCTCACCATTAAGAAAATATTCCGATTTATCTTTCTCAGTTCCATAGTTTTTCCCCCACAGTCTGTCTGTGTCCCATTTTAACTTTCTACTCCCATCCACGCACCTTACTGTGCCTCTTAACTTAGTGTCATCTGCTAGATTGGATATACAACTCTCTCTTCCTTCATCCAAGTCATTAATACATATGGTGAAAAGCTGAGACCCCAGAACAGATCCTTGGGGAACACCACTTCTCACATCCCACCAATCGGAGTACATTACCTTTATCCAGACTGATACCTGGGATGGCAGGAATGACGTATGAAGACAGATTGGGTCGATTAGGCTTATATTCGCTAGCGTTTAGAAGAATGAGAGGGGATCTCATTGAAACTTATACAATTCTAAAAGGACTAGACAGACTAGATGCAGGAAGGCTGTTCCCGATGACGGGGGAGTCCAGAACCAGGGGTCACAGTCTAAGGATAAGGGGTAAGCCATTTAGGACTGAGATGAGGAGGAATTTCTCCACCCAGAGAGTGGTGAACCTGTGGAATTCTCTACCACACAAGGCAGTTGAGGCCAATTCATTAAATATATTCAAGAAGGAGTTAGATATATTTCTTAAGGCTAAGGGGATCAAGGGATATGGGGAGAAAGCAGGGACAGGGTACTGAATTTGGATGATCAGCCATGATCGCATTGAATGGCGGAGCAGGCTCGAGGGGCCGAATGGCCTACTCCTGCTCCTATCTTCTATGTTTCTATGCCTCTCTCCCTATGACTCTTATCTCCCAACCAATTACCGACACATGCCACAAGGATACCTCCAATTCCGTGCGCTCTCATTTTTGTTGCGAATCTCTTGTGTGGAACTTTTGGAAGTCCATATAGACAATATCCATAGACACTATCTTTCACAAAATGTAACTAGGTTAGTCAGAAATGAGCCACCCTTCACAAATCCACGTTGACTCTTTGATCAGCTAATACTTGTCCAAGCGCTCAGTCACACTGTCTCTGATGCTAGATTCCAGTAAATTCCCCACAATTGATATTAAACTGACTGTAGTTGCCTGCTTTCTCCCTCCCTCCCTTCTTAAATAATGGAGTGACTTTTGCAATTTTAAATCCAAAGGCACACTTCCTGAATCTAGAGAGCTTTGGAAAATTATGACAAATGCATCTGCAATTTCCTCACCTGTTTTTTTTTTAATAGCCTGAAATCCGTCAGGTCCTGGAGATTATCTATCTTAAATCCCATTATTTACTTATTTCTTCTTGGTTATTATTTACTTATTTATTTTGCTTATATTAAATCCATCAAGTTCCTTGCTTTTACTTATTTTAGGTTTCCTTGTATGGCTGATATTTTGCCCTTCCTCCACTGTGAAATGGATACTTATTTAATAAGTTTGCCATTTCCTTATTGTCCATTATAGTCTCGCCTGCATCTGTCTTTAATGGGCCCACATTCCCTTTTACCATTCTCTTTCTCTTAATTTATTTATTAAAAATGTTTGCTGTTAGCTTTGATATCCCTTGCAAGTATTTTTCATATTCCCATTTTGCACCACTTCTTACTTTCTTTGTATCCCTTTGATGCTTTTTATAGCCCTTCCAGTCCACTGGATTTCCACTTTTCCTTGCATTTATGTAAGCCTCTTCAATTAGCTTGATACTGTCTCTCACCTTGTAATGGTGGCAGAAAAGCAGTTTTAAGGTGGCATCACCTGTCCCCTTTTTTAAAAAAAAAAATAACCTGAATCTGTCAGCAGCATTTCTGATTGATAACTTCAGAAGTAGTTATATAGAAAACAAAATAACAGTGTTAACAGAGCTGCACCAACGGATTTTAGTTTTGGAATCTGATATTCTCAATTTTAGACATGAGTGGTTAAATATTCCGGATCCAGCGCGTGTGCATGCGTGCCCCCCCCCCCCAACCGCTTGCACAAGATCTTCTGTGTAATAACCAGGAAGTGGAGCTTCAGCTTGTTTTGATCACATTCTGTTGTCACTGAGCCAACGTATGTAAATATATCGGGTGCCTACTTTAAAGCTGGAAGTCTGGAACACATTTCAGTGTTTTTTTTTGATTCCGAGCCTGAGCTGCAAAAGAAGGAAAGTTAACAAATCTTTGTTTAGTAGTTCGAACAAAATGAGTAGTGCTATCCAATAGAGTTTGAAAGAGTACTGAGTTATAATTGATCACAGTAGTGACTCCAGTACTAGCCTCGGAACTCAAGTACAGAATGAGATAAAGCTGTTTAAGCAACCAGCTATTTCACTCTAGTTGCTGTTGGTTTAATAATTCAGAATTGTAAATCTCTACTTTCAGTTGCACAAACAATTGTGATATCTGCCACGAATAAAATGCAGACCAAAAATGTTGGTCTATGGTTGATTGCAGGAAATGCCACGTTGCAGTGATTGTGTCGCAGTTGTTATTTCTACAGTGAGGACGTCATGCACAACAAACCAACTACATCAAGCTCACAGGAACTGAAATAGAATGAACTACTCCCCTTAACGCTGCATGTTATAATAATCAAAATAACATTGCATGAGTGTGATTACAAGGTAGCATTCTGATCTCAAGACTCAGAAGACTGCTATAAATGGCTCAAACTTTGCTTTTGAGTTTTATTAAACTATCTGAAGGTCACATTGAGATCAAAGCATCATAATCACTCCTATCCATTGATTCTCCCTGTATAATTACTGGGGGAATGAGGGGGGTGGTCAGCAGTATGACAAATTTAAAACACACCCAGCATCAAGCTTGCATCATTCCTTCTATATAATTTAGCTGAAGAACTGAACCTAGCTTTCAAATAAAGATCTGATCTTTTCCTCTGTAGTTTATTTTGCACCAACTGATTGTGTCTGTCAGCAATATGGTACTGTAGTAGAATCATTGACATTAACAGTAGTTTAAGTGTATAATTTTGCCCATCAAGTACCACTGTAAGTAATAAATAAGTAGTATTACCTCCAGACTTGAGTTTATCCAAAACTCTGCTGCCCGTATCCTAACTTGTACCAAGTCCCGTTCACCCATCACCCCTGTGCTCGCTGACCTACATTGGCTCCCGGTCCAGCAACACCTCCATTTAAAAATTCTTATCCTCTTGTTCAAATCCCTCCATGGCCTTGCCCCCCCTCCCTATCTCTGTAGTCTCCTCCAACCCTCCGAGATCTCTGCATTCCTCCAACTTGCCTCTTCCATCCCCTCTTCCTTCACTCCACCATTGGCAGCCTTGCCTTCAGGCATCTAGGCCCTAAGCTCTGGAATTCCCTCACCAAACCTCTCCACTGCTCCTCCTTTTAAGATGCTGCTTAAAACCTACCTCTTTAACCAAGCATTTGATCACCTGGCCTATTATTCTCTTCTTTGGCTCGGTGTCGGTTTTTATTTGATTACGGTCCTGTAAAGCGCCATAGAATGTTTTACTACGTTAAAGCTGCTATATAAATGCAAGGTGTTGCAGTAAAAGCATCTCTTTGCCACTTAGATTTTGACTCTCTGGGCTCCCAAGAGATGTGAGAATCAGATTTGGGACGTGTTACAGAATACTTGCCTTTATTGAGTTTAAAACAAAGTTTACCATTCTTGAACTGGTTAACTTTGTCTCATGTGCACAAGTCCTATCCTTACTCACAAAGGTATTGCAAAAATAAAACGTACTTCCTAGATACTGCTGTTGTCTCTGTGGTTGGAGAATTGCAGTGTCCCATTTCGTAATGATTTCGAAGCCTATTAAAAGTCTGAACAGCAACTAGAAGTATAACGATAAGTGTTCTTTGGCTATTTTGCCACTCCCATCCCTCTTTACATGGGGGCCTCTGCTGTCTTGTGTTCTTTAGTACAATATGTTCATAATTTTCTTCTGTCTGAGTCCATATTAAATGCAGCCATTGCTTCCGTGAATTATTTTTAAAAAGCGCATACACACGGGAGGACTTTGCGACATGATTACTCAACAACACCTTGTGTTCATATCATTAGCACTCCTCGTGTACAAGAAGAGTGCTTTACAATGAAGGGCGGTTGGGTGCTGAGCAGCAAGTAAAGGAATTTAGCAGTGAAGGCTGAATTGAAGACAGACATTTTTTGGAGGCTCATGAAGTTGGGAGAGAGGTAGCGAGGGAAAGGGGTTTTGGAGGAGAATGCCAAAGTATAGGGATATAATAGCTGGTAGATAGTCTTTCAACAGCGGCGAGGGAAAGCAAGCAGTAATCCAGATTTAAAGGGAAAGAGGGTACTAGCTGAGCATCAGACTGAAGAAAATATCCCAAATTAGGTGGAAGAGGAAATTGAAAATAGGAATGAGGTATTTGAATTTAATATGCTGAGGGCAGGAAGCTGGAAAGGACGAGAGTGATGGATGTGTGGGACAAGTTTGTGATGCGGGGGGTTTGGTGAAGAGAGCATTAGAAAGAATTGATTTCCCCTTCATTAAGTTATGAGACTGTGTTCGAGGAATTGATCCTTGAGGTGATGTGTCGAAGATGTAGTCATGGTGATATAAATGTATCAGAAAGAAAACTTGTATGCCCACCGTGCTCTGTTTTGTGTGTGGCACCGTTTATGCATAAGAGTTTATTTTAGGGTTTAATTCTCTCGATGCGTCATCTTGTAGTTCATTAGTTAATGCATTCGCATTAAATTTCTGTCTGCGCTAACAATGCAGTTTAAATCAAATGGGTTAATGACTGCACATGTTTTTGTTGAGCCTGTTCAGCTGACAGTGATGCATTAGGGTACTTGCATGATCTTACAGGCTCCTGCTTCTGACCAAAAACTTTGTATTCAGTATTTCAAACACAAAGTTTAATTTTGTTTTGTAAATTTGTGTACGCCACACTCCTGATTTCCAGTAGTAAATGCTCAGTTTAGTTGGAGACAGCATGATGTAAGCTGAGAGAAAAGGTGAAGCATTAATTCTTTAACTTTTCCCTGAATTACTTTCTCTGAAAGAAAGGTTGGGTGTATTCAAGAAATGATTTCCAGCATGTTACATTTGCAGATAAATGAAACTTTAAGCAATGCCAAATTTCAATTTTTTAAAAACATATATTCTAAATAGTTACAGAAGCTGCCTTTCGTTTATTTATACTTGTAACTGAAGGACAAAGCTAGTTCATACGAACACATTTATCTAATTTCAGGGGGTAAGGAAAACACTTTTTCAGGAAACAATCAACAAAAAACTTGTGCTTCACTGTCTCTGGGGAAATCTTGTATAAACGTCTTTCTAAATTCTTTCACTGGAGACGTGTATCCCTCCCCTGCTTTCACATCCCAGCACCTCCCGCTGCAACAATATAACCTCTGACTCAACCATTCATAATGTCACGGAATTGTTTATAGTATACATCAATTCCTGAACCAGTAGAAATATCCATTAACCATCTTCGATTACTGCTGTAAAGATCTTGGGGGTGTGTGTATATAGATTCATAACGCACAGGAGCAGGCCATTTAGCCCGTCATGCCTGTGCCAGCTCTTAGAAAACGCTTTCCAATGAGTCCAACTTTCCACTTGCTCTTTCCCCATAGCCTGGCAAGTTTTTCCTTTCCAAGTATATATCCAATTCCTGTTTGAAAGTTACTATTCAATCTGCTTCTATCACCCTTTCAGGCAGTGCATTCCAGATCATCATAACTCGCTGCGTAAAAAAAGAAAAATCTCATCTCCCCTCTGGTTCTTTTGCCAATTATCTTAAATTCATAAATAGAGGCATTGCGTACAACAGCAAGGAAGTTATGCTAAACCTTTATAAATGATTGGTTAGGCCTCAGCTGGAGTATTGTGTCCAATTCTGGGCACCACACTTTGTCCTCTGGTTACCGACCCTCCTGTCAGTGGAAACAGTTTCTCCTTATTTACTCTTATCAAAACCCTTTTATAATTTTGAACATCTCTATTAAATCTCCCCTTAACCTTCTCTGCTTTAAGGAGAACAATCCCAACTTCTCCAGTCTCTCCACATAACTGAATTCCCTCATGCCTGGTACCATTCTCGTAAATCTCCTCTTGCACCCTCTCCAAGGCCTTGACATCCTTCCTAAAGTGTGGTGCCCAGAATTGGCCACAATACTCCAGCTGAGGCCTAACCAATGTTTTATAAAGGTTTAGTATAACTTCCTTGCATTTGTAGTCTGTGCCTCTATTTATAAAGCCATGGATCCTGTATGCTTTTTTAACAGCTTTCTCAACTTGTCCTGCTACCTTCAAAGATTTGTGTAAGTGAACCCCCTGGTCTCTCTGTTCCTGCACCCCCTTTAAAATTGTACCATTTAGTTTATACTGCATCTCCTTATTTTTCCTTCCAAAATGCATCTCTCTAATCATAGTCCAGCGCACCAAGTCAAATTGTGCATTACATGATGTAATGTAGCTACCATTTATAAAATAGCTCATTGTCTAATGTAGTGCGCAATGCCCCAAGAGACTTTCTAGTATTTAAATGTTGTATGCCATGAAGTTAGCAGGATTTGTACTTGTTCTCTGAGGAATGCAGCACATGTTGTACTTGGTGCTCAGCATTATTATTTCACACATGTGAATTAGTGTTTGTTCACTCTTGCACTGCGAGTATTGATAGTCCTCTACTGAGGTAGTGACATTATCATGTGGCCACACTGTACTAAGCACTGAATTCCATCTTTTGTGGTACTGTTAAACAATTTTCACCCACTTGTGAATAAAAAGTCATTGCTGCCTTTTGTGCTAAAGCAAAATACTGTGGATACTGGAAATCTGAAATAAAAACAGAAAATGCTGAAAATAGTCAGCAGGTCAGGCAGCATCTGTAGAGAGAGAAACAGAGTTAACGTTTCAGGTTGATGACCCTGAAATGTTTAACTCTGTTTTTCTCTCCCTACAGATGCTGTGTGACCTGCTGAGTATTTCCAGCATTTTCTGTTTTTATTGCTGCCTTTGTACTATTGTGGTGGCTGTGAATTGAGTCAGGCTTTACTGATCTAGTGCCAAGTAAACGGTGCTACGTTTCATTGACGATCATGAAGTGCAGTTATAATTGTGACACTGCACACTGACGTATCTTCTTTTTCACCACTAAAGGTAACCATTGAGGTGCAAGTAAAAGTTTTGTATTGTGGTCTTCTAAATCTCTTGCATTGATCGGTTTAGATTATTGCAGATCATCTGTTACAGTGTGAATGGAGCTGATCTAATGGGATTTATGTCATCCTGATTGGATAGTTTGCTAAACGGTACGCAATTTATAAAAAAGCAAAACCGCAAATGCTACAAACTTGAAATAAAACCACAAAATGCTGGCCGTGCACATCAGGGAAGAGACGAGATGGATGGATGTTTTAGAAGGGGCTTTTGACCTTTCAGGTTGAAATGATGTGGACTGAAGTTTGGAGTCGGACACTAGGAGGAAGCATCTGACTAAATTGATCTGATATGGACTGAGGACATGCACACGTGTGTGGGCCCTTTGCTCTCTATGTGGAGAAACAGACATAGCACCTGACTAACACAGACTGACAGATCTGCACAGGCAGATGCATGGCTTAAAATTCACTTCACCTTTTGTGCATTGGACAGATGACGTACGTATGCAGTATGTGGAAAGTGCACGGTCAGCAGCAAACACACGGAGTGACTTGATGGTTTAGTTAGAACACTGCAGCCCTCGAGCAAGTCACGTCACGGGATTGTGCTCCTGGACCAAAAGCCAATGAGCACCCTTGTTACATAGAGAGAAAGAGGGGGAGAAAGTTGTATTGTGTTAATGAGGCATTGTTAAAGGGGCGAGGAAGAAGTGCTGTGACACTGTGGTGTAACATTGCATTGCCCGGGGGAGCATTGTGGTGAAATGGCACATTACAGACTGGGACCATTAGGTAATCAATTTATTACATTAGGGAGCGCAGAGCTTTGCATGTTTATAGTTATTTTTAACAGCTTTGTTTTGATACCAAATTACTCTGAGGGGGAGCTTTTGGAAGCAATTATTATGAAGGAAATTTATTCTAATTGTAGAGTTTATATGTAATATATCTGACAGAGTTCGCTCTTCATATTTAGATATATTGTATTGCAAAGCTAAAAAGTGACGTGCATACAAATGCCTATTTAACAGCAGTCACTGCAGTTCAGAAGTCATTCATTGTCTGAAGTGTTTTCAGACACTTCAATGTAAGGTGCCATCACTATGGAAGCTAGAAACCTTGTGACACCATGGTCTTTTTGGTGTGTGTGTGTGTGTGTGTGTGTGTGTGTGTGTGTGTGTGTGTGTTTCTTTCACTTTATGTGCAAAATAATTTTTGTTACAATAACAAAGGACTTTCATTTATATAGTACCTTTCACATCCTCCGAATGTACCAAAGTGCTTCACAGTCAATGAATTATTTTTTGAAGTGCAGTCACTGTTTTCATATGTTAATGTACACTTGATGCTTCATTTTTGTGATATAGTGCAGCTTTTCTAAACTCTGGTGGTGATCGAGCCAGAGATTTTAATTTTAAAATTCCATTTAATTTTACCTGTTTTATTTCTCTTCCTTCGTCACCAAACACAATTGCCTGATTGAGAAGGCCGCTGTTCAATGCCTCTACCACTGCAACTTGCGCTGTTTTCCCCCCCCCACACCCCCCTCTTCCCTCACTCGGCCTACCCACATCCTATTGTGGGGAAGCACCTAGCCTTCGTTCTGTGCTACTCACATCGTGAGTTTCATAATTTCTTTCACGCATGCTTCTGTTTTTAAGTAACTGTTGCGTAATAAATATGAAAGATGTGCATACTGGCTTATCGGCATTTCAAGAGTTGCACAGTCCTTGCACTGGAAGGTTCTTAATATATTCAATTGCCAATTCAAATCTACTGTGATTTCCTCCTCTCGCCCATGCCGGTTTTCACTGCACTGGGTGCTTAAATAGTCAGGAATAGAAACTCAAATATTCAGTCGCGTGTAAAATGAGAATTGCACAAAAAAAAATGATATCACACACCACCTTTTATACTCAGGAAATTCTTCATCGATTCCTTAATTGTTGACCTGGGCTATCGGAGCTTGGGATTATCATCAGTTACAATATTTTGTAGGAAATAATTAACTTTTTTTAAACTAGAGAAGCTTAATAAGTAAACAGCCCCTCATAATATGCAATTTATTACCGTGCTTCAGAATGTCCAACTGTTGAGTTGCAGACAACTCACACAACTGCGTATGGAACTCTACATGCGCACTCTGTTTTACAAACTGTAATTAAGGCTCGCTTTTCCTGATCCGTTTTCCATGATCGCACCCGACGCTCCCACACAAACCCCGCTGTCCAGAAAAAAAAAAACCATGAGTTTATTCCAGTTTTTTGCTCACTTGGTGTTGGAGCATGTATCCTGACAGGAAGCTAAATATTTAGTTTTGTCCAGGCTGGCTTGTGCATGTGACAGAAGTGGATGTTTTCCCAAAAGACAGTGAGGTTTTTGATTCAGAGTAAAGAAAACACATGTCTGTCATTCTTTCAGAAAGGGCAAAAGGAGCTGGAGCAAATCCAGCAGAAGCGTTTTGCCGCACTGCCCAGGAATCTCTCGGTAAAATGGTTTAGATTAGTGTTTCCATGTTTATTCTCTTTCCCTTCTACCCACTCCCCACCCAAAATAGCATTGCATTCACTTGGTGCGGAGTTTGGTTTCCATCCATGCTTTTCACACAGTTTGTACTGCTGATCCCACCGACTGCCTAGCAGCAGAAATTGGAAGCAAATGGCCTACGTCCTCAACTGCTTTCAGCACAATGTGCTTTTCAAAGTAGAACTACTAACGTCGGGAGTGGATGAGAGGATAACGCTCCCATGAAGCGCCTTGGGACGTTTTACTACATTAAAGACGCTATATGAATGCAAGTTGTTGTTGAGTTGGGGTGGGGAGAAATGGCTCTGTCTCAGCAGGTGAGGAAAGGTGACTAATTTCCTACTAGGAAAGTCTGGGGTTGGAGCAGTTCGTCCAGTAATCGGCCCATTTTAAATCGAAGCAGCGGAAAGGACTTTGGGAGGTGGGGTGTGGTGGTGGGGAAATCACTGTCCTATGGTGTTCAGGCAGCAGAAGGTCACGTTTGACTTGAAATTGTTTGGACCATTCGCACATGAGCAATGCAAAGACACAGAACGACTCCCCTCCTCCCCCCCGTACATTGCTTTCCTCCCTTTTCGGACGGCCAAGGCGACTGCGTCATACTCACTAAATCAACATGTGCCAGAATCATGACTTAGGATTTAACAAGAAATCAGTGTAGTAGAAACCTGGTCAACAGGGTTTTTGTATATGTTCCATAATTCGAGGGATATGGGCTGATCATTGTTCATGTATATCTGAAAATATTGGCAAGAACCTTTGGGTAGGCGTCCAAATAAAACCTAAACTAGAATCACAAATGCTCGCATTGGTAAAGAAATGGCCAAGTTTCTTGCACAGCGGAAGTATCAAGGGAGGAGCAGGAGGAGTGTACAGACTTAACTGCAATAATATTTAGGATAGTAGTACATAAAAAGCCTGTCGTTCTCTTGTATCTGTTACAGATTAAATTGCAAGGTCTGGTCCTCGGGTAGCTGAAATACTGTTAATGCAGGTTTGAAATCAGCGTGACCGGTTGTAAAAGTCATCTGATTGTGTTTGGGTTTTGGTTGCAGTGCCGCGCTGCTGTTTGCCGTGCATTGAATATTTTCCTTAATTGCACGTTATCTAAATAAAAATCACTGACACTCTTGACAGTGGGGTTATTACGCCTCGCTGCCACTCGCTGCTTTATGTTCCACTCTGACTTCTTTCCCTTGCAGTTCTTGTTGAGAGGAGAGGAAAAAAAAACCATCTGCTCCGAGTCCTCAGTTGCTGTGAAAATGAACATGCAGCTTTTTAAAGAAATGATCTGCAGTGAACCTTATTAACGAACATAGTAATAATGGTTGTGTGATGAACTCGGGAGTTCAGGGCAAAGAGAAGCACCGTGAATGGCGTTCTGAGTGCTGCTTTAGATTGTGCAGTCATGGCTGACTTAAAGCAGCTGCATGCCAGAAATGAGGCTTAACTAAAGCTTTACAAACTGAGAGAATAGCTAACCATTAGCATTTTCCAGCGGTAGGATCTTTTTTTTTTCCCCCAGCAGCTTTATAAATTGTGCTGACAATTTATTTTCCTCTTCCATTTTCTGTCGGTTTTCTCTCTCCACCAGCACTGTCTCCGCAGCCTCCTCCTCCTCCTCCAACTGTTGACTATTTGCGAGGGTATATCTCCTCCGGCCCCATTTGCGCTCTGGTACCTCTTCCAAGCAGCCATTCTTTGTGAGACTAGAAAATGAGTGTTTGACGGGCTCTTTGACCACGGGAAGCATCACAGCCGAGTTCCGTCTGTCTTTGCCCAGCGTGCACGCTTTCCAGTAGATTTCACTGGGTAGCAGTCGAGGGTGGAAATCCTGGCAGATCTTCTCCCTAACTGGGGTTCACTGAGGCTTGCTCTAGCGACCCTAAAGAAACGAAAGAAAGACTTGTGTTTATATAGCGCCTTTCATGACCTCAGGACGTCCCAAAGCGATTTACAGCCAATGAAGTACTTTTTGAAGTGTAGTCACTGTTGTAATGTAGGAAACGCGGCAGCCAATTTTTGCACAGCAAGCTCCCACAAACAGCAATGTGATAATGACCAGATATTCTGTTTAGTGATGTTTGTTGAGGGATCAATATTGGGCAGGACACAGGGGAGAACTCCTGCCCTTCTTCGCAACAGTGCTATGGGATTTTTAGTCCATCTGAGAAGGCAGGCGGGAGCCTTGGTTTAGTGACTCACCCGAAAAACGGTACCTCCGACAGTGCAGCACTCCCTCAGTACTGCACGAGTGTCAGCCTAAATTTAGTGCTCAAGTCTCTGGAGTGGGGCTTGAACCTACAACCATGACTCCGAGGTGATAGTGTTTCCGCAGGCACATCTAACTGGAAAAGGGTGCTGCACTGTATGCTGTCTGGGTACCACTCACTGAACCCTGATGGGCTCAATTCTATATACAGTGACTTCTTTCGGATGAGTCACTAAACCGAGGCCCCTGTCTGCCCTTGCAGGTGGCTGTAAAAGATCCCATGGCACTGTTACGAAGAAGAACAGGGGAGTTATCCCTGGTGTCCTGGCCAATATTCATCCTGCAACCAACAGCACTAAAACAGATTATCTGGCTGACTTTTTCTATCACTTCTGCCTTGGCTGAGATCTGCTAACTCAGCACCTTTTGGCTTACCCTTTCAAAACAAAATAGGTTATTGTAGTGCTATGTTAGTTGCACAATGGGATCATCTAGATCTTTGGTGCTCCTAATAAGGTCTAGTGGTCGCTTGTGGCCCTGGGACTCCATTGTTTAAATTTATTCGACAGCCAGTTCTGGCAGGGTTTTGGTATCTTTCCACTTCCATTTTTAGCTCTTAGTTTTTACCTCCTCTGCTCTGCACCTCACCTTCCAGTCCCAGCGGTCTGTACTGTAAGGAGGGCAGGACAGACCAGCGCCAAGGATATCTGCACAGATGCTGTCAACGCTGCTTCTCTGTTGGCGTGCAGCAGACACGCTTGAGAGCCTTCAGTGAATCTTCCGATGGAGAAAGCAGCCTCCTAGTCCCTTTGGAAAGCCGGCAGTGAATGTCAGCCAGCGCACTGGGGTCTGTTCTCCAGGCTCGCGGTTTGGAATCCTTTGAGGTGATGCTGCATGTAGGTTTTAGCCCAGAGGTTGGGGGAGGGTGGGCAGCGGCTGTCATAGATTCTGCTTGGACATGTGGAAAACCTGAGTTGACCCGCGTGGTGGCTTGGGCTGGGACTGGATTCTGAATATATGTGATTAAACACCTTGAGCAAATCCAGCAGGCAGATGGGCTTGCTACATCTGCCAGTGAAGCATTTGAAAATATTTGCTTTTTTCTGTATACAGCAGAAGATCTTTTTAAAGCTGAAATGGAAAGTTTGACTTCCTGTGTATATTCAAAATATAAACTGCTGGGTTGCTAACATACAGATGGTTTTCTTCATTATTGATAATTCGTAAGAAACACTTCATTGTGGAGGAGTGTGTTTTTCTTGTCACGGTTGCTCTTCAGTGAGGGCATGATGTTACCTCTTAAGGTTCCTCCCTTGGAGGTTCCAGCAACACATCTACAGGGCCAAGAGTACAGCCTGCTTCCAGACTCTAGCCAATTCTTGCTCGTAAATGGCTGATACAAATGCACCTGCTCTGAATTTTCCCCCTCTCCCGTTGGGAGTTCAGACGCTCAGTGTAGTGATACGCTTAACCTGCATCTCTCTACTCTGCAGCGTTACTTATGGGCGAGGCAACACGCAGCGCTACCCACAAAACTTAATGTTTTGCATATTGTAATACAGGATGGAATCCATTTGAAAACCAACTTGCGTGTTTTATGTGGCTGGTTCATGTCATAGTCCATTTATATATATCCACTTGTGGGTTGTCTGGCCATCTTAATTATTGAACTATTTCTGTCATCTGGCTGCTTTTGGCATATCTTGCATGTATTGATTGGTCAGCGTAGATCCAAAAGCTTCATTTAAGCATCAAAGCAAAGAGTCTGTAGCGTTCTCGTTTTTTTTTATTGTCCTTGAATCATAGAATGGTACAGCACAGAAGGAGGCCATTCAGCCCATCGTGCCTGTGCCGGCTCTTTGAAAGAGCTCTCCAATTAGTCCCACTCCCCTGTTCTTTACAAATAGCCCTGCAAATTTTTCCCCAGGTATTTAACTGTCCCGTGACATCTATATTCTGCAGTTTCTGTTCTTTACTCTCTTCTTACTATGCAAATTGGTCACATTTGCAGGTGGTATTAAATTGGATAAGAGGACAGTTGAGTCTGATGAAGCAGCTGAGAAATCGCAGGAGGAAGATAAAATTTGAAAGTGAATTTAACTATGGCAATTAAGATTGAACTAACAGGTGTTGCACTTCGTATGAAATAAATGGGAGACATAATGGTGTTGAAGTGGCGAGGGGAGAGGCTAGAAAAGATTTCGGACTAGTAACTGATGTGGCCTTCCCATTTCCAGTCTGGAATTACATATCAAACAGAACACTGAGGAAACTCTACCTTGAATATAACGCTCCGGTCACCAAGGTACAAGGGTAAGCTTCAAACCCCTGGAAGCGATGCCGTGAAGAGTGATGAGGCTGGTCCCTCATTTCAGCACTGAGTTATAAGGAAGGGTTAGAAAAAGGTTACTCTTCACCCTGAAAAGGAGGTGAATGAGAGGGATTCTTTCAGAGGGGCGTAAGATGCTGAGTTGATAGCAAAGGCTAATCCGGGTAAGCGATGACTGCAGGACATGGGCACAAACTAGTAAACCACAAGTTTGAGCCTGCTGTCAGAGAGCTCCTCTTGACTTGAGGCGTGATTAATATTTGCAATGGTCTTCCGTAGGGTCGTGGAGCTGTTGATGGTGTTTGTCAGGCTATTAGACCGAAGCTATCACAGCTGAGCTTGGCCCTGTCCCCAACCAATGTCTACACTTCTGCAGTTCCACTGGATGGCAATCAGCAGTGGGAATCTTGGAGATTTTACCCTTCCCTAACTTTAGAGGTGCTGAGATGAACTGTGGTCCTTCTACGATTAGGCTAGCTCAGATCAGCTGACTTGACCGAGGGGGAATTGAACCTGGACCAACTTGGTTTACATATTAATTGTTACATAGTGACTCTGAGGCTCATTAATATTGCTGCTGGTCAGTGGTCTTCTCAGGGCTGCCACTTTTATTTTGTGGGGGGTGTATCAGGAAATGTAATCTATTTGGACCGGTGCCTGATTCCTTGCACATGAAACTGCCAAAGCATTTTCCCATTTTGCTAGCAGCATCTAGTTGCAGAAGTTGAATTCTGCAACACTCCCAAGTATAGAATGAATCCAGTTGTGGTGATACCTGTAGCTGGGAATTTTTAAAATATTAATTCCCAGTATTTATTGCCCACCCCTAGTTCCCCTTGAGAAGGTGGTGGTGAGCCACCTTCTGAAACCGCTGCAGTCATTATGGTGTAGGTACTCCCACAATGCAGCTGTTCTCTCATTCATTCATACCAACATATAAAAATGACAAAAAAAAAGCCAAGGCCAATTCATGAGAAAGAAATCTGGTAAATTCCTCACCAACCCCTGAAGGGGATCAACATGAGTTCCAGGAGAGCACAGTGACCATGAGACACATTGGCCAATATCCCACCGACCTTGTGTATGCTGTGATGCCATCCACAGTTAGGACGTTGTTCAACTGCCTTATGAATGCTCGTAGTGAATTGGCACTCGCTGCTTGAGCTGACAACTTGTTCTAAAGCTCTCTTCCCCCCCCACCCCCCCCTCCCTCTCTCTCTCTCCCCCCCCCCTCCACCCCCCCCCCCCCCCCCCACACATAGGGGAAAAAGTAGACAATTGACCTGCTACAGCGAGTACCAGTATTGTTATAATCTGGTCTAGTTTGTGATGAAGCATAGTTAGTGTTTATCCATTTTCCTTTTAAAAACTATTATGGATTCTGTTTGCACGGCTGCTTCTGGTAGGGCATTCTATATCCTAACAACCCTCTACGGTTCATCCTTTAACCTCTCTCTTCATTCTTTTGGTGGTGATCTTCGATATATGCCTTCTAGTGATAGATTTGCAACCAGTGGAAATAGTTTTTTTTCCTATTTGCCTTCCTTCATAATTTTCAACACCTCTATCTGATCCCTGCTCTGCTGTAAGGAAAGCAGCCCCAGCATCTCTAGTCTCTCCGCATAACTAAAGTCTCTCGTCCCTTCGATCACCTGAGTAAATCTCTTCTGCATTCGCTCCAAGGCTTTGAATCTACATCCAAAAGTTCACAGTTCTAAATGTGCCTTCCTGTTTTTCTTCCCATCTATCCATGGTTCGTAATGTTGCCTCAACCCTTTTTAAATGATGATGGAGATTAAAGGTGACCATAAACGGGTCTTTTTACTATGATAGCATGAGTCAATATTGTGTGTGACTGCTATTCTGTAGTGATTTAGGTGGGAGTTAGAAGGCTGTAGTGTAGTCAAGGAATTCAGAAAATATTCAGAACTAGGAGGGTGTATTATTTCAGTTGTATTTATTTTCTATTTCATTATTTAATTTGTGCCTGTTTTTCCTTCCTTGATTTTGAACCACATGATGTAGCCTCCCTAGGGGAACGGATAGACAGGATGTCAGTGCTACACCGTCCAGCTGATTAGCAGGACATTGTCCCTGGGTGTGACTTTCCGTCTGTGTGGGGCGGGAGTGCCTAACCCAACTCCACACATCCTGAGATCGCAGGCCATAAACTCTGTGCCACAAACTCTGCCACCACTCTGGCAGAATATATTGGATCTCCAGTGCAGAAACTGTGTATTGATATTTCAAACTCCTTTTGTATGGGAATTGGATGTGAGAAGTTGTATGTCGTAACATCTGATTTTTAGTAGGGACCAAATGTTTCCTTTTATAGTAAAGTATCTCAAATGGTGGTCTCTCGTATGGTGAAATAAATTTTTCATTTTTCTTTTGTGTTACTGCACAAGCAGTATAAGATGCTGCAGGCGTTTAATACAAGCCGGTAGGATTGCCATGTATGTTCTCAACAGTGGATTTACTGTGGGGACAAGAAGCCTCATCATCTTAGCATAAAAATTTTAGTCAATGTGCAAAACGTGTCATCCAGGAATAGGTCAAACATTTCTGTCACTGTTTGAACCCCTGTAAACCTCTAAAATTAAACAGAATTATCCAATATCAGCTGTCTAGAAATCTTTTTAAACTATCACCTCCTTATACCCACAATCTGTGCCGCAGAGTGGTATCTGCGGAGTTTGTGCCTAGAATTGCAGATATTACTTGTTCCTGATTGAGATCGTATAGACTCGTGAAGGTGCTCAGCAGAATAAGGTTGTTCTCCATAGTTACAGTAAACTTTTATGAACTTCTTCCGCTCTCCCTAGACCTCCAGATGTTCAGTTGCAAAGGCCTGGGCGAAAGAGGTCTGGTTCACTGTTGGGGAAATTAAAAAGGAGGGATAATAAATTAGAAAAATATTTTCTCTTCTAGTCTGACCCTTTTGTATCCTCTTGTTCTCTGTTCCTGCATTTCTACCTTCTTTTCTGCTCGGCCATTCTTAACTGTCCATAAAATCCAAGTCCATCCAAAACGGCTTCCATATCTGGAGAGACTCATCCATCACCTTCGCTCACTCCTCCTGGACAGGAGTATAGGAAGGAGTGGATACTTATTGGAGAATGATGTCTGAGTGAAGGTTGGTTGGAAGCACTGTACCAAGTGAGCTTGTCCCAGGGATTGGTGTTGGAACCCATACTTTTTTTTAGTTTGCATTAACGACCTGGGTTCAGAATCTCATTACAAACTGGTTAGAATCACGGACGATACCAAACTAGCGAGGTATTCGAGCCTGAAAAGGCAGCCAAGTGGCTGCAAAATGAGACTGATAAAGTCTAAGTGTGCTGATCAGTGGCAGGCCAAATTTAACACAAATAAGTGTAAGATATTACAGATTAGAAGAAAAATGAGTGATAGATATACTTCATGTATGACGGCAAAATGGCTAATTGTGACGTTGAAAGGGTTGTAGGGGTGTTGGTAGACTTGGCCCTTGATGTGTACAGTCACCTGGAACAATGGTCAAAGTGCATTGCCTACAGAACTATATTGCCAAATTGGTAAGAGTATTAAGTCGTACAGTGGCAGGCAAAAGCTATTGCTCTGGTCAGATTGTGCCTTGAATATTATGGTCAGCTTGGTCACAGACACTGCCTGGAGAGAGGCTGCTTCTTAATACCAGAGAATTGAGTTGTGAGAAAAGTTTAGCATAGAGAAGGGGGTGACCAAGAGCGGATCTTGCAGAGGTATGCAAGATAGTTAGCAGTTCTGGAGCTTTGCTTCAATAAACTGTGACCTTGGGACAAGAGGACACAAATTCAAACTAGCAAAAGACAAATTTAGGACTGATGTCAGGATTTCTTTGTGCAACGAGTGATCAACCTATGGGATGGCCTCTAGGTAGGGTAGTGGAGGCACAAACATTTGAATTAGCACATTTGGATAATGTGATGGGGAAATGCAGGTTTTTTTCTGGATGGTGAGCTGTATCTGCCTCGGCTAATAAATTGTCCTCTTGCATGTAGGCTACAAGCTTGTGTTCACTCCTTTTTCTCTCCCTTCTTTTAAGCTGACTCACTTATTACCACGATGGTTGGTGCATTTCTGAACTTGACTCTCTGGTTCCTCTTAAGCTACAAATATGCCACTTTAATCTTCCACCTCCTCCCAACATCATCATTGTGTTTAAGTTCAGACTCATCACAAAAATGTGTTACTTCCTTCACTCTTCCTTTTCTCCTACAGTCTAATTGCTTGAACACCACCTCCAGTTTTACCCTGTCTGTTCAACCTTCACCTAAGTATAAAAAAAAGTGCATCTTTTTCCTATTTGAATGCTTAATGAATGCGTCAGTAGACCTGAATATTTTTAAAATTAATTCTTGGGATGTGGGCGTCCCTCATTGCCCTTGAAAAGGTGGTGGTGGGCCACCTTCTTGAACCGCCACAGTCCGTGTGGTGATGCTGGTCCCACAGTGCTGCTTGTTATTCATTTAATGCAACTCTGGCTTGCCAGGCCAGCTCATTCATGTTCTTGCTGCATGTTTGGTTTGATAACGGGGGTGTGCGAAGAGAGTTGAGGAAAGACCCTAGCGCTTGAAAGTCTTCAAAGGGCCCATGCGCCTGTGACAAGTGGGCTAATCACTTGGTACATGACAGATAAAGCTCAAAGAATGAGGAAGACCAGATAGAAGATGGCAACATCCAACTTTTCTGAGGATCCCTACTTGGGGTACAGATATTTACCAGTTACATAGAATATACGGCACAGAAACAGGCCATTCGGCCCAACCAGTCCATTCCGGCATTTGTGCTCCACTCTAGCCTCCGCCCATCCTTCCTCATCTGACTCCATCAGCATAACCCTCTCCCTCGTATGCTTATCTAGCTTCCCCTTAAATGCATCTATACTATTTGCCTCAAACACTCCCTGTGGTAGCGAGTTCCACATTCTCGCCACTCTCTGGGTAAAGAAGTTTCTTCTGAATTCCCTATTTGATTTTTTGGTGATTATCTTATATTGATGGCCTCTAGTTTTGCTCTTCCCCACAAGTGGAAACATTCTCTCTCTCTCTGTCTACTCTATCAAAACCTTTCATAATTTTAAAGACCTCTATTAGATCACCCCTCAGCCTTCTCTTTTTTTCAAGAGAAAAGAGACCCAGCCTGTTCATCCTTTCCTGATAAAACTGCGCTAAGAAGTTATACCTAAGTTCTAAGCGTAGTTACAAGTCCAAAACCAATGGTTGAGTTTACTGTTGCTCTGTTGGATTCTTATATTGTGTGGTATTCCTTTTGAAGGGATGGGGCGGGGATGGTTGTTCTCCTTGGAGCAGAGAAGATTGAGAGGAGATTTGGTTGAGGTGTTCAAAATCATGAGGGGTCTGGACAGAGTAGATAGAGAGAAACCAGAGGACAAAGATTTAAGGTGATTGGCAAAAGAACCAAAGGCGATGTAAGAAAAAACTTTTTTACACAGCGAGTGGTTAAGATCTGGAATGCACTGCCTGAAAGGGTGGTGGAGGCCGACTCAATCTTATCTTTCAAAAGGGAATTTGATAAATATATGAAGGAAAGAAATTTGCAGGGCTGCGCGGAAAGGGCGAGGGAGTGGAACTAGCTGAAGTGCTCTTGCAGAGAGCCAGCATGGGCTCGATGGGCCGAATGGCCGCCTTCCGTGCTGTAAACATTCTATGATTCTATGGCAATGGAAGGAAGAAAAATCCATGCGGAACCTTCGTCTCTTCACCTTCCCAATGTTACATAGAATGTACAGCACCGAAACAGGCCATTCGGCCCAACTGGTCCATGCCGGTGTTTATGCTCCACTAGAGTCTCCTCCCACCCTACTTCATCTCACCCTATCAGCTTAACCTTCTATTCCTTTCTCCCTCATGTGTTTATCTAGCTTTCCCTTAATTACAGCTATGCGATTTGCCTCAACCACTCCATGCGGTAGCGAGTTCCATATAATGCCATGTTCAATTGTCGAGTTTAGAAAGCGATTAATGAGTTTGTTCCGAGCTCGCCCGTACTATGGAAGGGGGAAAGCGTGACAATGGGAAGGATGTAATATCCCCCGCCTAAACAACTTTCCTACCACATCAAGTCGTAACTGTGGGGGATTGACTATACTCTATACGCTGAAGATATTCCAAATATAATTTCTGTTTATTTGCAGATTTTGCCAATGGTTTTGCATACTGTCACTAATTTCCCACCACACACTAATGGTGCCCAGCTGCCACAGACCTCTCACTGTGACTGCTCTGCCTTTTTCCATCTGTTACACAATGCAATGTTCCCAAAAGCCATCAAGATCATTAATTTTTAATGTTGCATCGAACTTCACCAACCCTGTCACAGATGTTAAAAATCAGAAGCGTCCATCCACTCGCTCCCCACACTAACCCCAATTGCTACCACAAAGAATTCAAAATAACTTCAAAACCCTTGCTGCTTTGAATTATTTGTGAAGTCTTAATAGAAGAGTTTGTTTCTACATTATTGATTTACCAAGCTATCCGCTATTAACAGAACTGGGTGCTGGACACTAACCATCTTCCTGAAGAAACCTGTGGGTCTTAATTCTCTGAAAATTACAGGGTGCAGTAAACAGCTTGTCTGACGAATTGTTTCCATAGGACGTGTTCTAATTTGATGGCAGTTATCCAGGACAGGCAATCTCCCACTAATTTGGGACCCTGAGCCACCAACAGGGACACACAGGCTTATAATAATTTAACTGAAATGAGTCCCCCATAGGACTCGACTGTTCTGTAATGAAGCGAATCCCGACAAGTAAAAGATCAGGCAGCAGCTGAATTCCTTTCACTTTTTTTGTTAAGATGCTGCAGCAGAAGTGATTGTTAATGATCATAGATCTACACGGAAGACTGATCACCACTGGTGTCCCATTGGGATCTGTGTTGGGGCCGTTGTTATTTATTGTCTTCAGTAATGACCTGGATGTAGGTGCAAAGTTTGCGGACAATAGGGGGATTTGTGCCAGTGTTAGTACGGAGGGTGAGAATTAGCGGATCTTGATGTAATGGGGGAAGAGGCTCGCATTTGGCCACTGGTATTTAACTTGGATAAATGTTGTGTTATGCATGTGGGCAGGACCAACACCAAGTATGCTCGCACCCTACAGGGTACAGAATTGGAGTCTGTTGAAAAAGAAAAAGATCTTGGTGTTCTAGCACACAATTCTCTTAAGTTCATGACCAAGCGATAGCCAAAGCAAATGGGGTACTAGGTTATATTGCAGCGACAAAGCAATATAAAATAGAACACACCTTTTATATGAGACTTTGGGTCGGCCTCACTTAGAATACAGTGTCCAGTTTTATTCCCCTCACATGGGTGATAAAGAGTCATTGGAAATGGTTGAGAGGACGGTAACTAGGGTGTTTTAAGCTGATCCCCAGTTTAAACCATCTTAGGTTTAAAAAGCTAGGTCTATTTACTTTAGAGATGCGTAGATCCGATTGAGGTGTTTAAAATAATGAACAGCCTCCACTGTGTCCATATTTCAATTAGATAGGTTAGGGAGGACCAGGGGTCATGTGTATAAATTGCGCTAGGACACAACTGGGTTAGATGCCACGAGGTTCTTCTTTTCCCAGAGGATAGTAAACCTAAGGAGCAAGTTGTCAGCTCGTGCGGTGAGTGCTGATGTGCTGCATACCATCAAAGAGAGCTAGACCAGTTCCTGGCTGGGGCGGAGATCACGGCATACAAAAGGTAGGTGGAATACTAAGCAAGATAAATCATCGTCATTGTGGTCTGCTGGACTAGTTTTGATTGCCTAAGAGGAATTTTTCAGATTTTTTTTTTCCCTTTTAAATTGCCTGTGGGTGTTTTGAATATTTTTTGTTGCTTCTCCCAGGAGATTACATGGGAAGGGGGGTGGTGGGGGTTGTGAATCAGGATGCTTAAGGCATCACAACTGTGTGGGGCTGGTTCGGTGGAGCAGTTGGTCTTTTCCTCTATGTTGTAAGTTTCCTTTGCTCATCCAAAACAAGAACTTGAAAAGCTGAAAGTCCCAAATTTATACCTCCCGTTTTTATTGCGAAAGTTGTGAGCAGGTCTTGGTGTGGGATAGGATACGAACAGCAGTGTTTTGAGCTGAAACTTAGGGAAGGTAGAGGATGGGAGGCCGGCCAGGAAGGCATTGAATTAGGTGAGTCTGGAGGTGACCAAGGCATGGGTGAGCTCTGCCCGGGTTCCACCCCCAAATCCTCTCCCATCACACTTTCATTAACGTCACCCGCAGCCACCCCACCTCAGCCCATCTCCCGCTGAAATCCATGCCTTTGTCATCTCGAGACTCAACAAGGACGCCAAAGTTGTGAACAGTCTGCCTGAACCTGTTCAGAG
>CM059428.1:172111234-172276234 GCA_030390025.1 Squalus acanthias | reverse complement strand
AGTCTGCAGATGTCCTCATGTTTGTTTAGAGTAAATTCTGGAGTCTTCAGTGCAGTCAAACTAGAAACAACACTTTGTGCAAATGATCTGCGTAGAGGACAGTTTATACATTTGTTGCTAAAGCCTTGTCCACTTAATGACTGAACCCGTCATACCATTAGATTCTGGCCCAATAACCGATAAAAACAGCTGACACAAAATGGTCATGTTATGCATTCACATGCCACGATAATGCTAGGACAACAGCAGCCTGCATTTATATAGCGCCTGTCGTGCAGCAAAACCTCCCCAGATGCTTCACAAATAGGCATAAAGCAACTGGAGCTGAACCAGAAAGGGAGAGATTAGGAGGGGGGGTGACTGAAAGGTTGGTGAGGAAATGAGAGGCGGAGAGGTTTAAGCCTGGAGTTCCAGAGAGCAGGACTGAGGTAGCTGAAGGAGGAAGGCCAGGTTCAGTGGGATGGAGTTTTCGGGTGGGGAGGGGAGTGCAGAGATGGGGTGGGTGAGGACTATAGACGGGGATGAGGAATTGTAAATTTAATGTGTTAATGGATGGGGGAACCATGGATTCAGGAGACACACGCACACACTCCTGAGTTCTCAAACCTGGCTGCATCTGTCTGGCTCAAGAGCTTTCCTTGTGTACTTAATGCTAGTTGATTTATAGATCAGCATTCGGTGACATTTGAAAACACCACTTCTTCTCTTGGCTGGAAAGGGCGGAACCGGAAAAAATATACTGATTATTCGTTTTTAAAAGTAACTGATACTACTATTGGGCTGGAGAAATCCACTGTTCCTGTCTTTTGGATATGCAAATATACGTTGCCACTTGTAGGCATCTGTGGCACCCAGATATATTGCTCCAGTGGCTAAGGAGATGATGCAAAGGCTGCAGTGCATAAAGGTGCTATTCAGTACAAATACGTGTGTGGAATATGTGAAACTGCCTCATACATTCTTCTGCATGTCCAAACTCTTCATGGGAGCTTGCTGAGGTTGAGTGAAAGCATCCCGTTGTAGACTGTTTAAAAAAGCACAATTGTGTGTTTTGAGTATTGCAGTAAATTATTGGGTTAACGTGCAGCAGACGTTGCTTCATTTAAAAAATCCATCCATCAGCTGAATGCTGTTGGAACGTCTGTGTTTCTAGGAGCTTTTAATGCACTAGAGGTGCGGAAAGCTTCAGGTTCCTGCACATTTACTGAGACTGGAGTTACACGACCAACGCTAGGCAGATGAAACATTAAAAGATAAGGAGATACTTGCATTTGTATAGTGCTTGGTCTCATTGTAATTCATTTGTGTAAAGTGTTTTGATACAACACCGTGTCGATCCGTAAACTGCTAGTCTCAGCCTGAGGGAGCAGGATGGAATCAGAGGCAATGTTGGGGAGTTTTTGTACACAGTTGAACAGAATGGCTTCTGTTTTGCCAATGTTAAGTTGACGCAAGTTCTTGCTGATCCATGATTTGATGTCCGATGAGCAGTAGTGAACATAGAATCGAGGGTGGTAGCAGAGCAGTACAATTGGGTGCTGTCAGCTTACAAGTGAAGAATGATCCTGTGACTATGAACGAGGCAGAGAATGTAGACGAGCAAAAGAACAGCCACAAAACAAGTTGGCCGTGTAGGGGTGGGAGGATAGGTTATTGGATGAGTTGTACTGGCTTCATTGGAACAGATACAAGTAAAGTAAAACCAAGCAAGGGCAATGCCACGGATAGTGGAGGAGGATGTAGTAGTTGATCATGTCAAATACTGTAGAATGGATGAGGAGGAGAGCACGTCACACAGTCGCAGTTACTAAGGCGTTGGTGAAATTGTAAGGGCAGTCATAGTGTTGTGGACACTGGACAGGATTGATTGGAAATTGGAAAGGTAGGTATGAAGACAAGACATTTAAGGGCCTTTGAGAAGAAAGGGAGATTGGGGACAGGAAGGTAGTTGGAGAGGCCTTTGAGGAAGAGGCAGGCAGATAGTATGAGGAAAGGAGAGCCATTGCTGATGTGGGCAAGCATTGTTTGAGATGTTGCTCAATGGGTGCAGACAGAGAGACTAGGCTTTGTGAGCTTCTTTGGTTATACTGTGTTGAATTTCAACACACATTGATGAAAATTAGTTCTGAAGATCGGAGAGTTTTGATGCATTTGGTATGCAGTGTGTGGGAAAAGAAATGTGCAATATTTCTGCACTTCCTGCTGACATTATTTCTTGTGAAAAAACCTTCAATTATAGACTTGAGTTTGACGGTAGGGCGTGTTCAAATGTAGTGGGTATTATTGGTACCTTTTATCTCCGTCGTGTACACCGCAGCGTCTCTTGTACGACCAGGCAGGCTTCGGGCTGCAGAGTCTGATGTAGGTTTATGTTGCACTGACCTTTTTTTGTTGTGTTTTATTGCTCGTCAACCCTTAGAAAAGTTTGAAACTTTTTACCCCCCTGCAAGTATAAAGTAAGTTTCTGGAAGGGCCTAATAACGACAACGTTGACTGCAAGTTATGGTAGGGCGGAGGGAGTGTGTGCGGGGGCTAGTGGTGGGGCCCCACTTCCTGAGCAGGATGGAGGAGGCCAAGTACAGTGCTTGTCTTTATATAGAATAGACGAAAGTGAGGCGGAAAATGTTTAATAACTTTTTTTTTGGACGCAACCATGTTCACTCTGGCGACCTCTTGTGATAGCTGCTTCAGGAACTTCCTGCTGTCAGAGGCAGATAAACATGTTTTAAGCAATCCTTGTGTCTGCAGCTCAACCCTTGTTTATTGGGCAGACAGCTGCAGACCAGTGGGAATGAGTAGGAGTGTATCAATGAATATTTGGTGCCGGACAATGTTTAGAAATCTGTCTGAACAGTTAACAGTGTCCCATTTACACGATCAAGTGGAGCCAATCTGCGTCTGAAGGGTTACCCTACCTCCATGAGCTTGTTCTGACTTTTTTCTTTAAGTACCAGCTGTTGTTGGCTTCAGTGCTGACCCTTGATATTTAACCGGATTTATCTAGGATGGAGGAATTTTTTTTTCTCCTCCAAGTTACTGGGCCGCAAAGAATGGAAGTTAAGGCTTTGTCATTGCTGTTGTTCCTTGTAATTCCGGCCTCTTCCGCATCCCTGATTTTCTTTGCTCCACCATTGGGGGGAGTGCCTTCTGCTGCCGAGGCCCTAAGTGCTGGATTCCCTCCTTAAACCTCTCCGCCTCTCTCTCCTTAAGTCGCTCCTTTAAAACCTACCTTTTCACCAAGCTTTTAGTCACCTGTCCTAATATCTCTTTATGTGGATCGGTGTCAAATTTTTGTCTGGTTACCCTCCTGTGAAGCGCCTTGGGACGTTTTACTACGTTAAAGGCACTTTATAAATGCAAGCTGCTGCTTGAAAAAAGGACAAAGTGCGAGGAGTGCGCATGTTGCGCACATTAGTCTAAAACCCCTTTTACTTTGGCTGTGGCAGTAACACAGAAGTGAGGCTGTGCATCTCTTGTCCTCCGCCTCCATCCCACGTGAAAGGCCTATTTGGCAAATGGAGGCCTGGCTTCCTCTCTTCCGAAATAGCCTTCAATGAGCCTACAGGAAGGCTGAGCCCTTAGTTAATACAGATGGTTCTTCAACTTAGAAAAAAGTTTCCCAATTCAGGGCTGGAAGCGGGCACTTTTACGTCAATTTTACATCACAGTACAAGTGGGCTGATGTGTTAAATTAGCTCGGAAGGGTGGAGTTCTGGTGGCAAGTCTGTGACGCCCAGCGCTTGACTCTGCGAGTTTATACTGATGAGAGCCGTGTGCTGGGGTAATGTTGAGAGGCATCTGTTTTGAGTAAAGCCTTGTCCCTTTGACAACGAGTATAAAATTCTTTCACGAGAAATAAATTCCGGCACTTTGAATGAAATACAGGCAATGAAATGGCATTTTAAGTTTGCATAAGATTTATTATTTATATTTTTAATGTTGCCTCTATTTTGATCATCTGACTTACCCCCCTATTTTTATCCTGAGCCATCTTTTTCAGTGAGCGGGTGGGAGGGCCCAGCAATCACGGTCTTTTCCTAGAGACCCAAAATGCTGTTTTGTTTATTGGCTGCTTAAAAGTGAGCTTGAGTGATGAAGAAAAGATTAGTTTCTCAGTTGACCGTCTGTTTCGCAAGCGATTTGACTGTGGAGGGCATCACATTTGCCTGGTCTTGTTCTTGACCCATGTCTGCACAATGACCATTGTGAGCCCTGCTCATTCTCTACCGACAACCCCCGCCCTGCCGCTCCCCTTTCTTGCTTATCCTTCTCCACCCTCCCAGCTTGGGGAACTTGAAGCCAAATGTAGAGCCCCAACAACAATACCCAAGCTGTTGTAATGATTCGCCTTTCTAAGGGTTAATCCAGAGGTGTTACACAGGAACTAAATATGGTTGTATAAAAGGGAAAGTCACCTGCTATTGTGTGGACAAGAAAGTAATTGGGTGGATTTGGCATTCAGTACCGTAAAATTAAAAGCCTTTGAAACAAAGCCTCCTGACTGTCATTGTGCAAAAGAGGTGGAGTGTACTCTGTGTTTACGAGCAGCAAAATGCCCTACAAATAAGGAGAAGGAGTCCTTCACTCGTATTTAGCACTTTCCTATAATGGGAGAGGCGGGGTGATGACGACCGGAACTTAGAAGAAAGCAAACCAAGATATGTAATTTCTTTAGAATTTGAAAACTATTTTAAGAGAAGGGTGAGGATGAAGAAAATTCAAAACTGAAATAAAGCCAGGTGTGTGTGTGTGTCTATATATAAAATTTTATAAAGTTTGTCTATGCAAGTGGTTTGTGCATAACCCACTTGAACTGCAGTGGTAGGAACGACACCACAGCAATCAGTAGGAGGAAATTGTCCAACTGTTTGCATTCCCTCCACCCCCCCCCCCCCAACCACCCCCAACTTATTAACACTCAGAGAAGTGACGTTGAATTTCATAAACAACTTTGAAAGGAGATATAATCAGATTTGCACTTCCTCACCAGTTTAAAGTTGAGGCAATGCTTCCTGGCTGGCTTACAGTGTAGAAAATGATCAAGAGTCTGTCTTCAACCCAGCTTCCTTCCTCCCTCCCTCCCAAAAAAAGACCTTTCAGTTCCAGGCTTGCTTGGAAAAATTCTTTGGAATTGAGTTACTGTGGATAATCTCTGCGACATAGCTTTCAGCAGCTCTATAAAAAGCACATTGGAGGAGCAGGTTTGTATGAAAGGTTTCTGAGGTTTGGATTTGGAGAGCGAAGCTTGCTTTGTTCCCAGGACCCCTCACTCCAGGAGTATGGTTAAATTATAATTATTTTTCTAAGGAGCTGTCAGAATTCTGGTTAGCTTTTACAGCACTGTTTCAACAGGAGCTGTGTGTTCTGTTTGGTGCTCCTGTGTTTAACTCTGCTGGGTTCTGTACATGCATCCTAATTGCTCACATCTGCAAAGCCTTTCCCCTAACGAATGACCTTAAAATGGGCCCTTTGGAGTTGAAGCTATGCATTCAGACCATCCTCTGCTGCTACACAGGAGTCTGTTGCCTCTGCTGGGTTCTGCTGTGATGTTGATGAAGAACAGCTCGTACGGTGGATCCAAATCTACAAGCCTCATCGGATTTTCTTTTTCTTCCTATTAACATTTTGTAAATTCCTCCGGAGTAAATGATTCCTCAAGCTTCCGGGGTCCATGGCTATCTGAATTTGCTACCAATTCAAAGTTCATTCACAAATTTAATTTTAATCCAGTAGAGAATAATTGAATGTAAAAAAATATATATACTGCATGAGGATACGTAATGGAGCATAAGAATTAGGAGCAGGAGTAGGCCATACGGCCCTTCGAGCCTGCTCCGCCAATCAATAATATCATGGCTGATCTCCGACCTCAGCTCCGCTTTCCCACCCGATTCCCATATCCCTTGATTCCCTTAGAGTCCAAAAAGCTATCGATCTCAGCCTTGAATATACTCAATGATTCAGCATCCACAGCCCTTTGGGGTAGAGAATTCCAAAGATTCACAGCCCTCTGAGTGAAGAAATTCCTCCTTATCTCAGTCTTAAATGGCCGACTAGGGGAGTTCTCCCCATTGTCCTGGCCAATATTTATCCCTCAACCAACATAACAAAAACAGATTATCTGGTCATTATCCCATTGCTGTTTGTGGGAGCTTGCTGTGCGCGAATTGGCTGCCGTGTTTCCCACATTACAACAGTGACTCCATTTCAAAAAGTACTTCATTGGCTGTAAAGCGCTTTGAGATGTCCGGTGGTCGTGACAGGCGCTATATAAATGCAAGTCTTTCTTTTCTTATATGCCCCATGGTTCTAGACTCTCCAGCCAGGGGAAACAACCTCTCAGCATCTACCCTGTCAATCCCCCTCAGAATCTTTTATGTTTCAATGAGATCACCTCTTATTCTTCTAAACTCCAGAGAGTATAGGCTTAATCTCTCCTCATAGGACAACCCTCTCATCTAGGGATCAGTCTAGTGAACCTCTGTTGCACCGCCTCTAAGGCAAGTATATCCTTCCTCAGATAAGGAGACCAAAACTGTACACAGTACTCCAGGTGTGGTCTCACCAAAGCCCTGTACAATTGTAGCAAGACTTCCTTACTCTTATATTCCAACTGCAGCTTGGAGTGCTGCAACTTGGAACGAGTGCCATCATGTTCCTTCTAAAACCAGTGTAGTGAGTGGCAGCATTGTATTTGGTCTCGGGAAGAGAAAAAGATTTCTGATAGAAATCGCTTGGGTGTGGACAGGCAGCGACAGGATGAGGCTTGTCTGTGATGCTCCACACCGTCAAATACCTGTTGTTGTGATCAAGGGTCACGAGAGTAGCTGTTCGGAGAAGGTACCAAGGTGCCAGCGCCTCGTAAGCTCCACCTGCATCCTCGTCACACTTTCTGAAGAGAGGAAAAAAAATTGAGGGGAGGGGGAATGAAGGCAAAAATAAAATTGCTAATTGGGAAAAAAAATAATTTCCAAACAAGTTAATGTCATTGGGAGTTTGGTGAAGTCTAAGGCTGGGTCTGTTAAATTGTCATTTTATGATAACTTGAACTGTTGGGTAATACAATTTAATATTTTAAAATTTGTTCTCTGGATGTCAGTGACACTGGCACGGCCATATTTATTGCCCATCCCTAGTTGCCCTGAGAAGGTGGTGGCCTTCCTTGAACCGTTGCAGCCCTTGTGATGGTGTTGGTAAGGAGTTTGTGGGCCAGGCTTGATGGATCAGCTGGTCTTTTCCTGCCCGTCAGTTTCGTGTGATCTAGGATTTTGACCCAGCAACAATGAGGGAATGTCGACATGTCCAAGTCAGGATGGGTGCGACTTAGAGGTGATGGTGTTCCTACGATTTGCCGTTCTTGTCTTCCTTTGTGGCAGAGGAGGGAGGTGCTGTCGAAGTGATCTTTCTTTCTTCTCCCCACCGTCTCCACCAAAGCTTGATTTGTGGCTGGAGAGATTATTTTGAACTGCACAACACCAGAGTGATTTTCTGGTGGTTAAGTCTAAGTGGAGATGCATGTGGTGAGAAAAGTTTGAGGTGAGGATGAATGGAGAATGTCATAGACGTGATACATCTTACATTGCAAACCTAGTGATATCACTGAAGTATTTACTAGCAGTTTTTACATTTTTATAATTGAATTTTCACTAATATTGTGACTAATTATGTTAAAACTAAGTATAATTGAGGGGAGTGGCTTGGAGGAGTTTGAGCTATTTGGCGTGAGGGAGCTGAGTTAATGACCGAGATAGCTATTTGACCAGGTGCTTCAGCAGTCATGCTATTTCATCTGTGTACATTAGTGAAAGTACAATACATTTGATGAGTTCTTTCAGTCTGAAGTACTTTATAGCAACACCTCCTTCCTGACCCCCCCCCCCCAATGAACACTGTAGTTAAGATTTGTAATTAATTCATTATCACAGGGGGCTTGACAGGGTAGATGCTGGGAGGATGTTTCCCCTGACTGGGGAGTCTAGAGCCAGTCTCAGATTAAAGGGTCGGCCATTTAGGACTGAGCTGAGGAGAAATTTCTTCACTCAAAGGGTTGTAAATCTTTGGAGTTCTCTACCCCAGAGAGCTGTGGATGCTCAGTCGTTGAGTATATTCAAGATAGAGATCGTTGAGTATATTCAAGATAGAGATCAATAGATTTTTGGATACTAAGGGAATCGAGGAATATGAGGATAGTGCGGGAAGGTAGAGTTGAGGTAGAAGATCAGCCTTGAAGGGCCGAATGGCCTACTCCTGCTCCATATTCTTCTTAGGAAATAGCCTGCAGGAGACACTCTGACATTGCTCAAGGTTTATTGCAGCACTGAATAGTCTTGTTGCATTGGAGCCGCATGGTCAGTATCCAGGGCCAGTAAGGGTCTGAGGAACCATCTGAAGATGGACTGGCAGTGTACATTACCCCTTCCCCCAGCCTGGATACATAGTATGACATGTCTCGAGCTGCCTGCTTAACTTGATATGAAAATAAAGTTTGAATTTCTCCTCTTGGGTTGGAGAATTATGAACACCGCTGTTCATTGGAGGAGTGCTTTATATTGAAGCTTTTTCTGTCTCTTCTCGAGTAATTAAGCTTCAGGCATTGCTGGGCTTGGCAAGTCATCCCAGCAAGTTTCTCCCGTGATGTTACTCGCACTAACTATATGAAGAAAGACTTGAACTTTTCACAACCTCAGGACGTCCCAAAACGCTTTACAGCCAATTAAGTACTTTTGAAGCGCAGTCACTGTTGTAATGTAGGAAACAAAAGGATTCAGTAGGAAGCAAAAGGAAGTTAATAAATTTGAAAGAAAGTATACAGACGGTGATACTGATTCATTGAAGTTGGTGCAGGTTAACAGTTGTTGGGCAGTTTTCCTGAACTGTGCATGTGTATAAAGACACTTACTTTCCTGGAATGGTAACCTGATGCAGTTTAATTCTGTTCCAATCTTGTTCATTCCTTCTTAACTTTGATGGAGATTACACATTGATGCAACAAAATGCATATGCAGCGTTCAAGTGGGAGCCTCCCTGTTGTGCAATAAAGGCTTTTATATTTAGAACCAAAAATGTACGAGGAATTTTTCTGACACCACCCAGCGTGTTTGGACAGGTAGAAGGCGCGTGCGGTCTTTCTGAAGCAGGTATGGGTCTGTTGTGACCCGACTCACTTGCACGCCTTTTATCCTCATTTCTTTTTCCTAAAATGGTAGATTTCACTTATTTTTGAGATCTGTTCGCATTATTTTGGATTGTTGCCTTTTTATATAAGTGCTTGTGTCCGCCTTGGCTCACTCGCCTCCGTGTCAGAAGGACATGGGTTCAAGCTCTACTCCAGACACTTGAGCACATAATCTAGGCTGACACCTCGGTGCAATATTGAGGGAGTGCTGCACTGTCGGAGGTGCCGTCTTTCGGATGAGACATTAAACCGAGGCCCCGTCTGCTCTCTCAGGTGGATGTAAAAGATCCCACGGCACTATTTAAAGAAGAGCAGAGAGTTCTCTCAGGTTCCGGCGTTTTCTGTTATTTCGGATTTCTAGCATCCGCAGTATTTTGCTATCGAGTTCTCTCCGGTGTCCTGGCCAATATTCATCCTTCAACCAACATCACAAACCGATTATCTGGTCATTATCCCATTGCTGTTTGTGGGAACTTGCTGTGTGCAAGTTGGCTGCTGCATTTCCTACATTACAATAGTGACTACAATTCAAAAAATACTTCATTGGCTGCAAAGCGCTTTGGAATGTCCTGAGGTCGTGAAAGACTTTATATAAATGCAAGTTCTTTTTTCTTAGACATATTAAGTCACTTATATTTGCAGTATGGTATATAGAGATTAGTGGATAGCTAGAAGTAATTGCAAGGCAGAGGTTTATTTGAGAAGTTCAAGTGATTTCTGATCTGAAAGAGGGGGCGAAAGATGGGGGAAAAAAGAATAGCCTGGAAAAATATCTTTGGCCCAGGAGTTTACAGTAGTTGCAGTTGGACGGCATCTGGCATCTCTTTGCGCGCAACATCTGTACAGCAGCTGGCTAGGGCCATAATTAAATATATTAATACCATGAGCTGCAAAGTAGCCATTTTATTGAAAAATGTTCACATGGAGTTTCCCACTGGTGCCCCTCAAAGCATAAGTATGTATGTGGAAGGATTTTTGATGTCAGTGTGTTGTATGGTTTCTGTTCAGTAGATTTTTTTTAATGTACTCTACCATGTAACACAACTTTCAGAGTATTTTATTTAAAAACATAAAGAACCTTTTATCTTTTTCACTTGTTTTATACTATATTTTTGTTTAAACTGAGGACCTGTGATACTGAGGGAACTGATTTGTAGGAGTTACTGAGCACTCTTTAAAATGAAGCTATGAACCCTTGGATTTGTCAGTTATTTTATCATTTCAGTGTGAATTCGGACCCTTTGCTCAGCTCATTAGCCTCTATGGCTCTTAGATTAACGCCCCCCCCCCCCCCACCCTTTCCATGAAAGGCTATTACATTTAAAAAAAGAATCCAAACATATCTTTTGAACGAGTACCTCTTGGATTACAAACTCATGTCCTTTGAAGGAAACCTTTGTTCCCGCATTGTGCACGACCCTTGAACCTGTTACAGTAATACCTCCCTCCCGATAGGTTTTCTCAGCCATAAAGAGTGTAAACGGCGTCCTGTGATTATTTTATATACACAGTAATGATGTGTGCAGCCAGTTCTTGACATTAGAATCTTGTGTAATTGGTGCCCAGGTGAGCTGAGACTGTTGGTATGGGTGGGATACAAGTAACGCCGACAGCTGATGGGCAGGGCAAGTACTGGCTGCAGTTACGTTGCTGCTGACAGACTGTGCGAGTCCGCTGCTCACCTTGGACTGGTGCAACGTCACCGCTGCTTTGCACCGACTCAGTGTTTGCGGGAAACCTGCACCAGGAGCCTGTACCTTCAGGTCAGGAGTTTTATGATATTGGTGATTTGTATCTGCAGTAGATTAAAAAAATTCTGTGCTACCTGCGTGGTTGCAGTAATGTCCTCAGTAAAATAGCTAACAAGATCACAACATAGCTAAGGATGAGGGAGGCCATTGGGCCACCTTAGCTCAGATACGTAAGACAAAAGATGTACATTTCCCCCATTGCATCAACTAACTGACTCTTGAATGACTGAGTTTTGCCTTCATTAGCCTACCCAGTAGATCCTCTTTGTGTAAAGACGTTCTTCCTGACATTGCTCCTAAACTTTCCTTTCACCAGTTATAACTATACCCTTTGTTCTAACACCTTAAAGTAGTGCTTTGAATTAACTTTATCCATGCCGATATATCTTGTTTATGTCGCTAGGGTGTTTTCCGTTACCTTTTTTCAAAGGTGTCAGAGATTTCACGTGTGAGATTTCTGTTTTAAAATAAATGTTATCTGTCTTGGACTCGTTGAATGGGTAGAATGTGGACCTCGCTACCAGGACAAATCCAATCCGGCCAATTACCGCCCCATCAGTCTACACTCAATCATCAGCAAAGTGATGGAAGGTGTCATTGACAGTGCCATCAAGCGGCACTTACTCACCAATAACCTACTCACTGATGCCCAGTTTGGGTTCCGTCAAGACCACTCAGCTCCCAACCTCATTACAGCCTTGGTCCAAACATGGACAAAGGAGCTGAATTCCAGAGGTGAGGTGAGAGTGACTGCCCTTGAAATCAAGGCAGCATTTGACCGAGTGTGGCATCAAGGAGCCCTAGTAAAACTGAAGTCAATGGGAATCGGGGGGGGGGGAAACTCTCCACTGGCTGGAGTCATACCTAGCACAAAGGAAGATGGTTGTGGTGGTTGAAGGTCAATCATCACAGTCCCAGGACATCGCTGCAGGAGTTCCTCAGGGCAGTCTCCTAGGCCCAACTATCTTCAGCTGCTTCATCAATGACCTTCCCTCCAACATAAGGTCAGAAATGGGGATGTTCGCTGATGACTGCAGTGTTCAGCGCCGTTCACAACCCCTCAGATAATGAAGCAGTTCATGCCCGCATGCAACAAAACCTGGACGACGTTCAGGCTTGGGCTGATAAGTGGCAGGTAACATTCGTGCCACAGAAAAGCCAAGCAATGACTATCTCCAACAAGCGAGAGTCTAACCCCCATGACATTCAATGGCATTACCATCGCCGAATCCCCCACCATCAACATCCTGGGGCTAACCATTGACCAGAAACTTAACTGGACCAGCCACAGTATTGGACCAGCCACATAAATTACTGTGGCAACAAGAGCAGGTCAGAGGCTAAGTATTCTGTGGCGAGTGTCTCACCTCCTGACTCCACAAAGCCTTTCCATCATCTACAAGGCACAAGTAAGGAGTGTGATGGAATACTCTCCACTTGCCTGGACGAGTGCAGCTCCAACAACACTCATCCAGGACAAAGCAGCCCGCTTGATTGGCACTACATCCACCACCTTAAACATTCTTCCCTCCACCACCAGCGTACCATGGCTGCAGTGTGTACCATCTACAAGATGCACTGCAGCAACTCGCCAAGGCTTCTTCGGCAGCACCTCCCAAACCCGCGACCTCTTCCACCTAGAAGGACAAGGGCAGCAGGCACATGGGAAAAGCACCATCTCCAAGTTCCCCTCCAAGTCACACACCATCTTGAGTTGGAAATATATTGCCGATCCTTCATCATCGCTGGGTCAAAATCCTGGAACACCCTCCCTAACAGCACTGTGGGAGTACCTTCACCACACGGACTGCAGCGGTTCAAGAAGGCGGCTCACCACCACCTTCTCGAGGGCAATTCGGGATGGGCAATAAATGCTGGCCTTGCCACCGACGCCCACATCCCATTAAAAAAAAAACCATGGTGTAGTTGAGGCAAATAGCACAGATGCAGTTAAGGGGAAGCTCGATAAACACATGAGGGAGAAAGGAATAAAAGGTAATGCTGATAGAGGTGAGATGAAGTAGGGTGGGAGGAGGCTCGTGTGGAGCATAAACACCGGCATGGACTAGTTGGGCTGAAATTCCTGTTTCTGTGCTGTACATTCTGTGCAATGTATATATCTTTTAAAAAGTTGTCTGAACTATTTCCCCACCTAGCGAGGGGGCCAGCGCTCTGCATGCTGCTCTTGATCCAGCCACTGATGGGAGACTGGTTGACTCACCTGCAGATTATGTTTCTTCCTCCCTGCCCCTGGGCATGTGTTTGGGCTCCAGTCACTACATTCTCTTATTCCCCCTTTCACAACCATGCGGACAAAATTGGGAAAACAAAAAAGCTGGAAATCGGAAATAAAAACCGACCGTGCTGGAAACGCTCAGCAGGCCAGGTAGCCTCTGTGGTGAGAGGGAGGTGGAGTTAATGTTTCAGGTCGATAACCTTTCGTCAGAACCCACTCGGGACGAAAGGTCATCGACCTGAGATGAAATTGGGAATTTGGAGCAGTAGGTACCGTCCTGGATGCTGTAGCTCTGTGGCAGTGTGTTGGTACACCAGCATGGTGTGCTACATTGTCACCGAGTCTTTCCAAGCTGCATTGAGGATTGTAGCAGAATAATTGTAGAAGAGCCATTTGTGACTGTTGTGGTTGTTTTTTTACATGTGCCTTTCTCCACAATGTTGTGTTTGTATTTTATTTATACCTCTCCCTTCGCATTGCACTGTAGGTTAACTGAATCATAGAATCAAAGAGCACGGAAGGAGGCCATTCGGTCTATCGTGCCTGGGCCAGCTCTTTGAAAGAGCTGTCTTACTCCCACTCCCACTACCTGCTCTATCCCAATAGCACTACAAATTTTTCCTTTTCAAGTATTTATCCAATTCCATTTTGAAAGTTAGTATTGAATCTGCTTCTACCACCCTTTCGGGCAGTGCATTCCAGCTCATAACTCACTGAGTAAAAAAAAAAAATTCTCATCTTCCCCCTGTCATTTTTTGCAAATTAATTTAAATCTCTATCATCTAGTTAGTTGTCTCAAATTTACATAGACTTACATAGAAATTACAGCATAGAAACAGGACATTTAGCCCAATAGGTCCATGCCGGTGTTTATGCTCCACACGAGCCTCCTCCCACCCTACTGTTCCCATTGGTGGAAGGGTCGAGAACCAGAGGACACAGATTTAAGGTGATTGGCAGAAGAACCAAAGGCAACATGAGGGAAAACTTTTTTACGCAGCGAGTGGTTAGGATCTGGGATGCAGTGCCTGAGAGGGTGGGGGAGGCAGATTCAATTGTGGCTTTCAAAAGAGAATTGGATAAGTACCTGAAGGAAAACAAATTTGCAGGACTACAGGGAAAAAGCGGGGATTGGGATTAGCTGAAGTGCTCTTGCTGAGAGCTGGCCCGGACTCGACGGGCCAAATGGCCTCCTTCAGTGCTGTAACCATTCTATGATTCTACTTCATCTCATCCTATCAGCATATCCATCTCCTCTAGCTTCCCCTTAAATGTATCCATGCTATTCGGCTCAACCACTCCATGTGGTAGTGAGTTTCACATTCTAACCACTCTCTGGGTAAAGAAGTTTCTCCCGAATTTCTTATTGGATGTATTAGTGACACATTGTCACTCCACATAATAAAAATGTCCACGTACACCCTGCATTTTCTGGGGACTCTTGACTCACCATGTTTATGAAGTAATCATTTTCCACACCACTGCTAATGATTCAATTCATTTTCAACTGACCCTGGGTGGCACCCGCTCATTACAATGCCATTGTCTAGAAAGTTGTCCGACAGTCGTTGCTCAACAAGATTTCCTGTAAATCTGGGTACATTATCAAATGTGCCGAACCCGCCCAGTGTGTATTCATCTATGTATATGTTATTGCTGCTGACAGTTGCCAGAAAGCTTCCAGTCTTGTACAGGACCGGATATACCGACGAAGGGTTTCGACCTGAAACGTTAACTCTCTTTCTCTCTCCACGGATGTTGCCTGGCCTGCTGAGTTTTTCCAGCGTTTTCTGTTGTTATTCCGGATATACCATGACTGGTATAAGAATGTTTGCCATATGTACTGCAGCAAACTGCAGTTCTCTTGCAATGAGCATTCACAGTGGAGTTCTTTACTAATTAGCCATCCGAGGCTGTTCTTTCAGACCAAAACTATGAAATACTCCATCGAAGTTTTAAAAATAATGAATTCCAAAACAGGCTTTCCAGCTTTCATTCATATAATAGAGTGGGGGGGGGGTCCATCTTACCCAGAATATTGTTCGTTGAGCTCAATGCCTCCTGCCACTGTGCACATCAATTAAAAGCTGACCAAAATGTATTAAACGGCACAAGTGCTTCACTTTAAAAAAGGGTGTTTGTTGTCCGCTTTGGGCAGATTTTTCGGGGGAACCGTTCCAAACATTCACTCTAAACTTCCACATTGCGGAATTGCTCTTTATCCCAAAGTGGTTTTAAAAAAAAGAAAGACTTGCATTGCTATAGCACCTTTCACGACCTCCGGACGCCCTAAAGCGCTTCACAGCCAATGAAGTATTTTTGAAGTGCAGACACGGTTGTAATGTACAAAACGCAGCAGCCAATTTGCGCACAGCAAGATCCCACAAGCGGCAATGTGATAATGACCAGATAATCTGTTTTAGTGATGTTGATTGAGGAATAAATATTGGCCAGGGCTTTGTAAATACATTTAATTGTCTTTTACTTTAAACAAAAATAATTGGACACATTTCGCTGAGTGATGCAGTCTGATTGCAGCTGCCTTGATTACTAAATAGAAAATTGCCGTGCAAGGTGAGGGTTGTGTTTCATGGTGTGAAGATACCAATTGCTGCATGATATGTAGAGGTGTTGTAACTCAGTTACGCGGGTGTTAATTTTGTAAGTTAGATACACCGTATTGAGGCACTGTATCCAAGATGAACGATTTCCCAGTTTTAAAATAAAATCCTCCTTGTGCCCACTGTCTAGTGACATCAATGTAAAGAACTCCCTAGCATGTGACATGGAGCTACGGGGAGGGTGGGCGAGGCTTTCTGGCCATGCCGGTTTGCAGTAACTGAATCTGTCTCCACGCCACACAACAGGGACAATCTCTGCATTCCATAGATACGATCTCCAGTAAAGCCCCAGCCAGTAAGCTCAGTAAAAAATAAACAAGTGTGAAACTATGCATTTGTCTCTTTCTTTTAATGTTTTCCCCCCTTTTTTCTTTTACTGAATTTTCAAGTTTGCATTCGCATACGTTATATGGAACCATTGCACATTTTGATTACACTCTTCTTGCAGAAGTGCATGAATACATTAAGGTTTCTTTGCACAATTGTGCATTGTGATTTTAAAGGACCTTCCATATTACATAAGTACATAAGAATTAGGAGCAGGAGTAGGCCATACGGCCCCTCGAGCCTGCTCCGCCATTCAATAAGATCATGGCTGATCTTCTACCTCCTCTCCATTTTCCTGCCCGATCCCCATATCCCTTGATTCGCTTAGAGTCCTAAAATCTATCTATCTCAGCCTTGAATATACTCAACTATTCAGCATCCGCAGCCCTTTTGGGGTAGAGAATTCCAAAGATTCACAACCCTCTGAGTGAAGAAATCGCTCCTCATCTCAGTCTTAAATGGCCGACCCCTTATCCTGAGACTATGCCCCCTAGTTCTAGACTCTCCAGCCAGGTGAATCAACCTCTCAGTATCTACCCTGTCAATCCCCCTCTCATGTTTCAATGAGATCACCTCTCATTCTTCCAAACTCCAGAGCGTATAGGCCCAATCTACTCAATTGGTGTTTGAAGTCCAATTCCACGAGCCGTGCATGCGGGAGCTGGTCCCCAGCATTTCTGCTGTTCAATCCGGTTTCAGTGGATCGCCAGTAGACTTGTGGAGCCAGGTAAAACTACGCAAACCAGATCTTGCAGCAAAAAATGCTAGGAGTGGCCTCGCAGACACTGGGCTCTGGGAATCCTCTTAAAAGTTCAATGTCAAATTTCATTTGGGGTTAGAGCAATTATACCTTGGCCTCGGGGATTCCTTTGGGGTGGGGAGCAGGGTGGTTGGCTTGCTGCTTATTAGTGGTCCTGTTGTCTGCGTCCTTGGCCTGTCTGTGTTTGAGTCACTGCTGATCATTTATTTTCTTATCCCAGAAGGTGGTTATGTGTTGTTGAGACTTCAAGGACATGCCCCAGACTGCTTGGTATTCCTCCTAATTCAGACAGAGGCCGACCATTTCCCTGTTTGGATTAGGATGTAACTCCGAGTTGTTTCAGCCACGTGTTTGCTTAGTCAAGAAGTGAGCTGATGATTCCTGTCTTCCATTGCCGCTTCATTAAAAAGGATATAGAGGCACTGGAGAGGGTGCAAACAAGATTTACAAGGATGATAGGCATAACCTTGCAGTTCTGGTATCAGGAAAGGATGAACAGGCTGGGGCTCTTTTCTCTAGAAAAGAGAACGCTGAGGGGTGAGCTAATCGAGGTATTTAAAATGATGAAAGGGCTTGGTAGGGTAGACGTAGAGAAGATGTTTCCACTTGTGGGAGAGTCCAAAACTAGAGGCCATCAATATAAGATAGTCACCAAGAAATCCAATAGGGAATTCAGGAGAAACTTCTTTACCCAGTGAGTGGTTAGAATGTGGAACTTGCTACCACAAGGAGTTATTGAGGCGAATGCCATAGATGCATTTAAGGGGAAGCTAGATAAACACATGAGAGAGAAAGGAATAGAAGGATATGGTGATATAGGGCGAGCGGTAGGGTGGAGGAGGCTCCTGTGGAGCATAAACGCCGGCATAGACCAGTTTGAGCGAAAGAAAGAAGACTTGCATTTACATAGTGTCTTTCACAACCTCAGGATGTTACTGTGCTGTAAATTCTACTTTAGTGAAGGCTGGAACACGGTTTAGGTTTCAGGCGATGTTTAACTGCTCGTGTGGCATTTGTTACTGAATGTTACGGTCAAGATTTGGGATGTCACCTTTCACAGAAAATACAGCTTGAGAATATGTGTTTTATTTTGCAACATTGCCTCTTGTCTAATGTTGATTTAAAACTCACTACTGTTAGTGATTTAAAATTTGTACTCAAACTACAATTGGGGTGAAATTGGTCTTGGTGATGGCACAAAAACAGGCGGTAGCGAATCGGTTGCCCGATTATTTTTTCCATTGGAAAAGTGGTAACGGAAGATACGAATTACGGCAACGAAATTCCTTGCAGAAGCTTGGAAATGGAGAGCGGAACAAACAGTTCGACATTAGCCGTGGAGGTTACTATAGTCTCCTGCAAATATCTGTTTAATGTTAAGATAGAGACAATCTGAACTGTTGTGCAGCTGGCATTATTTGTTCCGTTCTCACTTACTCTTAGTGGTGCATATTAGAAAAATGAAATAGTTGAATATTAGCTTTTCTCAAGAGAGCTGCATCTTTTGTGGCATATAATGGACCTGTATATGGGAGGTACTGATCTAAACGCCTGCTTTCCAACAGTGTGAGCTGGCAGTACCAAGTTAGACTGCTGGCTCTGTACTGCTCTCTGGGCTGCCAAAACAGAGTTGTGGGCACCTGCTCTCTGGCATTCAGATGCCAGTTGAATTCTTAATGTTAGTGAAGAGCTGAGCTGAAGTGGCGTTGGCCAGAATTTGATGAGCCGTCGCATTAGCAACTTCCACCACTTATAATGGTTTCAATTTCTGTTGCCCCCGGTTACTTTAGTGAAGTCCCAGCTATTGGTTTCTCATTCAGATCACAGCCGTTGTGTGTGCGGCCATTATTTAGGAACATTAACTTGGCAACCATAGGAAGTACTGGTTTTGTTTGGGAATTAGTGCTGAATATTTCTGATACTTACCAAGTAACTCAACAGGGATTTTTACTTGTATCAGTTTAGAAAAAACTCCAGATTAGATTCTTTGATCATGATGAATACTTCTTGGCTTTATAAATAGAGGCATAGAGTACAAAAGCAAGGAAGTTATGGTCAACCTTTTAAAAATGACTGGTTGGGCCTTGCCTGGAGTATTGTGTCCAATTCTGGGCACCGCACTTTAGGAAGGATGTCAAGGCCCTGGAGAGGGTGCAGAGGAGATTTATTAGAATGGTACCAGGGATCAGTTATGTGGAGAGTTTAGATAAGCTGGGGTTGTTCTCCTTTAGAGCAGTGAAGGTTAAGGGGAGATTTAATCGCGGTGTTCACATTTGTGAGTGCATTTGATAGAGTAAATGGGGAGAAATTGTTTCCACTGGTAGGAGGGTCAGTAATTGGCAAAAAAAAAGCCAGTGGGGGGAGATGAGAATTTTTTTTACGCAATGAGTTATGATCTGGAATGCACTGCCTGAAAGGGAAGCAGATTTAATAGTAACTTTCAAAAGGGAATTGGATATATATTTGAAAATGAAAAATTTGCTGGACCATGGGGAGAGAGCAGGGGAGTGGGACTAATTGGACAGCTCTTTCAAAGAGCCAGCACAGGCACGATGGGCTGAATGACTCCCTTCGTGTGTATGATTGCATGATTTCACAGATTGTTTCAATTCTACAGCCATGCAACTTCTAGTTATTTATCACCTTTGGTTTCTTTGTGTCAAGCCCCATCAATTCCCAGTATTGCATTTTGAGAACAGCAGAGAGAGATTTCAGGTTTGGTTTGTATTTCCCCGAGGAGCGTACATTAAAAATGCAGGTTGCCATAACGTCAAATTAGGTACTGCCTACAATCATTATTATTGATATGAACATGCAAAAAATGACGGACAGGAAAAGACCTACTTATCTATTTAACCTGTCCCACACAAATGTGATGCCTTGTGCGTCACGATATATACATTCCCCGCCCCACCCGGAAGCCATGTAGTCTCCTGAGAGGCAAACAAACAGATTTAAAACCCCAGGCCAATTGGGGGAATAAAATCAGGAAAATCTCTTCCCGACCCCCCCCCCCCCCCCCCCCAAAACCCCCTCTCTGCCTTGGGGTCTTCTGGTCTGTATAACTCTACCGTGCCTCTGTTTCATCTTAAGCAAGGAGCTCACAAGTGTTGATCTAATTTATAATCATCTGAATCCTGCATACTTCTGTCTGTGAAATGTTACTAAAATAAACCCTAAACACCTTGAACAGGAGCATATGGTTCCCATCACAAAATGGCCAAGCCTACAGAGTGTTTAATTTTTTGTAGCACCTAATATGGAATCCCGTTGTCGCTTGAAGAGCGCAGTTTGTTGTCTGTGTTGTAGCAGGAGTCTCACTCACCGATGCTGTCGTTCCAGAGGCCTCTAGAGCTCAGTTCACAACTGTCTTAGGGAGAGGGATCCATTTTAGACATGGCAAATTATGTCAACTGGTACATTTTCCGCTGTTGCTTCCAGTCTTTCTTACTCATTGGCGTATAGAATACAGCAACCCACTCTTACTCGGTGTGTATGTGTAGCACGACTGAATGAGAACATGGGGAGGGATATCTGGGCCTGACCGCGTGATTCTTCATTTCAAAAGCTAATGAATGAATAATGTATATTCTGTTCATTTAAATTCTGCCATTTGATCTAAGCCTGTCAGAAATGTTGAACAGCTATATCTGCAAGTATGCTCGCTGTTTTATTAACTCCTACTGGCAGAATTTACTGGAGTTTAAATTTTGATCTTGGCTAGTGGAATCTGAAATATGCCGTTGGGTTTTAATATGCTTTCGAAATGCAGAGGAAAAATACTTGGCACCTGGGCAGGTTTTATTAAAAATCTACATTGTTGGTTCGTGGGGGTTTGTATACCAAATGGCCTACTCTGGAGTGATGAGACATATGCTTATGCCACAGGCTTGGCAAACTCTTCTTTGTGGGATATCCCCTGCAGATAACCCACTCCTGGGACCTCTCTGCTAATACTGACCGCTGCCCTAACCTCTGAAAGGCAGTGTCATTGATTGAAAAGAAAGCAACGCTATCGTTTGGATGCATTTATAATTGTTTGTATTTGGCAATTCCAGAGAGTGGGAAGAAGCCTTGGGAAAGTGCCTTTGAGTGCTGCCAGAAAAGTGTATGCGATTGACTCCGACTGGATAATTCATAGGTGAATTCCTGAGTAGGTTAAAGTCTGCTTCCCAGCTGGAGATTATTGATCACATCATACATGGCCAGCCATAGCCCATGTATTCATAGAAAATAATTTGTTCCTAGAATCAGAATTTCCCTACTTAAGTGGATAAAAAGTGGCAGTTCCTCCTCAGAAAAGCCTTTACCATTTCCTTTTTGTTTCCTGCCAGACTTTCTTCATGCCCCTTTTTAGCCTTTTTTAATTTCCATTTTTGCTTCCCTCTATTTTCTGAGCTCCCTTTGATTTTCTTTTGTACGCATGTTGTAGCATATCAACTGAAAGAAAGAACTTGCATTTATATAGCACCTCTCATGTCCCAAAGCGTTTCACAGCCAATAAGTTACTTTTGAAATGTAGTCACTGTTGTAACTGGAAAAAGCTAATTTCGGGGAGTATTTTTTGGAGCCTAGACAAAATGGTTAAAATGACTGTCACGTGATGCCTGTGGGAATCTCATATTTTCATTTCCACTGGTATTCCCCCACACACAACTATGTAAAACTGTTTTGCATTGAAACAATAAATCTCCACGTTCTTCTGTTTCCCAGTTAACATCTTGCCTGTTCTAAAAGCAAACAAAATTGTTGCACAATTTATCCTTCTGCACCTTCTGTGCACTATAGGAGTATGGGCTAGTTTATAAACCACATGCTGAGCTAGCGTATGTTGTGCTGCACCTGCATCATATAAAGCACTGGATCTCCGCCATTGTGCTAGTTTGTTTTTCCCCTAGCTAACACTTCTTCACCCTTTGCGTCAGACCTCATTGCCAAGAATTTGTAGCCTCTCTGTAGGAGTAACTTGGATTAGACAGAGTTAGGTTATCTGGCCTGTACGTGCTTGTGTTTCTTTTTCAGGTTCCTTGGGAGACTTGGGTCCAATTGGCTGTCACTGTGCGGTGCCTCCTTTGGCACTGACCCAGGTAATACAGTGCCTGCATCGATAAAATAATTTTTAACTGCCTCCACGGTTGGGTCTGCCAAGACTTTAAATACTGGCCAAAACGCAGTGGTCCATTCGCGAGTCTCACAATCGGTGCAGAAACTACCCGTCACCAAAGCACGATACTGGGACTTGCTAAGTCTGCCTCAGGCTCCCGACAAACGTCGGTAAGGAGCGGCAGCACTGTATCTCCCATGTTATCGAGAAAAAGCTTAGTCTAGCACAGTAAGCTCAAGAAGTCCAGCTGCACCCAGTCAGGTGTCTCCGAGCATACATCAACACTGATCAATGCCGAGGATTCGACAACTTTAGTCAACGCACATTCTCGGTCAATGAGAATAAGCAGCACTCTTGCACATTCATTTATTTTTCAAAGGTCGGATTTTTTTCTTTATGAATTTTCCATTGCCGCTTCACAGATGGCTTTGGCTTGAATTTGCCGTATTAATAATTCAATCTTGAAAGGACGATTCCTTTTTAAAAGATGACAGAAGTGAGCTCAGAAGAATATTTTTGATGAACTGGCTAAATGCAGACCCAGGCCCGCCTCCCCCCCCCACCATTCAAGTGTGGGTTGCTGTGTCCTAGGAATGGGTACCATGTTCCTTCCAGTTACACTGGCCTTTGTTGCAAATTGTAGGAACTGCTCATCGATTACTTCAGTAACCCTGATCTAGCTCAACAAATATAAAACAAGTTGAGAATTCACATTAATAGGCAGATTTTTGCAACAGTGTGTGGGAGCTGAAGTCTGGAAAAGAGATAACGATGCATACATTTTCATCTGACAGTTTACTCCAACTTATTGCCAAGGCAGTTACAGTTAAAATAAAATAGATATATTATTAATATTGTTTATAGATGAGTAATTTGCTGGAATGCGCTGCCTGAAAGGCTGGTGGAAGCAGGTTCAGTAGTAACTTTCAAAAGAAAATTGGATAAATACTTGAAAAGGAAAAAAATTGCAGGGCTATGGGGAAAGAGCGGGGGGAGTGTGGGACTAATTGGATAGCTCCTTCAAAGAGCCGGCACGATGGGCTGAATGGCCTCCTGCTGCACGATTCTAGGAATAATGAGGTATGTATCATCCCAGTTCCAACAGGAGCTAGCTGGCTGTAGGATGGTGCCATAGGTGAGGGAGAGGCAGGTTGCAAGTGGTCCCCAGGGGACACTGTCACAAGAGTGTGGGAACAGCAATAATGTCTTTTAAGCTCCTTTTTCTCTTGTAATGTGATGCAACAGCATTCCTGTATAGTCTTAAGTAATTTGATGCTGAGGCATTCTGGCAAGTAGTGAAAATGCCACGAATATATAAGATGTAAAATACCATTGCCTTCAGCCAGCAGCATAATTTGAAGGTGTGTGCATGAAATATATGAAAACAGTGTTATGCTTTTAAATAGTGCGTGTGGTCAGTGAGGAGATGGAGAAAGGGGCGGAGGCAACGGAAGTTTGCCTCGCAGTGAATTGATTCAATATGTGGAGTGTCAGAATTGTCGAGTTCATTTGGAAAACAAATGCTGCACAGTGTGCTGTAGTTGATATTTTTTTAAATTAACCAGCTGTGAAAATGTCACCAAGATGGTGTCCGGTAGGACTTGTTTATTCCAGTGCCGGAGGCAGCGAGCTGACGGGTTAGACATCGAATTGCTTCTGACTGCCGCATAGCTCTCTACAAATGACCCTGAGTCCTCAGCTTCCATTTCCTTCCATTACCCGAGTGGAAAATGCATTTGGAAGGACTTGGTAATGTCGGTCCTTTTCCTCACCTCTGTCTCTGATAGTACGGTTCTGACAGCCTCGATCACTTTCACGTCAGACAGCACTTCATTTTTTTTCTTGTCTGTGACAGACCTTGTCTGTAACATAATGTTATATTAGTGCATGAGTGTGTGATTTTTTTTTTTTCCCCCCTCCCCCTCACATTTTGAAAGCTTGCTGGAGTACGGTTCACTGGATGTTGGGTGCCCTCTGGTACTCTTCCCAAAATGGACATTATTTGTCAGATAAAAAGGCAAGAAAAAAATCCCTTGAAAATTCCAATTCATCTACGATCTTGTTTGCAGGAGTGGGAGCCCTGCCACATTTTTCTCGCCATTACCCAATGGCATTGCTAATTGGCAGTGTTCCTTCTGAGGTCATCTCGCGCCACATAGATTGGGGATTAAAGCTAGGTACCTACCTGGCCTGGTGGCTGGACAGATAAACTCATGGCGCTCTCAGGAAAGATGTCTTTTGTTATGAAAATATTTTGTTGAATAAGTTTTTTTTTTGAGGAGTTTTTCCCCTTGTTTAGTTTTGTGATTGGTGATTTCCAATTCCTTGTGTGACTCTTGAGATCCTTGATGGGCCTAATTGGACATTGTCAACTATCGAGGCAAATCCAGGCTTCCAGATCAGCTGTTTTGACAGGAGCTAAACTCTGGTCCTGCAGTTCTTTATCTATAGTAACAACTGCACGGAGCTGAGAATGGGGTAGAATGTGAGACTTTACAGTGAGTAAGCCCCTACAGTATATATCTACTGAATAACATTGTCTGGCGTGTGTGTTATTCAATATACAAAATCATGAAGGGCTTTGATATAGTAAATAAGGAGAAACTGTTTCTAGTGGTAGAAGGGTCGGTAACCAGAGGTCACAGATTTAAGGTAATTGGCAAAAGAACCAGAGGGGGAGATGAGGAGAAATTTCTTTACGCAGTGAGTTGTTGTGCTGCAGGTAGTGCAGGGGTCCCCTGTGGCCATCCCCCCTCTCAAACAGATATACCACTTTGGATATTGTTGAGGGGGATGGCTTATCGGGGGAAGGCAGCAGCAACCAACTTCCTGGCACCATGGGTGGTTCTGTTGCACAGGAGGGGAGGAAAAAGAGCGGGAGAGCTATAGTGATAGGGGATTCTATTGTAAGGGGAATAGATAGACGTTTCTGCGGCCGCAAACGAGACTCCAGGATGGTATGTTGCCTCCCTGGTGCAAGGGTCAAGGATGTCTCGGAGCGGCTGCAGGGCATTCTGGAGGGGGAGGGTGAACAGCCAGTTGTCGTGGTGCATATAGGTACCAACGATATAGGTAAAAAACGGGATGCGGTCCTAAAAGCTGAATACAGGGAGTTAGGAGGTAAATTAAAAAATAGGACCTCAAAGGTAGTAATCTCAGGATTGCTACCAGTGCCACATGCTAGTCAGAGTAGAAATAGAAGGATATTTCAGATGAATACGTGGCTAGAGGAATGGTGCAAGGGGGAGGGATTCAAATTCCTGGGACATTGGAACTGGTTCTGGGGGAGGTGGGACCAGTACAAACTGGACAGTTTGCACCTGGGCAGGACCGGGACCGATGTCCTAGGGGGAGTGTTTGCTAGTGCTGTTGGGGAGGGTTTAAACTAAAATGGCAGGGGGTTGGGAACCTGTGCAGGGAGACAGAGGAAAGGGAAGCAAGGATAGAAGCAAAAGACAGGAAGGAGAAAAGCAAAAGTGGAAGGCAGAGAAATCAAGGGTGTAAATCAAACATGGCCACAGTAAATAATAATTCTAAATGGTCAAAGAGTGTTTAAAAAAAAAACCAAGCCTGAAGGCTGTGTCTTAATGCGAGGAGCATTCGTAATAAGGTGGATGAATTAGCTGCGCAAATAGATGTAAACGGATATGATATAATTGGGATTACGGAGACATGGCTCCAGGGTGACCAAGGCTGGGAATTCAACATCCAGGGGTATTCAATATTCAGGAAGGACAGGCAAAAAGGAAAAGGAGGTGGGGTATCATTGCTGGTTAAAGAGGAGATTAACACAATAGTAAGGAAGGATATTAGCTCTGATGATGTGGAATCTGTATGGGTAGAGCTGAGAAATACCATGGGGCAGAAAACGTTAGTGGGAGTAGTATACAGACCCCCAAACAGTAATGCTGAGGTTGGGGATGGCATTAAATGGGAAATTAGAGATGCGTGCAATAAGGGCACAGCAGTTATCATGGGTGACTTTAATCTACATATAGATTGGACTAACCAAATTAGTAACAATACTGTGGAGGAGGAATTCCTAGAGTGTATACGGGATGGTTTCCTGGACCAATATGTCGAGGAACCAACTAGAGATCAGGCCATCTTAGACTGGGTATTATGTAATGAGAAAGGATTAATTAGCAATCTTGTTGTGCGAGAACCCTTGGGAAGGAGCGAACATAATATGATAGAATTCTTCATTAAGATGGAGAGTGAAGTAGTTGACTGAGACTAGGGTCCTGAATTTAAATAAAGGAAACTACGATGGTATGAGGCGCGAGTTGGCTAGGATGGATTGGGGAACGTTACTTAAAGGGTTGATGGTGGATAGGCAATGGCAAACATTTAAAGATTGCATGGATGAACTACAGAATTTGTTCATCCCTGTTTGGCATAAAAATAAAACAAAAAAGGTGACTCAACCGTGGCTAACAAGGGAATTAGGGATAGCATAAGATCCAAGGAGAGGACATATAAATTGGCCAGAAAAAGCAGCAAACCTGAGGATTGGGAGCAGTTTAGGATTCAGCAAAGGAGGACAAAGAGTTTAATTAAGAGGGGGAAAATAGAGTATGAGAGTAAGCTTGCAGGGAACATAAAAACTGACTGTAAAAGCTTCTATAGATATGTGAAGAGAAAAAGATTGGTGAAGTCAAGCGTAGGTCCCTTGCAGTCAGAATCAGGGGAATTTATCATGGGGAACAAAGAAATGGCAGACCAATTAAATACATACTTTGGTTCTGTCTTCACAAAGGAGGACACAAATAACCTCCCAGAGATGTCGGGAAACATAGGGTCTAATGAGAGGGAGGAACTGAATGAAATCAGTATTTATAGGGAAATGGTGTTCGGGAAATTAATGGAATTGAAGGCCGATAAATCCCCAGGGCCTGATACTTAAGGAAGTGGCCCTAGAAATAGTAGATGCATTGCTGATCATCTTCCAAAATTCTATTGACTCTGGAACAGTTCCCATGGATTGGAGGGTAGCTAATGTAACCCCACTATTTAAAAAAGGTGGTAGAGAGAAAATGGGGAATTATAGACCGGTAAGCCTGACATCGGTAGTGGGGAAAATGCTAGAGTCCATTATAAAAGATGTAATAGCAGTGCACTTGGAAAACAGTGACAGGATCGGACAAAGTCAACATGGATTTACAAAAGGTAAATCATGCTTGACTAATCTACTGGAATTTTTTGAGGATGTAACTGGTAGAATAGATAAGGGAGAACCAGTGGATGTGGTGTATTTGGACTTTCAGAAGGCTTTCGATAAGGTCCCGCATAAGAGATTAGCGTGCAAAGTTAAAGCACACGGGATTGGGGGTAAGGTACTGTCTTGGATAGAAAACTGGTTGGCAGACAGGAAGCAAAGAGTTGGAATGAACGGGTCTTTTTCCGAGTGGCAGGCAGTGACTAGTGGGGTACCGCAGGGATCGGTGCTAGGACCCCAGTTATTCACTATATATATATTAATGATCTAGACGCGGGAACTAGATGTAATATCTCCAAGTTTGCAGACGACACAAAGCTGGGTGGGCGTGTGTGCTGTGAGGAGGATGCAGAGAAACTCCAGTATGATTTGGACAGGTTGGGTGATTGGGCAGATGCATGGCAGATGCAGTATAATGTGGATAAATGCGAGGTTATCCACTTTGGTGGTAAAAACAGGAAGGCAGATTATTATCTGAACGGCAATAGATTGGGAAAGGGGAAGTGCAACGAGACCTGGGTGTCTTTGTGCACCAGTCGCTGAAGGTAAGCATGCAGGTGCAGCAGGCGGTTAAGAAGGCAAATGGTATGTTGGCCTTCATAGCGAGAGGATTCGAGTACAGGAGCAAGGATGTCTTGCTGCAGTTGTACAGGGCCTTGATGAGACCACACCTTGAGGATTGTATGCAGTTTTGGTCGCCTTATCTGAGGAAGGATGTTCTTGCCATGGAGAGAGTGCAGCGAAGATTCACCAGACTGATACCTGGGATGGCAGGAATGACGTATGAAGAGAGATTGGGTCGATTGGGCTTGTATTCGCTCGAGTTTAGAAGAATGAGAGGGGATCTCATTGAAACTTATAAAATTCTAACAGGACTAGACAGACTGGATGCAGGAAGGATGTTCCTGATGGTGGGGGAGTCCAGAACCAGGGATCACAGTCTAAGGATAAGGGGTAAGCCATTTAGGACTGAGATGAGGAGGAATTTCTTCACCCAGAGAGTGGTGAACCTGTGGAATTCTCTACCACAGAAGGCAGTTGAGTCCAATTCATTAAATATATTCAAGAAGGAGTTAGATATATTTCTGAAGGCTCAAGGGATATGGGGAGAAAGCAGGGACAGGGTACTGAATTTGGATGATCAGCCATGATCTCATTAAATGGTGGAGCAGGCTAGAGGGGCCGAATGGCCTACTCCTGCTCCTATCTTCTATGTTTCTATGTGATCTGGAACGCCCTGCCTGAAAGGGCGGTGGAAGCAGATTCAATAATAGCTTTCAAAATGAATTGGATAAATACTTGGAAGGGGGAAAATCTCTAGGGCTATGAGCAAAGAGCAGGGGAGTGGGACTAATTGGATAGCTCTTCAAAAGAGCTGGCACAGCCATGATGGGCCAAATGGCGGCCTTCTGTGCTCCTATGTTTTTATACGCAGTAGGGCACTAGCACTGTTGAGAGTCGAGATGGTGTAATAACCAACAAGAGCAAAATTTGAATGGTTTATCAAAGTCCTCTCAACTCTATGATAGGTTAGTGCCTGGAATCAAGCTTCATAGTGTGGCGCTCTACACAATATGTAGAAATCTCATGTCACTACATTTTTCCTGTCTCATCTCCGATTTATGTATTTCTGGATGGATGATATGGCAGACAACAACGGACCGCCGACTCCCACTGTGTAAATGTGTTTGGGTGATACTCTGTCGAAGCTGCAATCATCCTGTGTGTCCGCCACTAAAGTACTAGTATCATTTTTGCCAAATCACATGATGTACAGGTGGAAGGCAGGACTTTGGCACTGTGTGATGCTCCTGAAGGGAAAGAAAGTGAAAAGCTAAGACGGATTCCATATAGAATGGCGTGTAAAGTGTGCTCCATGCCACTAACAGATCTTCAATTGAAGAGGTGCTAAATTATTTAGATTTTCTTCTAGTGGGTTACAACATCATTTAAATCGATGTCTGTGCTTTGCAGCCTTGGGTACGCACTTTAGGTTGTTGTTTAGGTGGGGGTTGTTTGAAGTTTAGCTTTGAAAGTAAAATCAGTGAATGCTGTTTTACCCCCCCCCCCCCCCACCCATAACTAGCATCCCATTAACAAAATTGCAGGTCCGTGCGGATTTGAGAAGTGCAATTTCCGAGAATGCGAGTTTGATATCGGAACCTTTAATTACAGCAAGAATCGGGCATTCCAGTTTTGCGTCAAATGAAGAGTTCCCCCCTTGCAGTTACCCAGTGTTTGTCTTGCTGCCCAATGCAAGGAAATACTGTGGCTTCTGAGTGTTGTGGTTCTGCTTTTTTTTCTCCAAAGACTGCTTTGAGAGGAAGCTAAGTTAAGCTCATTACCAGAGATCAATCGCAACGCACTCACTCCTACAACCACTCTGAAGAGCTCTTAAGTTTGAGCCTTGAAATCTGAGAGCAGCAGCACTCAGCTGTGATATGAATTGGGTTTGATTGTCCATTTGCATCCCGCCAGGATGTTTCAGCAGCCGCTACCCCCATGCCTGCAGTGTTGTGCCACCTGGCCCTATTCTGGACTGTCACTGGCTGTCTCAATGACACACCTCCAGGGTCTGCATACTGGCAACCAAACCCAACATTTTTTTTTAAAGTCAAAGAAATTTCAAGCATGAGTAGTATTTTTGTAATGTAACGTTGAAGATTGATACTTTGACCAGAAAGTACTCTCATCCTGCTCTCTGAGGGGTAGCACTCTTGCCTCTGAGACAGAAGGTTGCGGGTTCGAGCCCTGCTCCAGGATTTGAAAGAAAAGAAAGAACTTGCATTGATCTAACGTCTTCGACCGTGGGACGTCCCAAAGCCATTGAAGTACTTGTGAAGTGTAGTCGCTGTTGTAATGCAAGTAACACAGCAGCCAATTTGCGCACAGCAAGCTCCCACAAACAGCATTGAGATAATGACCAGATAATTTGGTATTTTCTTTACTGATAGTAGTTGAGGGATAACTAATGGCCAGGACAGATAATCTAAGTTGACAATTCAGTACAGTACTGAGGTATTTTCTGAGGTGCCATCCTTTGGATGAGACATAAAACTGAGACCCCCTCTGCCTATTCTGGTGATACAGATGGATATTAAAGATCCCAAGACTCTATTTGAAGAAAAGTCGGGAGTTGTTTAGTATCCTGGCCAATATTTATCCCTCAATGCAGTGTCTGCTGTGGCTCAGTTGGCAGCACCCTTGCCTCTGAGTTAGAAGGTTGTGGGTTCTAGTCCCACTCCAGAGACTTGAGCACAAAAATCTAGACTGACACTCCAGTGCAGTGCTGAGGGAGCGCTGCACTGTCGGAGGTGCCGTCTTTCGGATGAGACGTTCAAACCGTCTGCTCTCTCAGGTGGACGTAAAAGATCCCATGGCACTATTTTGAAGAAGAGCAGGGGAGTTATCCCTGGTGTCCTGACCAATGTTTATCCCTCAACCAACATCACTAAAACAGATTATCTGGTCATGTTGTTTGTGGGACTTTGCTGCGTGCAATTGGCTGCCACGTTTCCTACATTTCAAAAGCACTTAATTGGCTGTAAAGCACTTTGGGATGTCCTGAAAGCGTGAAAGGCGCTGTAGAAATGCAAGTCTTTCTTTTCAACCAACACCACTACAGTTCTCCTTTTTTTTTTCTCCTCTCTCGTTGTTCTTTCCCTTTTTCTCTCTCTCTCTCTCTATCTTTCTGTGGAATAAAGTTGGCTTTGATCTTCTCGGCAGGTTCAAGGAATGAACACATCACATGATTACAGTTCACTTTTATATTTATGCAATTACAAGATTTTGTGTATCTTTAAAAAGAAAAGCCCTAAGACTTTGTGCTATGTGCTTTTAATACACCAAACACTTGTCCAATAGCTAGTTCTCACCATTTAATTTATTTTCATACTTTTATTTACATACAACAACTAAGTGTCCAAGTGGATGTTTCCCCCCAGCTGAGAGCCCATCAGTTGATTCCCGAGTAGGGTAACTATTTGCCTCAACATCCTTCTGCCACACTACTTGCTGCCGTCAAAGTCATGTGGCAGTTTAGGAATTATGTATATTTTATATCTTTTAGTCTTCCTTCTGCCAGAGTGCAGATCAGCCATCAATACACAATGGAAATTGGTGTAAATTCAGAACAGACATCGGGGAAAAACTCCGAGTGATAACTGTTTGGAATAATCTACCAGGCAAGGTAATAGGGGCAAAAGCATTGGGATATTCAGATATGATTAGATGTCATGATGGGAGAGTTAATGTAATGGAAGGATGTGTTTCAAATGGCACTTTCTCATTCATGACTTCTCTCATTACATTTCACCCTGTCTGATTGGGAAATCTCCAGCCGGACATCCCATCTTGCATGCTGTGTTCCTCTCACTCAAGCCACCCAAACACTTGCCACTCTTCAAACTCCCGTACCCTCCCCACCAAGACTCCCTTCACCCCCTGCTCAGTGTCCACATCTCCCTCCTGTTACCACGTGCTGCTTCTAGATTATACATAGATAGCTGTCGGCATTTTTGTTGCTGGGTTCTTGAATTTCTTTCTTATAAAATCATAAGTGAAATAGCGCAGTTTTTAAAAGAACTCTTTTGTGTTGTTGGCTTCCATATACATCTATTTAATATTTTGTTTAGTGTGGAATAGAATGTTGGCTAAATCACCAGATTACTAAAACACATGTTGTTGAAAACAAGTGTCAACTACTGTCTTCCTGCCTGTCCTGGGTGTGCATGCTATAATCCTTTGCCGAAGCTGTACCTTGTACCTTCTGTGAATCATCCTTTCTACCTCTCCTCCTATCCCCTAAACAGTGAGCTGACCTCCAACTCTAATCTTGATGATCTTGGTGAAGAGCTTCCTCCTCCTTGCTCCATCTATTCTGTTTATTATGAATAATGTCAAGTTAATTCAGCCCAGTCAGGCCAGATCCTGTGCTCTCTCAACTCCAGTAAGATATCTGGCCCTGATTAGTGTCCCTTGCCTTGTGCTCGAGATGCGTGCCTCCACATTTACCCCTGTTTTGTGCTACCCTTTTCAATCTCTTTTGCTCCCTGTCAACCTTTCCTCCCTCTGGGGAAATGTGCTTGTGTTCACCCTAGCTGTTCAGAAAGATGATCCCCTTTACCCTTCAGATTACCACCTTATTGCCCTTTCATCGAGGTTCTCTAAAGTTGAGGAAAAGAAAGACTTGCGCCTTTCATGACCACAGGACGTCCCAAAGTGCTTTACAGCCAATGAAGTACTTTTGAAGTGTAGTCACTGTTCTAATTAGGAAATGCGGCAGCTAATTTGCACACAGCAAGCTCCCACAAATAGCAATGTGATAATGACCAGATAATCTGTTTGTGATGTTGATTGAAGTGTAAATATTTGACCAGGACTCCCCTGGGAGAACTCTCCTGCTCTTCTCTTTGAAATAGTGCCGTGGGATCTTTGCCTCATCCGAAAGATGGCACCTCCGACAGTGCAGCGCTCGCTCAGCACTGCACTGGAGCGTCAGTCTAGATTTTGTGCTCAAGTCTCTGGAGTGGGACTAGAACCCACAACCTTCTGACTCAGAGGCGAGAGTGCGACCAACTAAGCCACAGCTGACACTGGAAGAACAGTAGACAGAAGGAATAACAACAGAAAATGCTGGAAACACTCAGCAGGTCAGGCAGCATCGAGGAGAGAGAAACAGAGTTGACGTTTCGGGTCGAACCCTTCGAAAGAAGGAAACTGATGCAGTAGTTTGGGCTGGTATGTGTGGAATCCGTGCAAGTATTTTCCTGCTCGCCCTTCTGAATTGAATTCTGAGCTACATATGGACGAATTTGGAGTTTACAGAAATGAGTTTGCAACTGGCTTGTCTGAATTTATATACAATCTTTTTGTGTAAATTATGGACAGCAGTAAGATGCAATGAACTTTCAAAGTATTGTCCGTAAATAACCGCTCTCATTAAGCAGAAAGTATTCACTGTGCAAATCAATTGAAGCGTGTGGATGAATGCTAAAAATGATTTGATGCTGGTAATTAGATACTACAGAGTGCGCTGTGTATTTAATGGAAGTTATTTGGTGTTTTCCTTTGAATTATTATCCTTGGGCTGGGGTGGAATGACTTGGTTACAGAGATTTACAATTTGGATTGAAGTCAGAGTTTTAAAATTGCACTCCTAAAACCGCTTGAGCCTTTTGATCTTACTAACTTTATAAAGCTATTCAAACCCAAAATGTCTTCTCTGCTTAAAATGCTAGTGTGTGTGTGTGTGTGTGTGTGTGTGTGTGTGTGTGTTATTTTAGAATGTGTACCAAGGCTTTTAATTTCCTTTTATATTACTCCTTCAGAACAGTATAAATAGTTCCTTTTTATTATACCCTCCTGTAAATCCCCAAAATATTTTACAGCAGTTTCGTTCTTGTGTCAGGGGCATCTCAGCACTGATTTTTATCAGATTTTCTTGGGGAGGGGGGTGGAAGAAATGACCTCCTTTCCCTGAAAAGGTGCTGGCGGGGGGCTTTCTTCTTGAGTAGAAACTGTCTGTCCAACTTCAGAGGGCATGTAGCGTGGACTAGTCAGCAGTACAGCAATTCCGTGCAGGTGGATGTCTCTTTGATTTATGGTGAGGCAGGAAACTGGCGTCTATAAAATGGGCTTCACTTAAATTTCTTTCCAATAAGTCACAGTTCTTTAACACTCTGCACACAATAGAAAAACTCCTCGGAGCACATTTTACCAGGCTGAAATGGTGGGCAGCGAGTGCGGGGAAAGTGGGCAAGGCGAATGGGATCTGGGAGAAAATTCCACAGCTGGTGGAGCAGGCACTAGCAGTTATCTGGAGTCACAGGCAGTGGAGGTGTGTGCACAAGAATATAAAAACATAACATAAGAAATAGGAGCAGGAGTAGGCCCTTCGAGCCTGCTCCGCCATTCAATGTGATCATGGCTGATCTTCTGCCTCAACTCCATTCACCGGCCCTATCGCCATATCCCTTGATGCCTTTACTAGTCAGAAATCTATCGACTTCTGTTTGGAATATACCCAATGACTGAGCCTCCACAGCCCTCTGGGGTAGAGAATTCCAAAGATTCACCACCCTCTGAGTGAAGAAATTTCTTCTCATCTCAGTCCTGAATGGCCTACCCCTTATCCTGAGGCTGTGGCCCCTGGTTCTAGACTTCCCCAGCTAAGGGAAACATTCTCCCAGCATCCATCCTATCAAGCCATGTAATAATGTTGTATGCTTCAATGCAGCTAGAAAACATCGCTCAGGTAGGTTGGAGCAAGGTTTGAGAGTCAAGGGTGGAGAGAATTGACTTCCTAGATCCTCACCGTCATTTTCAATTGACTAGGGCACAGGGAGCCCTTGGAGCTCGGCAAGGGTGGATGTGTGAGACTGGGCAGCAGAAGGGCTAAGATGGAGTTTGAGAAGGGCGGGGGCAAGGCCAGTAAGGAACACATTGAAGAAGCTAGTTCAAGTAAAAGAAGATTGTGTGTTTTCTGTCTTTTTTTCTAATTAATTTTTATTGCTGACAAGGGACATCAGTAAATGTTGCAGCCTTATCATCACTTCAGTGCAAATGACTGTATTTAACCTTGTTAATCAAACAAGTGTATTCTTTTCTCAAAGCTAACTGACAAAGTAGAGATATTGACATAAATAGAAACTCAAAGATCAGTACCACAGCAGTAATAGTCTTGCCTCCTTGCGTTATTTTAATTGACATTATTTCATCTTGGTTGAAAATTTCTTCGCTCTGATATCTGTTGCAGTTTGGTGATTGGGGTAGAGGTGCCCCCCCAGCTCTTTCTCCTCTTTCCCCCCCCCCCCCCCCAAGTTATTGAAATACTCACCTGAAGCCTGGCGGTTAAGTGGGAAAGAAATGTTTAAACTGTAAGTTGTCCATAACCCATTTCTGACACACATTGAAGATTTGAACAGCTAGCTAGCGGTTCCTTGTGGAGCAGTGAAAGTACTACATCAGCACAATATTCAATGGGTTCATCACTATTTCAGCTTGTTAACTACCAACAAACACAGACATGCCTAGCTTAAAAGTAATGTGAAAAGCAGCGCGTTTCTACTTTTAAAAAGCAGAATGTTCGCTGTGTGCGTGTGTAAGGGGAAGCTAGATAAGTACATGAGGGACAAAGGAATAGAAGGATATGTTAATAGGGTGAAATGAAGAAGGTGGGAGGAGGCTCGTGTGGAGCATAAACACCAGCATAGACCAGTGTGTGTGTGTAAAAATATTTGATTTAAAAAAAGCAAATACATAGTTAACAACTAATTTCTGTAAGTACCATATAGTATTTCAAATCTGTCTGGAGATATTTGGTGTCAATGAAGGGGTTTTAGGGGATTATCATACTTACAGCGACCTGGAATGTAAAAGAGTGTGTTTGTTTTATGGATAAGGCATGTAAAGCATCATTTGTTTAACAGTCCCAAAGATGGTATGAGGTTGTGGGATGAGGCAGCCTAAAGCGTTTGGTCAATTGGAATATTCATGCTTGTAGATCTCATTAACATCTCCAACAGAAAGAAACAAAGCCAATATTGTGGCCAATTCTGGGCACCACACTTTAGGAAGGATGTCAAGGCCTTGAAGAGGGCACGGAGGAGATTTACTAGAATGGTACCAGGGATTTGGAACTTCAGTTCTGTGGAGAGACTGGAGAAGCTGGGCTTTTTCTCCGAGGAGCAGAGAGGTTAAGGGGGGGATTTAAGAGAGGAATCAAAATCACGAAGGGTTTTGATAGAGTAAATAAGGAGAAACTGGCAGAAGGGTGGGTAACCAGAGGACACAGATTAAAGGTAATTGGCAAAAGAACCAGAGGGGAGATGAGAATTTTTTTTACGCAGCGAGTTGTTATTATCTTAATGGCGAGAAACTGGAAAGTACTGCAGTACAAAGGGATCTGGGGGGTCCTAGTGCAAGAAAATCAAAAAGTTAGTATGCAGGTGCAGCAGGTGATCAAGAAGGCCAACGGAATGTTGGCTTTTATTGCTAGGGGGATAGATTATAAAAACAGGGAGGTATTGCTACAGTTATATAAGGTATTGGTGAGACCGCATCTGGAATACTGCATACAGTTTTGGTGTCCATACTTAAGAAAAGACATACTTGCTCTCGAGGCAGTACAAAGAAGGTTCACTCGGTTAATCCCCGGGATGAGGGGGTAGACATACGAGGAGAGGTTGAGTAGATTGGGACTCTACTCATTGGAGTTCAGAAGGATGAGAGGCGATCTTATTGAAACATATAAGATTGTGAAGGGGCTTGATCGGGTGGATGCGGTAAGGATGTTCCCAAGGATGGGTGAAACTAGAACTAGGGGGCATAATCTTAGAATAAGGGACTGCTCTTTCAAAACTGAGATGAGGAGAAACTTCTTCACTCAGAGGGTAGTAGGTCTGTGGAATTTGCTGCCCCAGGAAGCTGTGGAAGCTACATCATTAAATAAATTTAAAACAGAAATAGACAGTTTCCTAGAAGTAAAGGGAATTAGGGGTTACGGGGAGCGGGCAGGAAATTGGACATGAGGCTGAGTTCGGATCGGTCGAGGCCCTGTGGGTGGCATAGCGGGCCCAGGGGCTGAGTGGCCGGGTCCTGCTCCTACTTCTTGTGTTCTTTAGATTTGAGGTGAGGATCAGATCAGCCATGATCTTATTGAATGGCGGAGCAGGCTCGAAGGGCCGATTGGCCTACTCCTGCTCCTATTTCTTATGTTCTTATGTTGTTGTGATCTGGAATACACTCCCTGAAAGGGTGGTGGAAGCAGATTCAATAGTAACTTTCAAAAGAGAATTGGATAAATACATGAAGGGGGAAAATTTGCAGGGCTATGGGGAAAGGGCAGGGGAGTGGGACTAATTGGATAGCTCTTTCAAAGAGCAGGCACGATGGGCCGAATGACCTCCTGTGCTGTATCATTTCCATGACTCTATGAAAGCCAGTATCCTGTTAGGCTAATTTTAATGTGAACAAAGGTGGTGATATGGGAAGAATGCCTCGGAATTTTGAATTGAACCATCCCTTTCAACAACGTTGCTCAATTTCAAATGTTTAGCCGAAGTAGGAAACAACCTGCTGCATTTCATTAACAATATGCACATTCAACAGTCCTACTCGGCACAAATGTTGAGCCTGCGGCCATTGATAATTCTGCTGAAATTGCCGGTGTGATATATACGCTGCAGCACATTTTTCTGTCTGCCAACGTGTCTCCCCCCTCCCCCCGAGAAGACTGAACACTTGAGACGACGGCTGGCAGAGACTAAATTCCAGCGGTGAAATGCTCAACTTCAAGGAACTGGCCGCCCCATTTTGTTCAACTGCTGACTCCTACTTGGAGACGTCTGTAGGCAGGATCTTGAAGTACTGCATTAAATATTCCAAATACTGCATTCCTCCAGGGCCATAATTGATGGCAGACTGCAGCAGTCACAAGAGCTTGCTTGCCCGGGAGTCTCCTCTGAAGTGTAATTAAACATGTCTCACAGCTGTTGAAACCTGTAACCGGCCCGTCAGCAGGGGCAGACGGATGTGTACGGATAGCGCATTTTACCGCATTAGCTAGTTGTACGAAGATTACTGCTCACGTTTGGTGGATTGGATTTGCAGGACATGTGTTCACGATCTAAGTGATACCCTACATGTCTGTGTCTCCTTGTCTGTGCGTCCATTTTTTATTTTGGGTTAAAGTTAACCAGAAATTGAATTTTAATTCCTATTTTTTTATATATATATAAAACAAAATCATGTATTCTTGTGTGTCCAGTGAGCGTCATCTGGCTAGGACATACCTGGCCTGAGATTGCTTAATGTTTGGATGTTCATTACTGTGAATCCTCAGCTTCATGAGTAGGAAAATAGAATTATTTTTGTAGGGGTGATTCAGTTCCTTGCTGATCCATCGAGCTAAGAATAACGTAACACTGGTGCAGCAAGTACTGAAGCGTACTTTTCCCCCTCACCAATGTTTCTCCTCTTCCCTCCTCTGTTGAAGCTGTACTCCTTCTCGAGGAACGCACTTGGAGCCTTGCGATAACCTCTCACTATTTGCCGTTATTTGTGCATCAGCCGTAACTGAGAGTGTCGGAGGACTCTTCAATCACAGGGTAATCTTCACTCAGCCCAGTCCAGTCCTGCTCACCCGCTGTCCGCACACCCACACTTTCAGCAAGGGATCAATCAGAAGAGGGAGCACTGGCTGTTTTACTCTGCCTACTTTCCTGCACTAGGAATGCTGAGGGCAATTATACTGACCAGAATGCCTTTAACGCTGTACAGACCTGCAGTGAATATTTACTGGATAAATATGCTGGCCCATTATTCGTCATTTCAAAATGTTGATGTGGAAGCCAACCTCCTACTGTGGGTTTTCAGTCTTCTCTCGCTTGCTTAATGATCAATTATATTGTATTATTGCAGCTAAACAGAAAATGGCTGACACATTCTTCAGTACTCTCTAGGTTGATGTCACACTCATCCGAAGCCCGATTCTCTCTCTTACTAACTGAGCAGCTAATTCAGAGTACAGTACCTCCAGGGGAGAATTAACTTGATTCAGTAAAAGGGACAGTTTAATCTTCTGGGTTGTAACTTTTATTCCCCACTTGTTTGCCTCCTCCCATTCCATTACAAAAGTACACTGGAGTAAAAGTAGTTGACACGAGCGCACCAGCCGTCCCCGTCCTTTGTAACCGAGCAGAAACATGATCTCTCCAAGTCATTGTTTCAGCGTCACTGAGTGAGAACAGACTGTTCAGTCTTCAAAGGTCACGGACTGCTGGCATTTGACATCCTGCCCTATTTAGCAGTGAAACAACCGTCACCCTATTTAAAAATGTAAGAATTTTTAGAAATAGGAAATGGCCATTAGAGTCAACAAGCCTGTCCCCCTTCGATTGTTCACAATCCCACCTTCTCACCGTATCCCTCAACCCCACCCACTCGCCGTATCCCTCAACCTCACCCACCCACCTTCTCGCCATATCCCTCAACCCCCACTGTCTCATCGTGTCTCAATCCCTATTCCACAGGTTGATTTGCCCACTGTGCTTAAAATAAAATTACTACCTGCTATCTTTCCTCCTACTGACTCCCTAATGTTAAACTCTATAGTTGAACCCTACACTTCAGTGAACAGTTTGCCTTCAACTATGTCCATTGTCTTCATATCTTGAAAACATCAATCACCACAGTCTCTTTACCAAAGAAACCAAACCCTTGTCCTTACCTTTTGCTCAGAACTATTCCTGATACATGGGCTCACCTCTGTTCCTTTTAAGGACAGTGGAAGCCTTCCTATGATTAGACAGCTAGAAATGAGTGCTTCACACAGGGTCGACCAGCGACATAGAGCTACAGTACAACCTCTCTTAATTTCTACTTCATTTCTCTGCTGGGGAAGCTATATTTGTTTAACTACAGGCAAGCCCTGGCCCTTTCTTGGAATGATGCGGAGATGCCGGTGTTGGACTGGGGTGGACAAAAGTGAAGAATTTCTTGGAAGAAATTGTTTGTGCAAATGCAGTATCTCCATTTTCCTTCCTCATTAGTACCAGCTAGTTAAAAACGGTCTTGTTTATCCCATGTAAATGTAACACTTCAATATTATACATATGTTCTTAAAAACCCTTTATTTAAATAGATTCTGCAGGGCCAGTTGGTTTCAATCATGACACAGTGTAGTGATAGGACATCATGCAAGAGCACCCTGGCCATCCATCATAGAGGCTGTTTTACGGTGAGGGAAAGGCTTGAGATATGTTACTGGGGGTTGGGGGGGGGGGATCTCAAGCAGGGTGACCGGTTTGTCTGCCAGCCTTGAGGTGGGTGGGGGCACGGTTCCTTCTAGGTTGGGGTGGTGGATTGATGGGAAAATGGTCCAGATGGCCAATGTTTACCCAGCTTCAGGGTAGTCCAGGTGTCACCTGTTTACAATATTTACATCGTAAAGGGGGAAAAAGCAAGAAAGAAATGCATTTTTTGCACCTCGTCACTTTTCTCTCAAACATTTTGCATGACGTTGAAATGAAACTTGTTATATAGGGAAATGTAGCAGTGCAGCAAGATCCCATGAACAATAATGAGGTAAGGTTCTTGATGGCGTTGGCTGAGGGATGAATATTTGCCAGGACACTAGGAAGTGAAATTGATCTCGGGCGGTCCCACAAAACGGGCGATGGCGAATCGACTTCAATGGAAATCGGAGAGAGTGTAAAACAGGCTTCCGATTCGCTGTCGCCCAATTTCAACCCCTAGGAGAGCTCCGTGCTCCTCTTCAAAAGTTGATCTTTAACATTCACTGGAACAGGCAGGCAGGGCGTCAATCTAACCTCTCGCCCTGTGATTCAGACGATGCAGCACTTCCCTGGTGCTGCACTAGAGTGTCAGTCTAGGTTATGTGCTCAAGTCCTTGGACTAGGCCTCAAAGCTGCAGTCTTCTGACTCGGTGGCAAGAGTGCCAATGGAGCCAACCCTGACACAAGCAGGACACACTGCACAAGCCTGCGTCTCTCTCTCTCTCTCACACTCACACACTCTCACTCACACCTCACTCACACTCACACTCACACTCACACACACACACGCCTGTGTCTCTAGGCAACCGAGCAGGCACTGCGTAGGTCCCCGAGTAGCATTCACATCCGTCATAAAACTGTGCAGAAGATCTGGATTGTGGGCAGGACCAGAGCACGTGTGTGAAAATGAACCTTTTGACGCTACAGCTTCTCCAGTATTTGTGTGAGGTGCAGAATGTTGACTGTTATTTTGAGCTTGCCACACATATTCTGCTGCATGCAGAAGGGTGTAGTGTTTTTTTTTCTAAAGACTGGACAAGGAGAAACATACATCAAGAGCCATGTAAATAGGCACTGAATGTAAAGTGATTCGATGCCTGAGACTGGTGATGAAACAAATGGGAACTGTTGCATGAAGTGGCCACTACATAAAGACTTGCCTTGTATTAATATGATGCCTTTTAAGGTGGTATAGAGCTCTTCAGGTTCTGAATGTTATTTCCAGCCACATGTCTAGGAGTTGTAGAGCACATGTACAGTGTTTATCAAAACTGCAGTGGCCTTCTGTTCTGTAAACACTTACCAGCAGTAATGGAAGTGAGCAGAAAAGAGCAGGAGATGTGTGCATAGGAGGTGGTTACTAGTCAGTCATTGTTTTGGCAAAGAGTGAAGCCATATGGTAAAGCTGCGATGTGCAGTCTTTGTTCATTGACATCAGATCTTTTTAATCAGGCATCAAGTATTTCCCGGTTTCCTTTTAAATGCATATATTAAAGCAGTAATTATATTATCCCTCAACCACCATCACTAATGCAGATTATCTGGTCGTGTATCTCATTGCTGTTTGTGGGAGCTTGCTGTGCGCGCATTACAGCAGTGACTACACTTCAAAAGTACTTCATTGGCACGAAGCACTTTGGGACGTCCTGAGGTTGTGAAAGGTGCTGTATTAATGCAAGTCTATCTTTTTTTCATTAGTTACATCAATTCCATGCCGAATGTTTTACATGATAGTAAACAGAGAGCACAGTTATATAACATCAGTGGAACAGATGTATTCAATAGTGGCCAAAAAAAGACACAGGGCTTCAGGGCAGTAATGGACCAATGGATCATCGTTCTGTGGTCTTTGGGTTACTCTCGTACATCCCAAAATAACCCTAACTCGAAAACCTTAGCCTCAACAACCTTCTGTAAGTACTGAGAAGTCGTGATTCACAGTTCCTTCCTGACTTTCATACAGTGCTGTCCTCCACTCTGCTGGGGTCAAGTGACAGATGTCCGCTCTCCTGGCCGCATGCACACCGACATCTAAACGCAAAGTTCACTCGTAATTACCCACAGACTTTGTGCAATGTTAGAAAGGAAAGAGAATTGGAAACTAATGTATTTAATTTGGATTATTTTATAAACTGTTGAAGACTGTGAACTTTCAATTAATAATAATGAATACACTAATGCGTATACACTAACTTTTATGTTGCCGTATTGTGAGCAATCTACTGCTCTGAATTGCCTGATGTCCTGATCAGATTCATGGACTTGCATAACATGCAACTGAGCAGAAATCCCTTGGATCTCGAAGATCTTTGTCGGCCGGCGCGGACACGATGGGCCGAAATGGCCTCCTTCCGTGTTGTAAATTTCTATGATTCAATGATTTACCAGCTTATGTTGCAGCTCTGTAGTTTTCTGATTAATCTGGAGCAGGTCTACAGTAAAAATAGAGTTTGTACACCCTCCTTTCTGTGTTTACACAAAGTGAGAGTCGCCAATGACATTTAATAGGTGATCTTTCCATTTAAATTATTCAGGTGTCAGCTATCGGTTATCAGATTTTGTCCTGGGGCTTGTTTATATTGGGGAGAGCATGGAGCTTTTTTGTTTTGCCTTATGGTTTGAATAATTAATTGTTTCATAAATCAATTTGTAAAGCAATTAGTCAACACTTAAATCATTTGATAAATTAATCATGAAATAAATTCATTGCTGTAGCTTAGCACAAAAACACGGCAATGAAACTGTACCCCAGTTGCCAGGAAGTGTGATAAATATTTCTTTTATTGTCGGAAGGGAAAAAAACAAAGAGGTTCCTTTTTAATTAAAAGGAAATGCGATTGGGAGAAATCTGACGTAAAAGGCGAAAGTGCACAGCAGGACATCTAACGTCTGAAAGAGAAGGAAAGGTTAGAGCTTTAGATGGAACCTTTCATCAGTTTTCATGATCGGTTACATGTAGGCTAATGACCTATTTTTCCTCTTTCAGATACTGATTGACCTGCTGTGCATTTCCAGCATTTCTTTTTGTTTATATCTCTGCTTGTTTTGCCTTTTTAAACTTAAATATAGGTTGTGACCAGTAATTAACCCCATTAAAAAAAAAATGGAGATCCCTGCCTCTGATTGTTTTTATATCTTCTCTACAGTATTGAGACTGTTTAGGTTCTGGGGCTCTTGCATATGACCGAGGCAGGTGGGTGGGGGAAACAGGACATTTACCCTATTGGCCGAATTTAAACCCAGGTCCCTGGATCGAGGGGACCTGACCCTCAGCAACACTCAAAAAAAAAAAAAAAGCCCCACCTGAGAAGTTGCTTCATGGGAGGAGGGGGCAATGGTGAGGCTGTACACCAGCATTAGGAAGAAAGACTTGCATTTATATAGTGCCTTTCAGGACGTCCTAAAGCACTTTCCGGCCAATTAAATACTTTTGTAGTCACTGTTGCAATGTACATATTTAATTTAGGCTGCTGCACTGTCTGAGTACTGGAGCACAGATCTTGGGTAGGTACACATGTGGAATTCTCCCTTTGGTGCCCATGTTCGGCAGGTGATTGGGCCAGTTGAGTTAAAGTTTTAAAAATGAGGCTGAGCATCTACCGAGGTGAGTTTTCCTTTATTTGAGCAGCCAGCGCAGCACTGGAATGTCACCACCGTGTAGCCCGTTCTGGGAAAAGTTGTAATTGGGCCCAGCACTAAGGATGGGGAAAAATCCAGCCAGCATTCATTCCTGCAGAGGATTACTACTGAATGAAGCCTGTTGGAAAGTCCATGTGTATAGATTTCAGATGAAGGCTGGATTGGGCTTGGCCATGACACCTCCCTCTGAGCCCAACCCTTCAGGGTCATCTGGTCTGTCCACTGCCTGTGTTTAGCCTCGCATCGTGAATAAATGGCCCCTTGGACGAGGTAACGGAGAGCAGCCAGTCCCTGTCGAATCATGCCCCAGCAAGACTCAACGCCATCAGAAGAGAATTGGAGAAAATGAGAGAGATTCGGTTATTCTTTAGCATGTACAGTGGAACGCAGTTTGACGTTCCTTCTCCCCTTTCAGGAAATGGTCCAGAGATTCTCAACTTCGTATTGATTGTGAATGCCATTAATTTGCAGTTAATTTTGAGTAGTTTATTAGTCAAAGGTTGAAAATACTAATGAGTTTCTTAATTTGCATGTGTCATGATCGATTAGTTGCAAACTTTTATTGTTAAGATAAAAGCCAAATCGAAACCATAGTGATGGGTTGCTTGAAAAATTGCAAAACAGTTAGCAAGAAAACAAAACCAGTTGTTTCAGCCAATGCTGAAAGACTTCATGTTTATAAAAAGTGTTTGAAGGAGAAAGGAATTCTGGACTGGGTGGGGGAAGACTTGTTCTTTAAAAAAAAATATATAGAATAGAAATCTTAAAATTACTTTTTGATTTCTTAAACATCAGCCTGGGAGGTGCCTGATCTTCGCAAACCACCAGCTCGATCTCCAGCTCCAGAATATGCAGCTGCTAGCATTGTTTCCCAGGCTGGGCCAGGCGCTCCTGAGCCGCTCCCGCTGTTTCTAAAGAGGGGCTCCCGCTCCTACATGACAGAGTGGCTAAGCAAGGATGGAAACTTAATTCAGAGCTCAGACAATTGACCGTTTAAAAAAAAATGAAACATTTTTTCCCAAGTATAGTATTTTTCTCTCTAAATTGAAGAAAGCGCCCTGAGCAGCGAGTACCCACCTTCGGCTGTCTTCCCCTTTAAGTGTCTCTGTAGGGCCTTGTTCAGGGGCATTGCTGTCATGAGACAGTGAGCGCTGTTGCCTTTCTCAGTGAAGGTATAGAAAGAAAGACTTGCATTTATATAGCACCTTTCATGACCACTGGACGTCTCAAAGCGCTTTACAGTCAGTGAAGTACTTGTTGAAGTGTAGTCACTGTTGTAATGTGGGAAATGTGGCAGCCAATTTGCGCACAGCAGGCTCCCACAACCAGCAATGCGATAATGACCAGATAACCTGTTTTTGTTATGTTGATTGAGGGATAAATATTGGCCAGGACACCGGAGAGAACTCCCCTGCTCTTCTTCGAAATAGTGCCATGGGATCTTTTACATCCACCTCAGAGCGCAGACGGGGCCTCGATTTAACGTCTCATCCAAAAGACGGCACCTCCGACAGTGCAGCACCCCCTCAGCACTGAACTGGAGCCTCAGCCTGGATTATGTGCTCCTGTCTCTGGAGTGGGAATTGAACCCACAACTTACTGACTCCGAGGAGAGTGTGCTACCCACTGAGCCACAGCTGACACTATAGGTCACATGTTTAAGGTGTGTTGTAACAGAGACTCACCAGGATGTTTTTGGCACTTTAAGTTGGGTTAGTGAGTTATAAAAGCACCTGGAAACCAGGCTTTCTATCTAGTGGTGTAGAGGAAGAGGGAACAGTACTTGTTTTTGCTTTACTTGTATTGCACCACCTGCTAGTTAATTGCAGACTACTGATGGTCACAGAAAGGCTTGTCGCCAGTATACGGAGCTTGCTGACTAGAGATAGATCTGGGGAGAAGGTGGAGAAAGGATTTAAGGGAGGCCCAGAGGGATAGAGAAAGGATTTTCTGGATTTAAGTTAAAAGTTTTGACATTGGGAAGTATACATCTCAATGGTGCGTCACCTATTTAGTACAATAAAATTAGCCCACGTTTGTGGGTTTAGAGTGTTTTTTTTGTATGGGTTTAGAGTGTTGGCGGAGGGACATTGCTGTTGAGGTAGGGGTCGTGGGTGTAACTGGGGAAGAGTGGTGGTATGGTGCAGAAGAGCTGGTAGGTGCTAGTAAATAATAAAATGCACAGCTAGTCATAGAGGAAATTGAGATTTGCAAAGGGATGTGTCTGGAGCTGAGCAGTGTGTAGTCTGCTTTATTCTCAGATAAATGGCCATTTGTTAGATGCTCAACAGGCAGAGCAAAAATGCAGTGCAGGCTACACAACGTTTCCTGTAGAAGTCCCTGGTTCAAAGCCACTGGCCTGGCAGCGTTCCAGAAAGCAGCAACAGATCCAGACAACAAAATGGAGGCGCAGTTCAGCAGCAAATCTTACTCAACATGTATAGATTTAATGAGCATGTAAAGAGGAGGGGATACTGATTTATCGTACGTTAATTTATCTGACAGCCTCAATTAACTGAATCTATTTTAGCCCACCCAAGCGCTCCCTGGCTTAACTTGTCTGTAAATAGTTCTTTTTATGTGCTGATTGGAGCCTGACTTACTGTTCAGTGCTTACAGGAAGCATTCTTCATTGATTAAAATAAAGGAACGAGTGTACATTTTCCTTCCAGAGTCACTGTACAACCGCTGCTTGTGTCAGTTCTTTTCTGAGATGAGAATTACCTGACCATTCCCCCAACTATGTACCCTCAATTTTAAAATTTTAAATCTAGAAGTGTAAATGTGTATATTTATTTTGTAAACTGTCCTTGCGCATGTTTAGATAAAATTCAAAATAAAATCTGGTATTTTAGCGTCCTTCCACTTTATTTTCATGCTGGAATGAATTGTATCTTTTGGAGGTTGGAGCAGACAGAAAACCTTGTATGTACCCAAAGTTGTGTATCCCCAAACTGATTGTACCGTCACTATTATATAATAAAGGAAGATTTGCATTTCTATAGCGCCTTTCACAACGTCAGGATTTCCCAAAGCGCTTTACAGCCAATGAAGTACTTTTGAAGTGTAGTCACTGTTGCAATGTAGGAAACGCGGCAGCCAATTTGCGCACAGCAAGCTCCCACAAACAGCAATGTGATAATGACCAGATAATCTGGTTCTTTTTAGTGATGTTCAGTCTGAGATTTGGGAACAGTTTCGAGACAGCACGTTGTGCTTTGTTTTTCTACTGGTTGGTTACGGCCTGTGATCTGTGACTCCATGCAGCGTGCACTCAATTACTGAAGTGTTACACTGTGAAATACAGGCTTGGGTGAGCCATATTGCAACGTCATTAAAACTAAGTCACAGCACAGCGACAACCAGGCTGATGTTTGTTCCCTGCAGTTCCTTCTGTTTGTTATTAAGATTTCCTGCCCATTGTGACCTAAACAAATTAATATTTTCATTTAGAATCATAGCATAATCCAGCAGTTCAGCTCCATCAGGTCTACTTCATCTAATCCCACTCTCCTGATCGCTCCCTGTAACCTTTAATATTCCTTGTTTTCAACCATCTAATTTCCATTTAAAATAATTTATGGACTCAGCTTCAGTATTCCATGTAAAAGAGTTTTTTTTTAACCTAACCTCCCCGTTAATTCTTTTTGTGAGTATCTTATATTGTTGCCCTCTCATTAAAGTCTCGCCAACCATGGAAACATTTAATCTCCTTTGCTCGCCTGCTGATGATGCTGTCTCATGCTGGGATCTAGTGCTACATGTCCAGGCACACACTGGTTCCAAGTTGCCATCTCCACGTGGACATTGGCCCAGAAATTGGAGTTCGATGGTTGCCGCGGGGGTAAGGATCCCCCGCGATATCGCACTCCGCGCCTACCTTTATGGTTTTGGCCCACACGAACTTCAGTTCCTGGGCCTCTCCCTGGTGCCGGCGCGCAGTGTGTGCGTGTCCCAGAGGCGCAGTTAGTGCGATGCGACCTCTGGGATCACGTGGGCCAGTTAGAGCCAATGGCAGCACACCATCTTTCATTCATAGTTTTGACAGCAAGAGCTGTCAAAGCTATGAATACAACAAGCCCCCAAAAGAACAGCTGAACCTCAATTAAATTTTTTAAAAAGCCATCACATTAATAAAATAACTATAGTTAAATAAATTAACCACTTTAAACAAAAATTAAAATTTTTGAAAAAATTTAAATTCTTTTTAAAAGTTATAAAAATAAACTTACCTTTCTTTAAAGTCTCTAAAAAAAGATAAACCTGTTGAAAAAATTTAAAATAACACTTAATTAACTACTTACCTTGTTAAAAGGGGGTCTTACGCCTGCTTTCTTTATGTGTAAAATCTTCACCACTTACCTGCGCGTTCAAACCTGAAAAAAACACTAAGTGCGCTGCGTGCGCACAACCTGTAGCGCGCACGCGGTTCACTTAGGAACCGCCCCCTTTGCCATACATGAAGTGCCGGTTTCCCGCGCATGCGCAGTGCATGCAGGAAACCGGCACTTCGGGACCTAATACGCGAGAGTACACAGTGCGTACTCTCCCGCATTAGGTCTAATTTTCGGGCCATTATATTCAACTGAGGGTGGTTGGGGGTGGGGTAGGGGGGAGGAGGGCAGTGAAGCGCCATCATAGCTCAACTCAGTCTTGTCCTGTTCAGTTGTCCACGAATGCAGAGAGGAGCATGTCCTGGCCAACATTCCTCCCTCAACCAACACCCAACAACAGATCATTCCTCTAGTTTGTGGAGTCTTGCTGTGTACAAATTGGCTGCCACGTTTGCCTAAAAAAACAACTGTTTCTTCAGAAGTTATCCATTTGTAATGAGGCTATAGAAATGCAAGATCTTTTTTTCATTACTATTGGGTTCAAGCCCCACTCCATATACTTGAGCACGTTATCTAGGCTGACACTCCAGTGCAGTGCTGAGGGAGTGCTGTACCGACTGAGGTGCCTTCTCTCGGATGAGACGTTAAACTGAGGCCCTGTCTGCCCCCTCAGGTGGGTGTAAAAGATCCCATGGCACTATTTCAAAGAAGAACAGGGGAGAGCCCTGGCCAATATTTATCCCTCAACCAACATCACTAAAACAAATTATCTGGTCATTCATCTCATTTGCTGTTTGTGGGAACTTGCTGTGTGCAAATTGGCCACCATGTTTCCTGACATTACAAAAGTGACTACACTTCAAAAGTGATTCACTTTGTGATGTCTAAAGTTCTGAAAGGCGCTGTATAAATGCAAGCTTTCTTTCTTTAATGTACTGCGTCAAAAGTTGCAATTTGAGTTTGGTTATCCTCGGCTAGTGTGACTTGCAGTACACGATCTGTGAGTGTATTACAAGTGGCGTTGAGTCACAAGCCTGTTTTTGTTAATATGTGGAAAATGTTAGTCACTCTGCAGTACCCAGGGAGGAAATGGCCTTGTCTCTCCTGTGCAGTGTGTAGCCATTTCCTCCCTGGCATCTGGAAAAATTCTGGGATGCCGAAACAAAAGCCTACTGGAAACTCAGGAAAATGAGGTCATCCATATCTGCCCGGCACCATCAGAATGAAATAGCAGATTGACAGCGGTTGGGAGTGGGTCCATGCGGGCGGCGACAATACATCTCTCCAAGTGAGGAAGGAACAAAGCTCATTCGAAGTGAGGCACTTCACCATAGTTCTGAGTACCTGCTATCTGCTGTTTACAAGGCTGCAGCATTGGCTCCACCGTCCAATTTTTTTTAAACTTATGCCTTCATAAGAATTGAACTCTCATGGGGGTGAGGCAGCTGGTTATAAATACAGTGTAAAATTTCTACAGATGTCGCTCAGAAACCCCAGACTCCAACAAAGCGCCCCTTGCTGAACATTGCCCTGTTTGTAATTCCTGAATTGCGTTACGCGGGGCAGATAACGGAATTGTTGTCAATTAGGTGTCAGCCGTGGCTCAGTTGGTAGCACTCTCGCCTCTGAGTCAGAAAGGTTGAGGAATCAAGTACCACTCCAGAGACTTTAGCACAAAATCTAGGCTGACACGCCAATGCAGTGCTGAGGGAGTGCTGCGCTGTCAGAGGTGCTGTCTTTCGGATGAGACGTTAAACCGAGGCCCCATCTGCCCCCTTGGGTGGACCTAAAAGATCCCATGGCACTATTCAAGGAAAAGCAGGGGAGTGCCTTCTGTTGCCTCGGCCCTAAGCTCTGGAATTCCCTCCCTAAACCTCTCCGCCTCTCTATCTCTCTTTCCTCCTTTAAGACACTCCTTAAAACCTACCTCTTTGTCCAAGCTTTTGGTCACCTGCCCTAATTTATCCTTATGTGGATCGGTGTCAAATTTTTTGTCTTAAAATACTCCTGTGCAGCACCTTGGGACATTTTACTACGTTAAAGGTGCTATATAAATACAAGTTGTTGTTGTTATTGTTATCCCCAGTGCCCTGGCTAATATTTAGTCCACAACCAACATGACTAAAAGAGATTATCTGGTCGTTATCACATTGCTGTTTGTGGGAGCTTGCTGTGTTTCCCACATTACAACAACAACTTGTATTTATATAGCACCTTTAACATAGTAAACCGTCCCAAGGCGCTGCACAGGAGTATTTTAAGACAAAAAATTTGACACCGAGCCACATAAGGATAAATTAGGGCAGGTGACCAAAAGCTTGGTCAGAGAGCTAGGTTTTAAGGAGCGTCTTAAAGGAGGATAGAGAGGCGGAGAGGTTTAGGGAGGGAATTCCAGTGTTTAGGGCCTAGGCAACAGAAGGCACGGCCACCAATGGTTGAGTGATTATAATCAGGGATGCTCAAGAGGGCAGATATCTCGGGCGGGGTTGTGGGGCTGAAGGAGATTAGAGATAGGGAGGGGCGAGGACATGGAGGGATTTGAAAACAAGAATTTAAGAAAACATTACAACAGTGACTACACTTCAGAAGAACTTGATTGGCCGTAAAGCACTTTGGGATGTCCTGAGGTGGTGAAAGGCACGATATAAATGCACGACTTTGAATTATTTGTTAAAGTAAAAATCTCTTCAGCGAAGAAACGACAGTGTAGGTTTACCTAATGTTCAGCTTTCCCCTTCCTGTGTCGGATAAGCACTGAGATCTTGAATAGGGCCCCTCGATCTTCCAGGGTGGTGCCGAATGGCATTGCTGCCTCAACGGGAGTCCCAGGTTTGATCCCTGAGTCAGCATTGATTGCGGTAGAGATGCTGGAATTGGCCTGAATCGTGCTGGAAGAACCTCTCTTCTGATTCTGATCACAACTGTTTCTGCATCTTGAAACTCCATCTCGGCTGCCGAGAAACCCTCTGCAGTACTCAGATTTTCAGTCCCCTATAACTTGCCTTGCCTTTTCCTGTGCTACTTCTCAACAAAAACTGACCATGTAGGTTTATTTAGTGCTAATTGTATAACAAACATATCCTCACAACCAGCGCGCAAAAGTGGTGTAAAAACCTCAGATCTAACTTGCCAATTAAGTGAGTTAGCTCACCCTGATCAATAAAGTTGCATGTATTTTTACTGGCTGTGTATTTCTTCAATTATGTTTGAAGTGGACGAGGACAGCCTGATACTGTACTGAAGGTACATTTAGATGTGGTCTATAACACTTGAACAGTGAGCAGCTTTTAGGGCAGCATTTTTACTATCCTTCTGTTGAGAAGTTACAGTCGGGTGAAGATCTCTGTGAAATTGCTGTCTCTCTCCCCGGCACCACTCCATCCCCAAACAACGCCAATTCATGGAATTTCATGATGTAGGAAAAGGTGAGGGTGCGGAGAGACCAGTAGTGAAATACATGAGGCACTGTTGGAACGACAGTAGTATTGTTGCACTTTGGTGCTATAAAAGTTCACTCCCGCCCCCCCCCCCCCCCCCCCCCCCCCGATTTCTGTGTATAAATTGGAAACAAAAACACTTTGCAGATCCCCAACAAGCGTGATGCCATTTTTGTTTGATGAAGATAAGGTGCTGTGACAGGCAGGTAAAGGCCCTATAGTCACTGTTGCGTGAGGTTCAAGTATTTACCAGGTATGTGGGCAGAATTCCAATACAGAACCGTGCTGTAAACTCATTAAAACCTGCAAGCTCACATTTGACAATCGAAATTTGTGCTGCCTATTGTTCTTCAAATAAAAACAACAAATGCTGGAAATACCCAGCAAGTCAGTCAGTCAGTAAGATACAGCAAAGACTGTGGGCCCAGACAACATCCCGGCTGTCGTGCTGAAGACTTGTGCTCCCAGAACTAGCCGTGCCTCTAGCCAAGCTGTTCCAGTACAGCTACGACACTGGCATCTATCCGACAATGTGGAAAACTGCCCAGGTATGTCTTGTCCACAAAAAGCAGGACAAATCCAATCTGGCCAATTACCGACCCATCAGTCTACTCTCAATCATCAGCAAAGTGATGGAAGGCGTCATCGACAGTGCTATCAAGCGGCACTTACTCACCCATAACCTGCTCACTGATGCCCAGTTTGGGTTCCGCCAAGACCACTCGGCTCCCAACCTCATTACAGCCTTGGTCCAAACATGGACAAAGGAGCTGAATTCCAGAGGTGAGGTGAGAGTGACTGCCCTTGACATCAAGGCAGCATTTGACCGAGTGTGGCATCAAGGAGCCCTAGTAAAACTGAGTCAATGGGAATATGGGGGGAAAGCTCTCCATTAGCTGGAGTCATACCTAGCACAAAGGAAGATGGTTGTGGTGGTTGAAGGTCAATCATCACAGCCCAGGACATTGCTGCAGGAGTTCCTCAGGGCAGTGTCCTAGGCCCAACCATCTTCAGCTGCTTCATCAATGACCTTCCCTCCATCATAAGGTCAGAAATGGGGATGTTTGCTGATGACTGCACAGTGTTCAGTGCCATTCACAACTCCTTAGATAATGAAGCAGTCCATGCCCGCATGCAACAAGACCTGGACGACGTTCAGGCTTGGGCTGATAAGTGGCAGGTAACATTCGCGCCACAGAAATGCCAGGCAATGACTATCTCCAACAAGCGAGAGTCTAACCTTGACATTCAACGGCATTACCATCGCTGAATCCCCCACCATCAATATCCTGGGTGTCACCATTGACCAGAAACTTAACTGGACCAGCCACATAACTATTTATATAAATATGGCAACAAGAGCAGGTCAGAGGCTAGATGTTCTGTGGCGAGTGTCTCACCTCCTGACTCCCCAAAGCCTTTCCACCATCTACAAGGCACAAGTAAGGAGTTTGATGGAATACTCTCCACTTGCCTGGATGAGTGCAGCTCCAACAACACTCAAGAAGCTCGACACCATCCAGGACAAAGCAGCCCGCTTGATTGGCACCCCATCCACCACCTTAAACATTCACTCCCTGCACCACCGGCGTACCGTGGCTGCAGTGTGTACCATCTACAAGATGCACTGCAGCAACTCGCCAAGGCTTCTTCAGCAGCACCTCCCCAAATTTGCGACCTCTTCCACCTAGAAGGACAAGGGCAGCAGGCACATGGGAACACCACCACCTCCAAGTTCCCCTCCAAGTCACACACCATCCTGACTTGGAGGTATATCGCTGATCCTTCATCGTCGCTGGGTCAAAATTGTGGAACTCCCTACCTAACAGCACTGTGGGAGTACCGTCACCACACGGACTGCAGCGGTTCAAGAAGGCAGCTCACCACCACCTTCTCAAGGGCAACTAGGAATGAGGAATAAATGCTGGCCTTGCCAGCGACGCCCACATCCCATAAACGAATTTAAAAAAAGTATCTGTAATGAAAAACTAGGGGCCATAAATATAAGATAGTCACTAATAAATCCAATAGGGAATTCAGGAGAAACTTCTTTACCCAGAGAATGGTTAGAATGTGGAACTCGCTACCACAAGGAGTTGAGGCGAAAACATAGATACATTTAAAGGGAACTAGATAAGTACGAGGGAGAAAGGAATAGAAGGATATGCTGATAGTGAGATTAAGACGGGAGGGAGGAGGCTCGTGTGGAGTATAAACACCGGCATAGATCAGTTTGACCAAATGGCCTGTTTCTGTGCTGTGAATTCGATGTAATATGTAATTATAACCTGGCCATTCTCCTTACAGAAGTGGACTGACCTGTTTGGTATTTCCAGCTCTGCCCATTTTTATTTCAAGATGGTTTTTTTTTTCTCTTTCTTTTTTAAAACTTAAATGGATGCATACAGGATACAGCCAGCTCTGCAGTAGAAAACAAACCACCGGCATGTTATTGAGCCCCAGCAGCTCTCTCCTCTGATGTTACTTCAGTGCGTCTGCAATTTTCTCACCAATTATCTCCACCAATCTTCCATTCTCCCTGCTTGCTGTCGACTCCAGTCGCCCTCCAGCAACCCTGCACTTTCCACATGCCTTTCTTCCACAAATGTGCACCAAACCAACAAAAACAACAACTGACATTTATATAGCGCCTTTAATGTAGTACAACGTCCCACGGCACTTTACAAGAGCGATTATCAAACAAAATTTGACACCAAGGCACATGAGATATTAGGAAGGGTAACCAAAAGCTTGGTCAAAGAGGTAGGTTTTAAGGAGCATCTTAAAGGAGGAGAGCGAGATGGAGAGGTTTAGGGAGGGAATTCCACAGCTTAGGGCCGCGGCAGCTGAAGGCACGGCCGCCAATGGTGGAGTGATTAAAGTCAGGGATGCGCAATTGGTCAGAATTGGAGGTGCGCAGATATCTCGGAGGGTTGTAGGGCTGGAGGTGGTTACAGAGATAGGGAGGGGTGAGGCCATGTTGGGATTTGAAAACAAGGATGAGAATTTTCAAATAGAGTGTTGGCTGGCTGTTAATTCTTGGAGGCATCACTGAGCCTGACTCTGCTGTTAGCCGACATCCACACGCCTGCATTTTCCATCGGGACGCCAATCAGAAGCCGCGCCCCTGATTGATTTATTTTAACACGCCCTCCGTCCCCTGGCCCAGTAGTTGTGGAACCCCTACTGTGAATCTGGGAATTTCCTGCTCAGCCCTGTTGCTGGCTAAACTTCCTGAGCCTACAGGAGAGTGCTCTGTTTCTACATTTCAACACAGTCCAGCCTATGTCTTATTTTATATCCGAAAGTGGAATGCATTGGCACAAAGGGCGCCTGTTCTGAAAGGCTGCTTTCATTGGGTGTGCATATCCGTGTGTTGGTGCCAGGAGATTAAAAAAAGCACCAGTTGCACAAATAACTACAGCAAACAAAGCTCACTCACTGCTTGCAGTCAAATAATTAAAAGTCCACTGAGCGAGAATGCCTGAGTGAGGTGCGACCATATATAGATAACCAAGCAAAGGAAGGAACTCCAGTCGTGTATTTTTACGCCTCTAATTTTTTAATTCTGCTAATATATGTGGTCCTCTGCCACTGCATTTGTATCCCAAGTGCTCCTGTTAACCGATTATATGTGAAATCATTTTAGAAAAATCCAGAGTCAGTTTTACAATGCGCTAAATTGCAGTTGGTTGAGATTTTGCGGTGTAAACCTTTTAAATCTACTTGAAACCCACTTTCCTTTTCCCCGCCCTAAAGTATGTTTTGTAAAAGGAACCGTTTTAGATTTGTTCCTGAAGCAGCATCTCAGTGCGCTGTAATCTGTATCAAGCTCCTTTACGGACTAGTTGCAGGAGGGGATCTCGTTCTGGCCTCCTTGGACTCCCCCCTCCTTGTCTCTAACCTCCTCCTGCCCTACAACCCTCCGAGATCTCTGTAACCTCCTCCAGCCCTAGAATCCTCCGAGATCTCTGTAACCTCCGCCTGCTACAACCCTCCGAGATCTCTGTAACCTCCTCCAGCCCTACAACCCTCCGAGATCTCTGTAACCTCCTCCAGCCCTACAACCCTCCGAGATCTCTGTAACCTCCTCCAGCCCTACAACCCTCCGAGATCTCTGTAACCTCCTCCAGTCCTACAACCCTCCGAGATCTCTGTAACTTCCTCCTGCTACAACCCTCCGAGATCTCTGTAACCTCCTCCAGTTTTGGCCTCTTGTGCATCCCTGTTTTCTTCGCCCCACCATTGGCAGCCATCCCTTCTGCTGTCTAGGCCCTAAGCTCTGGAATTCCCTGTCTAAACCTCTCCGCGCCTCAACCTCTCCTCCGTTTAAGACGCCCCTTAAAACCTACCTCTTTGACCAAGCTTTTGGTCACCTGTCCTAATATCTCTCTATGTGGCTCTGTGTCAAATTTTGTTCGATAATTGCTCCTGTGAAGCGTCTTGGTATTTTTTAGTATGTAAAAGGCGCTATATAAATGCAAGTTGTTTTGATGTACTGTATCCTGCCCAACCATGTCTTTCTGGTAGCCGAAGGTGCATTTAGTAATCAGACTCTTAATGCCGCTGGAGTTTGTGTTTAGCTAAAAGAATGTTAACTCTGCCGTTTTCCTCTCCTGCAGTTTTTTTTAGGGCTGTGCTAAGTTCATGAAGTTTGAACTTTGATGTTTAGCCTACACAGGACCTTCCTGGTCTGTCTGGTTGAGTAGGATTTGTATTTACTCACCATGCAATGAGCAGAGCTTTGTTTGGTTATTTCTTATGTAGCAGAAGGCTTTACAAAAAGTTTTTGTAATAAAGTCCCATGGGAAAAGACTATGGTCTTTTAATGGGCTTAGTACATGGTTTATCGATCCTGGTCCAGCAAGTAATTGGCAAAAGAACCGGGTGGGGGGGGGGGAAAGAGATGAGGAAATTTTTTTAACACAGCGAGTTGTTATGGTCTGGAAAGCACGACCTGAAAGGGTGGTGGAAGCAGATTCCATAGTAACTTTCAAAAGGGATTTGGATAAATACTTGAAGGGGAAACATTTTCAGGGCTATGGGGAAAGGGCAGGGGAGTGGGACTAATTGGATAGCTCTTTCAGAGAGCCGGTACAGGCACGATGGGCTAAAAGGCCTCCTTCTGTGTTGTATCATTCTATGATTCTTTGAAGTGATGCTAATATTTCTTTTTATTTTTCCTTTTTGCATCCTCTGTCAGCTCAGGAGGTAGCACTCTCGCCTTGGTGTCAGATGGCTATGGGTTCAAGCTCCACTCCCAAGACTTGAGCGTGTAATTTAAGCTGACATTCAGTGCATTATCTTTCGGATGAGATGTTAAACAGGCCACATCTGCCTGCTCAGGTGGACGTAAAAGATGCCACAGCACTGTTCGGAGAAGGTCATGGGAATTCTCCCGGTGTCCTGGTCAACATTTATCCCTCAATCAAACATAACTAAAAGCACATTATCTGGTAATTTATGTCATTGCCATTTTGTGAGACCTTGCTGTGCGCAAAATGGCTGCTGTATTTGTCTGCATAATAGCAGTGACCACACTTTGAACGTAATTAATTGGCTGTAAAGTGCTTTGGGCCACCCTGTTTTTGCTTGCCTCCTCACTTTGTGTATAAATCAAGAGTCAGCACACTGCCTCCTATTTTAATTCATTTTTCCCCATGACCTTAAAATGGTGACTCCTTGCTCCCTTAATCATCCATTTATCCTGTGGATGAAAAGGCAAAAAATAGCAGAGAGAAGAGAAAACTGATCATGTTTTGGGCAGACACACTTCTGGAATGACCACCTCTCCTACTCCTACCTTAGTGCTGTCCAATACTATGGGTCTTGGCCATTTTCCTAGGTTTATCAATTACCGTATTTTTGTATTTCTGCAAAAAGGAGGAACGGTCAATCCAGGGCAGTCATCTGTTTTGTGGGACTTCCTCCCAGACAGTGAAGCCTCACCACTGATAGATACTTTGCACACTGACCTGGAACTTTGAGTATTAGTGGTCATGTTACTGGTGTAAACGAGAATGCCTTAGTTTGGCTGTTAACGAGTGTAGTACAGCACTAGTTGCAGTCTAGTTTACGTAAGACCTGAATCTGGAGAAAGATAGTCATCGTTGACCCATAACTATGGGGAGAAAGCAGGGGAGTGGGACTAATTGGACAGCTCTTTCAAAGAGCCGGCGCAGGCATGGTGGGCCGAATGGCCTCCTTCTGTGCCATATGATTATATGAACTACATTTTTGTAAACTAGCTTTTCCAGTTGTCAGTCTTGTTTTTTGGGTTCAGGTGCTTCTTTTGGTGATTTTATTTTTAAGTCATGGTTTCACCAAAGTCACTGTTCTTTGTTTAAAGTAAAAAATAAAACTAGTCTAGAAGTAGCAGCCACGATTCACCCAAAACAGGAAAGATGAGCGTGGTGAATCTCTTGCTCAGGGGTTTCCTGGCACGGTTGTGCAGCTGAGATTTCAAAGTCGTGTCAAATGGTAAGAATATTCTGTTAACTTCCCATTAGTTTATTTTCTGTAGTTTTGAGTCTTTGGTGGGGGTTTTTTTTATTCGTTCATGGGATGTGGCGTTGCTGGCAAGGCCAGCATTTATTGCCCACCCCTAGTTGCCCTTGAGAAGGTGGTGGTGAGCCGCTGCCTTGAACTGCTGCAGTCCGTGTGGTGAAGGTACACCCACAGTGCTGTTAGGGAGGGAGTTCCAGGATTTTGACCCAGCGACGATGAAGGAACGACAACATACCTCCAGGTCAGGATGGTGTGTGACTTGGAGGGGAACTTGGAGGTGGTGGTGTTCCCATGCGCCTGCTGCCCTTGTCCTTCTAGGTGGTAGAGGTCGCGGGTTTGGGAGGTGCTGCCGAAGAAGCCTTGGCGAGTTGCTGCAGTGCATCTTGTAGATGGTACACACTGCAGCCACGGTACGCCGGTGGTGGAGGGAGTGAATGTTTAAGGTGGTGGATGGGGTGCCAATCAAGCGGGCTGCTTTGTCCTGGATGGTGTCGAGCTTCTTGAGTGTTGTTGCGATCTGCACTCATCCAGGCAAGTGGAGAGTATTCCATCACACTCCTTACTTGTGCCTTGTAGATGGTGGAAGGGCTTTGGGGAGTCAGGAGGTGAGACACTCGCCACAGAATACCTAGCCTCTGACCTCTTGTTGCCACAGTATTTATGTGGCTGGTCCAGTTCAGTTTTTGATTTTTTTCATTGGGTTACTGGTTTTCAGGTTAAACCAATGTGTAATTAGAGTGTGTTAGCAGACAATATCAGGTTAAGGGGTTAAGATGAGATAAATCATCTCTGCCTGAGGTGTGTTGCATTCTTGAAACGCACTGCAGCTTGTGTTAATAAAGTTGATGGAATTCACAGGAGGCTAGTGTTGTTTGGGGTTTCCCCTGCAGGTTACAGGAGAATAGGATCCATAAATATAAGATAGTCACTAATAAATCCAATAGGGAATTCAGGAGAAATTTCTTTACCCAGAGAGTGGTTAGAATGTGGAACTCGCTACCACAAGGAGTAGTTGAGGCGAATAGCGTAGAGGCATTTAAGAGGAAGCTAGATAAGCACATGAGGGAGAAAGGAATAGAAGATTATGCTGATCGGGTTAGATGAAGAAGGGTGGGAGGAGGCTCGTGTGGAGCATAAACACTGGCATGGAGCAGTTGGGCCGAAAGGTCAGTTTTTGTGCTGTACATTACTTGTAATATCAAGTCAAGTTAACAATTTAGTTTGACGAGAGAGTAAAATGCAGTAGAACCTGCCCCTGTTAATGTTGCAGACTGGATTCTGTAGCAGTGGAACAGCATAGACATAACTCTGCATTTACAACCTTGCTTTTGTGCTGCCCCTTGCAACCCCACCTAACCGGGGAAATTCCATACAGGTCAATGAACTCAAAACATCATCTTGAACCTCCATGGCAGTCTGAACTGCTCAGTGGCCAAGGAAGATGTCTCCATCTCTGACAGCAAGTTTGATTCTCTGATCTTGCAGCTGGGGGAGGAACCACCTCTTGGTGATGCACATAGACTGCAGCGGCAGCAGTCCTACCTCGTATAGTTCAGCGTGCTGTTGCTGACATCAGTACTCCTGCTGATACGGTGAACATATGATTAGTGTCGCTGTATTTCCACAATAACGATGAATGCTGTAAACTATTTTGAGTTGAATGTGGCTGGGGCTTGCAGGATTGCGGCAATTATGCCAGACACATTTTCAGATTTGTAGAGCAGCAGCTCTCGACTAGAATTCAGTGATAAATGCACAACCTCTATTGCAACACTCGATGCCATGGGCTGCTTGCTTAATGGAAGAATGTGCCCTTCATGTAGCTTTGTTATGATGTGCTCTCTGAGATGGTTTTACAAAGCGGCTGCAGAATGCACGCTGGAAGAAGCTGAGATGCAGTAAATAGTTAATTACAATATGTGCATTTAGCAGCTGAAAACAACATGGTTTTACAGGGCATAAACTTTACTCAATGAGCTGTTTTGGAGTTTGGTCACTGATTTTGGAGCATTTCAAAATATGCAGCCTGTTGGTACATACAGGACTGCAGACAGAACATACCAAAGGGCTCCTCTTTTAATATATAGGACTGCTGGTCAAACTGAGCAACTCTTAATCAAGTGAGTTTTTGAAAGCATCCCCCCCCCCTTCTCCTTGTTGGGTGTTCCTCTGCCATTCGTTGACCTTGACCGAGATGGCAGTCACCCTGCCTGCAGGTCTGCACTGGTGCCCTGAACATAGCCCCTTGGCTTTTGTAGATTAATTTGTTAATATTCCCTCTTTCTCCCTGCGGGGAGTGCCTCACCTTGCCTGTACTTGGCACTTTCCCGCAGCGCAGGGGCCGGGATCGGAAACCTGCGGTGTGGAAAAGCACTGGCGCAGACTTGCCGTGTACTGTTGCTATGGGTGTACGTGGCACTATTTCAAAGAAGAGCAGGGGTGTTCTCCCCGGTGTCCTGACTAATATTTATCCCTCAATCAACATCACTTAAAAAAAAAAATACTCCAGATTATCTGGTCATCATCACGTTGCTGTTTGTGGGAGCTTGCTGTGTGCAAATTGGCTGCTGTGTTTCCTACATTACACTAGTGACTACACTTCAAAAGTACTTCATTGGCTGTAAAGTGCTTTGGGATGGCCTGAGGCCATGAAAGGCACAGGCTGCTTAAATTAATCAGCATAAACCAGGATGAGCCATTTCCTTTCGGGAGCTGTAGATTATTTCTGTATCCCGCACCTCCTGCATTTATGGAATCGGGTGCAGCAGGCCAGTTTAAAATTATAACAATTTTGGCAGGCTGCAGATTTATAATGAGACAAAGTGCCGAGAGAGTTTTATGGGTTGTTGGAATATGGGCGAGGCTGTCGAGGTGACATTTATTGCCTAGTTTTCCCCTGAGGTGAGTTGAGTCAACCGCAGAGCGTGGGACTGACCAGACTGGGTCTGAGGGGCATTCGTTAACCAGTTGGGTTTTTACCACAGTCCGGTAGCTTTATCAAGGTTATTTCTCTGGTGCCAGCCCAGATTTACTGCATTCCTGTTCACAAGTTGCCATGAGGGGATTTGAGCTCTGTACCATAATCGCAACATGGTCACATGGTGCAGGCACAGTATCACTCCTGTACATTTGACCGGGAGACCTGATGCTTCTGCTGGAATTTTGGTGAAAAGTACATTAGTAGACACGGCTTCCCAGTGTGCAAAATACTTTTGCTTTTTATCCATTCTCTGGTTCCCTTGCCCATCTCTCGTTCCCTCCACATATTGAGAGTTGGTCAGTCCCATACTAGGGGAGCTGCACTTTACTGTACTACTTATTTAAAGTGCTGTGTAACTCCTGTAGAGTGTGGATGGAGAGGTAGCAATATGGGCAATATCTGTCGCCATTACTATCTGACCAGCTCTCGACCTATGGTGGCAGCAAGACCGAGATGGGTAGTAGCATGCAAATAGAAAAACAGAATATTTTTTAAATGGTGAGAAACTTTCAAATGTTGGTGTTCAGAGAAATTTGGGTGTCCTCGTGCAACAAACACAAAGCTAGCATGCAAGCAATGAGGAAGGCAAATGGCATGTTGGCCTTTATTGCAAGGGGGTTGGAGTCTAAGAGTAAGGAAGTCTCGCTACAATTGTACAGGGCCTTGGTGAGACCACACCTGGAGTACTGTGCACAGTTTTGGTCTCCTTATCTAAGCAAGGATATACTTCCCTTGGAGGCGGTGCAACGAAGGTTCACTAGATTGATTCCTGGGATGAGAGGGCTGTCCTATGATGATTGTGTAGATTGGGCCTATACTCTCTGGAGTTTAGAAGAATGAGAGGTGATCTCAGTGAAACATACAAGATTCTGAAGGGGATTGACAGGGTAGATGCTGAGAGGTTGTTTCCCCTGGCTGTAGTGTCAAGAACTAGGGGGCATAGTCTCAGGATAAGGGGTCGGCCATTTAAGACTGAGATGAGGAGGAATTTCTTCACTCAGAGGGTTGTGAATCTTTGGAATTCTCTGCCCCAGAGGGCTGTGAATGCTGAGTCTTTGAGTATATTAAAGGCTGAGATAGATAGATTTTTGGACTCTAGGGGAATCGAGGGATATGGGGATAGTGCGGGAAAGTGGAGTTGATGTCGATGATCAGCCATGATCTCATTGAATGGCGGAGCAGACTCGAGGGACCGTATGGCCTACTCCTGCTCCTATTTCTTATGCTCTCTTATGTTCTTATGCTGTACCTCATTACTGGTAAAGGATACCTGGGAGTGCACAGTGTTGACTGTATTGTATCAGGTCTGATCTGCTTTGAGGGTAGTGACCACTAACTTGAGTTTGAACCCCATTCGCAACTGACATTTGGATTTGGGATAATTTAGTGAGCCTCGTGTGGTCTCTTGAAAGGGAATGCAGTAATTGTGTTGGGGAAGGAGAGGGTGTAAAGTTGCTTTCTGTACTACTCAACATTGTATAGAAACTTGGTTAGGCCACACTTGGAATACTGTGTACAATTCTGGTCTCCATATTATAAAAAGGATATAGGGGCACTGGCGAGGGTGCAAAAAAGATTTAAAAGGATGATACCGGATTTATCGGGAAAGATTGAACAGGCTGGGACTCTTTTCTCTAGAAAAGAGAAGGCTGAGGGGTGACCCGATGGAGGTCTTTAAAATTATGAAAGGGTTTGATAGGGTAGATGTTGAAAAGATGTTTCTACTTGTGGGGGAGTCCAAAACTAGGGGCCATAAATATAAGATAGTCACTAATAAATCCAATAGGGAATTCAGGAGAAACTTCTTGACCCTAATGGTGAGAATGTAGAACTCGCTACCACATGGAGTAGTTGAGATGCATTTAAGGGGAAGCTAGATAAGTACACGGGGGAGAGAATAGAAGGATATGCTGATAGGGTTCGATGAAGAGTGGTGGGAGGAGGCTCATGTGGACCATAAACACTGACGTGGTCCAGTTGGGCCGAATGCCCTGTTTCTGTGCTGTACATTCTGTGTAACCTGCTGACGTGCTCCATTAAGGTGCTTTGAGGGTAACTGGACTACAGTTTAGATTATCCCACACTGGCCAAGAGGAATTTTAAGATTGTGAGGGGCTAGTGAGTTGTGAGGGTGCATAACAACTTTTAGGAAAGGAAAAGACCTTTACCGTGAAGCACTTGCAACAAAACGCATGTTGATCAAGATCAGGTTGTTCATGGGTAACAGGGTGGTCTTTTGGATGCCTGACTTGGAACAAAGCAGGCATCCTGCACAAGTCAACACAAGAAACTCATTCCAAGGGTGAAATACTCAGTTAGGTAGAGACTAGAGAAACAGGGGTTGTTCTTCTTAGAGCAGAGAAAGTTAAGGGAAGGTTTGATTTCAGTGTTCAAAATAATGAAAGGTTTTAGTAGAGTAAATAAGGAGAATCTGTTACCAGTGGCAGAAGGGGTTGGTAACCAGAGGACACAGATTTACGGTAATTAGCAAAAGAACCAGAGGTAATGTGAGGAAAAACATTTTTACGCAGTGAGTTGTGATGAGCTGGACTGCACTACCTGAAAGGTCGGTGGAAGCAGATTCAATAGTAACTTTCAAAAGGGAATTGGATAAATACTTGAAGGGGAACATTTTGCAGGGCTATGGGGAAAGAGCAGAGGAGTGGGACTAATTGGAGAGCTCTTTCAAAGAGCAGGCACAGACATGATGGCCAAATAGCCTCCTTCTATACTGTATCGTTCTATGATTCCTTTTTCTTCGATCAACCCCACCTACCCCGTGACTGTCAGTACCTTCAGGAACACATATAATGGTCCATTGAACCCACAGACCGTGTGCTTCTCTGCTAACTTATTCCACAGTCTATCTTTTGGGCGAAAAGGTTCTACCTGACTTGATTTTCTCCTAACTCGTCTGATTTTTAACATGAGAGTTTCCTGGTATTTGAACCCTTCACCATAATGAACAACAGGCCTGGATCAGTTTTGTCTGCACTCCTTCCTATTTGAAAACTCCTCTTTTAACAAGAAAACAAACTCTACTCCCTTAACCTGTCCTCAAAAATCTTAAAAGACCTGCTCAAGTGTGTCTTCTCACGGGGAAGGGAAGGGAAGGGAAAGGAGGTGGATTTAATGGGGGACTGAAATACCCAGGATAAGCAATCTTGTGTGCTGTCCAGAACACTCTAATACAAATGATGCCATCTATTTTTCTTCAGCTAAATTTAATTTTTTTTATGACATTCCCTTGCAGTTTCTCAGAGCAGCCTCAGCTTGAAGAAGCAGAGAAGTCGGAGCTTTTTCAACTCGTTCTTCTGTTGCTTTCGTGACTACAATGTGGAGTCGACGACCAACAACAGCAACAGCAATGCTCAGCTCCCGGCGGTGGAGGAGAATGGATCGATTGCTAAGGTGCGTATTGCTTCATTGCCCTTATTGAGAAAGCACTTGGTGAGGGCATTTCCACATGGAAACTGCCTCTCGGGAGAAAATTAATTCTTTCCCTCCGCTCCCGAGTGACTCCCACTGTAAGTGGAATATTAATCTACTCCATTAGCAAATCGTTTGTCGATCAAAATGGTTTCAGATCAGACACTCAACAAAATATAAGAAATGGGTACAATTGATGTTCCTCCTCGCCAGAGCCAAGAATTGCCAGCTACTTGCTTCATAATTTTAAAATGTGCCAATATTTCCATCCTTAAACTAAAAGTTTGCAGACCTTTGGTAATAGGTTTTGTGAGATGTTTTGGCAGCAGATTGAAGTACCTTTCAGAATGTCTCTATTCTGTCGCTGTTTCATGATTAATTGACCACTTAAAGCACTTGGCTTTCTTGCAAAGGCTTCCAATAATGAAGACTTTGCATATTTAGAGACGGAGTTACAGATGGGGCCCTAAAATATTTTGGCAAAGGTGCAAACTGCTCCTACCTTGTAAATCCTGGAGCACATTCAGACATTTTAAGTTCCTGTTAAAGCAACTTTCCAGCAAAGCTTTTTGTTGCTGTTGTTGTTGCACAAACTTTTCTGGGGTGTCATTTTAAGTTGAAAGTTCACACTGCGGGGAACAACAGTGCTCCACAATAGTACTTGTTTATAAATCTCTTTTTTGTGCCTCACTTCAAAAAATGTTGTCAATTGTATTTCTTTTTTTTTAGAAAGAAGCTATTCTCACCTCAAAGCTATAGTCCTAAACAACATCCCTTTTGTGCGCAAATGTAGATTATGGGTTTCCTGGACTGAAATTGTGGTCTGTGCTTTAACTAAAGGTCTAAATAAAATGGAGAGAGAGAGATTCTGTCTCATTTTTCTGTTTCATGTTATGCCTCGAGTGGAATGCTCCATTAAGTGACGCCCTGCCACCAGACATAGCTGCAGTCAGACATTCAAAATTGGCTCAAATAATTCAATGAAAAGTTCAGATTCCATCAGCTCAGATAAATGGGAAGAAACCGGGAGAAGTTTTAAGCTGAGACAGCCTCAGGGAAACTCTTGTCTCCTTGGGGCTGATTGGTTTTGTTTGGCTTCGTCCCATGTACTGATACAGACACAAACACTGATTGCATAATAAAGTGTTACAGTAATCAGGGAGAGCTTTATTACATTTTTTAAATTTTAGATTATTTTGCGTCGTGTGGTTCAAGCTCCATTTCAGGACTTGAGCACATAATCTAGGCTGACACTCGAGTACCTTATTGAGGGAGTGCTGCATTGCCAGGAGTGCCACCATTGTGATAAGACATTAAACGGAGGTCCCGTCTCCCTTTTAGGTAAAGGATCACATTGGATTGATTCGAGAAGAGTAAAGAATTCTTCCTGATTCATGTTTATCCTTTAATCAGCGGCAGCACAAACGGACTAACTGGTTATTTGCTGTTTATGGGACCGCGGCTGTGCGTAGATTAGCTGCTCCAACTGTCTGCATAACAACAGTGACTGCTTCTCAAAAGTAATTCATCGGTTCTGAAGCATTTTGGGACATCCTGAGAAAGTGAGAACTGTAGGAGTTTTCGGCACAGAATGAGGCCATTTGGTCCATCGTGACTGTGCCAGCTCTTTGCTAGAGCAATCCAAAACTTTTAAACTGATGACCCTTGTCATTGACTTCCTTAGTCAGGTAGCTGTAATAGTTTTATAGGGAATAGTAAAGAATTACCACCTGGGTGAGTTCTTAAGTGCCAAGGCTGTAGAGAGGGCTTTAAACTAAATAGTGTGCGGGGGGGGGGTCCAGGTGAGCGGGAATTTAAAAAGTCAATGAGAAATGAGAAAGTAATAGAGCAGGATAGAGATGGGGGAAATAATAACCAGAGTGTGACAGGAAGGGACAGAATGTTTAAAAATAAGAGTGCCACAGAAAATGGGGCCAAAAATGGTAAAAAGACAAAGTTAAAAGCTCTATATCTGAATGCACGCAGCATTCGTAACAAGATAGATGAGTTGACGGCACAAATAGATACAAATGGGTATGACCTGATCGCCATTACAGAGATGTGGTTGCAAGGTGACCAGGGCTGGGAACTGAATATTCCAGGGTATTTGACAATTCGGAAGGATAGACAGAAAGGAAAGGGAGGTGGGGTGGCTTTGTTGGTAAAGGATGGGATCAGTGCAGTGGTGAGAAGTGATATTGGCTCAGAAGATCAAGATGTAGAATCGGTTTGGGTGGAGATAAAAAATAATAAGGGGAAAATGTCTCTGGCGGGCGTAGTCTACAGGCCCCCGAACAGTAGCAATACTGTTGGACAGAGTATAAATCAACAAATAATGGAGGCCTGTAAAAAAGGTACGGTAATAATCATGGGTGATTTTAATCTCCATATTGATTGGACAAATCAAATTGGCCATGGTAGCCTTGAGGAGGAGTTCATAGAGTGTATCCGGGATGGTTTCCTCGAACAGTATGTAATGGAACCAACCAGGGAGCAGGCTATCTTGGATCTGGTACTGTGTAATGAGACAGAATTTATAAATGATCTCATAGTAAAGGATCCTCTAGGAAAGAGTGATCATAGCATGGTTGAATTTCAAATTCAGTTGGAGGGTGAGAAAGTTGTATCTCAAACCAGTGTCCTGATCTTAAACAAAGGCAATTACAATGGCATGAGGGCAGAACTGGCTAATGTGGACTGAAAAAAGAAATTAAAGGGTAAGACAGTTGAAATGCAGTGGCGGACATTTAAGGAGATATTTCATAACTCTCAACAAAAATATATTCCAGTGAGAAGAAAGATTTTAAGAGAAGGGAGCACCATCCGTGGCTAACTAAGGAAGTAAAGGATGGTATCAAATTGAAAACGAAGGCATACAATGTTGCCAAGATTGGTGAGAGGCCAGAGGATTGGGAAATTTTTTAAAGCCAGCAAAGGATGACTAAAAAAATAATAGAGAGAGAGACGATGAATTATGAGAGTAAACTGGCAAGAAATATTAAAACAGATAGCAAGAGCTTCTACAAGTATATAAAAAGGAAGAGAGTAGCTAAAGTAAACATTGGTCCCTTAGAGGATGAGACTGGGGAATTAATAATGGGGAACGGGGAAATGGCAGAGACTCTAAACAAATATTTTGTATCCGTCTTCACAGTAGAAGACACTAACAACATCCCAATAATGGATAATCAAGGGGCCACAGGGAGGGGGGAACTAAAGACAATCACTATCACTAAGGAAAAAGTACTTGGTAAAATAATGGGACTAGAAGACAACAAGTCCCCTGGACCAGATGGCCTGCATCCCAGGGTCTTAAAAGAAGTGGCTGCAGAGATAGTGGATGCATTGGTTACAATATACCAAAATTCCCTAGACTCTGGAGAGGTCCCAGCGGATTCGAAAACCGCAAATGTAACACCCCTATTTAAGAAAGGAGGGAGACAGAAAGCAGGAAACTATAGACTAGTTAGCCTAACATCTGTTGTTGGGAAAATACTGGAGTCCTTCATTAAGGAAGGCATTTGGAAAATCATAATGCAGTCAAGCAGAGTCAGCATGGTTTTATGAAAGGGAAATCATGTTTAACAAATTTGCTGGAGTTCTTTGAGGATGTAACAAGCAGGGTGGACAAAGGTGAACCAGTAGATGTGGTGTATTTGGATTTCCAGAAGGCATTCGATAAGGTGCCACGTAAACGGTTACTGCATAAGATAAGAGCTCACGGAGTTGGGGGTAATATATTAGCATGGATAGAGAATTGGCTAACTAACAGAAAGCAGAGAGTCGGGATAAATGGGTCATTTTACGGTTGGCAAACGGTAACCAGTGGGGTGCCACAGGGATCGGTGCTGGGGCCTCGACTATTTACAATCTACATTAATGACTTGGATGAAGGGACCGAGTGTAATGTAGCCAAGTTTGCGGATGATACAAAGATGGGTGGGAAAGCAAGTTGTGCAGAGGACTCAAAGAATCTGCAAAGGGATATAGACCGGCTAAGTGAGTGGGCAAACATTTGGCAGATGGAGTATAATGTGGGAAAGTGCGAGGTTATCCACTTTGGCAGAAAAAATAAAAAAGCAAATTATTATTTAAATGGAGAGAGATTACAAAATGCTACAGTTCAGAGGGACCTGGGGGTCCTTGTGCATGAAACACAAAAAGTTAGCATGCAGGTACAGCAAGTAATCAAAAAGGCAAATGGAATGTTGGCCTTTATTGCAAGGGGGTTGGAGTATAAAAGCAGGGAAGTCCTGCTACAACTGTACAGGGTATTGGTGAGACCACACCTTGAGTACTGTGTACAATTTTGGTCTCCTTATTTAAGGAAGGATATACTTGCATTAGAGGCAGTTTGGAGACGATTCACTAGGTTAATTCCAGAGATGAGGGGGTTGACTTATGAAGAAAGGTTGAGTAGGTTGGGCCTATACTCATTGGAATTTAAAAGAATGAGAGGTGATCTTATTGAAACATATAAGATACTGAGAGGGCTCGACAAGGTAGATGCAGAGAGGATGTTTCCCCTCGTGGGGAAATCTAGAACTCGGGGGCATAGTTTCAGAATAAAGGGTCGCTCTTTTAGAACTGAGATGAGGAGGAATTTCTTCTCTGAGGGTCGTAAATCTGTGGAATTCTCTGCCCCAGAGAGCCGTGGAGGCTGGGTCATTAAATACATTTAAGGTGGAGATAGACAGATTTTTGCAAGATAAGGGAGTGAAGGGTTATGGAGAGCGGGCAGGGAAGTGGCTTTGAGCCCAAGATCAGCCATGATCTTATTGAATGGCGGAGCAGGCTCGAGGGGCCAAGTGGCCTATTCCTGCTCCTATTTCTTATGTTCTTATGTAATGCCATTAATGTAGATGAGCATAGTCCCATTATCCATTATTTGGTGCAAAATTGTAGGACCACCAATTTAGTTAACTGGTCAATGATCCCTGCAGCCCAACAACACTTGGACAAGTGAGCTCACGAGCAGTGCTTGAGAGAGTAAAAAGAGTTCTTTTGTGCATCTCCAAATGGTGAGTAAGGTTGGAGCCCAGATCAAAGTGACTGAAATGTCCATGGCAAAGATTTAGCAATAAAAGCAATTACCCATGACACAGAAATGGTTTGTAGGCCCACTATTTTGGCCTCTTAATTGGCAATAGGTGATCCTTTTTGTCATCCAACATTGAGTTTTATGTAAGGGAGCTACAGGCAGGCAGATGGGTGGTTAGTAATGGAACACAAGCTAGTGGTCAGTGGGAGGGGAGGTTTGACTGGGATAAAGATCTAGTTTTGAAGATGTTGCACATTTGTAAGTACAGTGCACATCCTACAACAGATTGATCCTTGCTGACCTGATTTGTGTAGTTTAACCAAAGTCATAACAGGAAAGGAAATGGCTTCCTAACGCTAACTATTCTAAACCTTTGACAAGTGCTGTATATAGGCTCGCTAGTTTATTCGTTCAGCTAATTAACCACTGATTTAGAATATTTAGTGATCTGCTGTGAGTGAGGCAAACTGCAGATTATGGGACATTGAGTTGAAACTCCACAAGGGGCAGTGTATGTTATTTCATTAGCACCATATTGAACAAATTGATTCCAGGTACAAATGCGCCTCATTTCCTGCAACTACATTTAGTCTAAGTAAAGAAATGTCCAGGCAAACCAATAGTTCTGTCCACTATAAACAAAGAAGCTGTTGATGCATTTGGTTTTGGAATACTATTTTTATCCTGTTTACCCACTGTCTTGTGGTCTTGTTCACACAGACCAAGCCCACTGCACCCATACACTGAAGGACGCAGTGACTGATCTCACTCTTTTCCCCAGGCTGTGCTTCAATATCCTTAATACTTAAACAGGCATCGAAAAGCTTTGTTTATAAGGCGTTCCTCGACAAAAGAGAAATTGTGCGCCTTATAATATTTTTTATGTTTCCATTTCAGCATATTTAAGTTATTAGTGTTGGTCTGTTAGCTTTCCCTATATCCATTTAAATGCATTCCCTATATCCATTTAAATGCATTATAATTAAAAGCATAAATTTCAATTTTCCTCGCTCTTGTTTATCTAAGTTTACTGATGCCTTGTACCAAATTTTAACTTGTATGAACACCATTAACAATGTGATTCTAACATTGGCAGAAATGAAAAAGATGTATTGCTCCTATTTTATCTCTGCCCCGGGGCACGCTTTAGAGAGAACAGTGGAATAAATCTTTCAGACACAGTCTAATGATAGTGTTCCTGAACCTAGCACTCCACTACCGCATCTGAAACTCCTTGCTGTTCACTCTCCTCGCGAGGAAGATAGAAGGATGTCAAGTGGCAACAGATGTCACAGTGGATAATGTAAGGGGGGCAAAAATAACATTGACATTTCCTACAATTAATTTTGATTAAGGATTTCATGAGTAAACCATCTCAATGCGGGGGAGGATTTTCTGAAGGGGTAGACTCAGGAATATATCTCAAAGCTCACCACAGGAATGGAACACTACTGTGCAATTGACCTTTTACTGATGGACTCTTCCCTGCACTTTATAATTACGAAGCAATAAGTGATTTGAGAGAGTTTGTGGCACAGGGAGTTGGATCTCTACCCTACCCTTCCCACAAAGTAGTGGATATGGGTTCACTCTTGAGGCTCCCTCCACGGTGAGCTCCGGATCTCAGCTGTTACAGCTGTGAAGAGGAGCCTTGCTGGGGAAAGAGAGCAATCTTGGATGGTGCTGGTCAATCGCTAGTGCCCAGTTATGGAACAGCGAAGCCGAGCCCCGGGAGACAGTCACTCGCTCGTTAACCCAGCTGTGCTCTGGTACAAGGAGATCCAAGGGAGGAAAAAAAAAACCAGAATAAAAGTGTGAAGCTGACGATCTGCTGTAAGCCAACTCTGAAATGTGAAACTTTTTTGTTTTCTCCCTTATTTTTTTTTTAGAAGTGCTCTTGAGAGTTGAAACATTTTGATCTGACAAGTTTAACAATCCTCATAGCTGTGCAACCCTGAAAGTGCCTGCCTTGTAGTTTTGACAGGTGGCAGCATATGGAGGTGCAGAAACTCTTCAAGTGTAGAGAGTTGTCACCAGTGGTGGGAGCGTCTAGACTTTGATGAAAGCTGTTAACATTTGGAGGTTATCCTATGCCTGGTGTTCACTTCACACATTTTTTAAGCTAATTCTGTGATTGTCGACCTAGTTCGATTGATGTGCGCTGATTCTTTTGTCCTAGGCTTTAAATGTATACTCCAGCGCGCCTCCAGTGACCTGATCTTTGAGTGTTCGTCTGAAAAAACAATCTGCCGTGTAGTTTAAGTTGTTTTAATTAAAAACTATTTGTTTCTTTACTCTCTTACCAACTTTCTTCCCTACTCTTCAGCTCTGAAAAACCAGACGTTACACTGGGATATGGTTCGACAAGTTCTGCCAACTCTCCAACTGGCTGTTCTTGTGTCAGCTTGAATTGTGAATGTTGACAGGCAATTTGACTGTGAGCAGCATTGCAGCTCAGCTCTATCTGGTCCTTAGCAGAAATCAACAGACATGCATTTTCCAACCTGGTGTCACCAGGTAGCGATCAGGAGTGGAAACGTTAACAGAAATTCTACCCCCACCTATTCCTTAGCCCAGAGGCCAGTTGATATGCTGCTCCAGCCCCCAGTCCAAAAAGAACAGCACTCACCTTTTGACTTTCCTGGTTACTAGTATAGCTCAGTACCACACTTTGTGGTGTGTTTAACAATAGAGCCATCGGTAAATTAATTTAAAAAAAATAATTAAAAAAAAAAAATTCCTGCCACAAGGTGTCTTCCCATCCTTTGAGAAGACTCGGGTAGGAGTTGTCTACAGACCTCCTGACAGGACTGATGTAGTGGGCCGATGTATAAACATGGAGATCAGGGAAGCGAGTAGCAAGATAATAGTTATAATAAGTGATTCTAATTTTCACATAGCCTGAATAGCTCAAGTAGTAAAGGCATTACATTTCTACAATGTTTTCAGGGCAGTTTTCAAGAACGATATGTTTTAGAACCGACAAGGGAAGAGACCATAGTGGATTTAGTGATGAGTATCGAACCAGAATTAGTTAACTGTCTGACGGTAAGGAGCATCTTGCAAATAGCGACCATAATACGATTAAATTTGATATTAGGTTTGAGAGGGAGCTGGGAGAGTCACAAACCAAGGTATTAAATTTAAGTAAGGCAAACTTCAAAGTGATGAGGAATGAATTGACCGCGGTAAGCTGGGCTGAACTGTTGATGGGTAAATCTACAAATGGCGGAAAGTATTCAAAGAAGTATTTGGTGCGATACATAACCAGTGCGTACCACTAAAAGGGCAAAGGCTGCCCCTGTGTAGTTAAGACACCTTGAGGCAAGAGGCAGTATCAATCTAAAAGAAAAGGCTTACACAAATGTAAGAAAAAGTAAAAATCCAGAGGACTGGGAGAGCTATAAAAAGCAACAAAGGCAGATATAAAGGAAGTAATAAGAGGTGCAAAAAGAGATCATGATTTTTTTTAAACAACTTGATAGGGATATCAAAGCTAACTAGAAGAGTTTTTATAAATATATTGAGAGAGAGCAGTAATGGGGAATGTGGGCTCATTAAAGACATATGACGGTTAGTATAATGCACAATAAGGAAAAAGTTAAATAAGTACTTTATATCATTTTCACAGTGGAGGAAGAGGACAAAACACCTGCGGTACAAGGGAGCCTAAAAATAAGTCATGGGGAGGAACTTAGTGGAGTTAATACAAGTTTCAAAAAAATGGCAATGAAGTCAATGGAAACTAAAATCAAGAGTGGTGTTTAATGGGTAGCTGAGCCAATATCACCCATTTTACACTATCATCTAAAGTTAAAATGGCCCCCATAGATTAATGTTGGGTAAGGGCATTAAGGGATATGGAGCAGAGGTGGGTAAATGGAGTTGAAGTACAGAACAGCCATGATCTGATAGAATGGCGGAGCAGGCTTGAGGGGCTGGATGGTCTCCCCCTGCTCCTATGAATACCTAACTTCCCTTTTCCACAGCTAGGTGCTGAAGCACAGTGCCTTTATTTTGACTTGGCTTCCACAGCGCTGCCATGTTTGGTGTAGCCGCAGCATGCTTGAGTTCCAAATCTTGGGCTTCAGACTTACTTTCTCTTTTTTAACAGTTACACGTGGGGCTGTACGTCTGGCATCTACTGGGCGATAAGGCCGTTGCATTCCTTTACTTTCAAAAATGTCGGACTGTGGTTCTGTGGGCAATCCCACTGACGCTGCAAACCGATTGATGAAGCCTCATTTGGCAGGTTACTGTTCTCGGTTACGTCACTAGCCTAAGGCTTCAGACAAAGGCTTGGACCCTGCCTGCCACCCCCCGAGAAGGGGAGGAAGGAAAATGAAGTGTGCAAGGTGTGGTCTATTGTTGTCCACCTTCTATCGACCAGATTACCAGTAGCATTGATGGAGGCCTGGGAACTGGTTGTATGCCAGTTTCCTCAATGAGGGAATCAGAAAAGCGAAAGCTCGCAGGATAACCTGCTGATTCCGATCGGCAAAACGTGAAATTCAGGCAGACTTATTTCACAAGCTAGTGTGACAATAGTGTTTAAAAGTAACAGTCGAGCAGACCAATCCTTTTAGTGGTGAACCAACAATCGACCAATTCATCTTTTATGTGCTCACTGTATTGTGCCCACCCCCAGAACTGCATGTAGGAAGTTTTGCCGTGTGTGTGCTCTTAAAACAAGCAAACCCGGTGTGCGTGCGTGAAGCAGTATTATGACAGATCCTTATTATGATGGAGGATCTTGCTGTGGACCAGAGACGTTTGTCAGCTAATGGCCCTGCTGCTGACTCTTCCTTCTGAGGCCTCCGTTTTGAGTCCTGTGACCTAAATTGTTTTGTCGGGTCTGAGAAATCACAAGTGTCTCCAATAGTGCAAAATGACACATGCAACCCATTGAGATTTATTCCTGAAATCATTGCACAGACTTCATATCTCACTGGTTGGCAACATGTAGCTCCCATCTCAACAGCTATGGGTTTTAAACTGGGTCTGCTTCCTCCCAAAACCTTCCTACCCCTGCACCAGACGGCATTCTCTCTTTCTTTTACAGTTGGGTCTCCAGTAGTTGGCATCATACGACACTCCGTACTTGCATTTTCCATATGACGCATTAACGTCCTCTCTCCAAGAGGACGCACTGAGCAGGAGACTGGCATTTCCCCATCAGCATTGCGGGCTTCACGGGAAGTTATGTTACAGATGTACAGAGGTCTGGTTAAACCCCAACTGGAGTACTGCGTTCAGTTCTGGGCAGTGCCCCCCCCCCCCCCCAGGAGGGGATATATCGGCCTTGGAGGGTGTGCATCACAAATTCACTAGAATGATTCCGGGGCTAAAAGTGTTAAATTATGAGGACAAGTTGCATAGAATAGGCTTGTATTTCCTTGACTATAGAAGATTAAAGGGTGATTATAATTGAGGTGTTTAAGATGATTATTTGATGGGGTAGAGAGAGAGAAACTATTTCCTCTGGTGGGGGGAGTCCAGAACAAGGGGGCGTAACCTTAAAATTAGATCTAGGCCGTTCAGGAGGGAAATCGGGAAGCACTTCTTTACACAAAGGGTAGTGGAAATCTGGAACACTCTTCCAAAAAGCTATTGAGGCTGGGGGTCAATTGAAAATTTCCATAACTTGAGATTGATTGATTTTTGCTAGCCACGGGTATTAAAGATTATGAAACCAAGGCAGGTGGATGGAGTTAAGGTACAGATCAGCCATGATCTCATTCAATGGCAGAACAGGCCGAGGGGCTGAATGGCCTACTCCTGTTTCTATGCTCCTAATTGGGTAGAATCACGGAATACGATCCCCAAAACATCGGTGGTGAATCATTTGACCAGGAGTTTGTAATTTGGCGCAATGGGCCAGCTCCATCATTTTGTTAGCCATGGCATCTGTGTCTCTTTAACCCCTATTCCTTGGCATTTCTCCATATCCTTACTTCTAAAGTATGGATCTATTAAACACCTAAATTGACTTTGCTCGTCTGTCTTCCTGGGGCAATGTGTTCCACATTCTTACAATCCTTTGTGTGAAGTTTTCCTAGATTCACTTTTTTTTAATTCTGAAGGGACGATTATAACCCTGCAGTTAAAATGGTCCCGGAGACTTAACCGCCGACATCCCACTCCGTTCCCCACTGTCTTTTATTTTAACCTGCTCTTTTGAGCAAGCGGGAAGGAAGTCTGACGAGGTCCTTTTAAATATGCGGATCGGGGTCTGATGATGTCATCGGGCCCTGACTGCTATTTTAACTGGTGGCCTGAGCGGATGAGGCCCAGGAGTTGAAATCGCCCAGGCCTCATGGTGCCGAGGTTGGGAGTATTCGCCCCATCCGCTGTTTGCTCGGTTCCTGCTCCGGGTTAAAATCGGGCCTTGGGATTCTGTCTCCTTGCTCGAGGTTTCCCTGCTAGGGAGAAGAAGAGTTCCCTAGTACTTAACCGGTCAATTCCCTTCATTTATATTAAATGCCTCAATCAGATCAATTCTTAAACACCTCATTTCCAGGGAATAAACCGAGTATGCCCCGTCTCTGATCATAAGAACATAAGAAATAAGAGCAGGAGTAGGCCATACGGCCCCTCGAGCCTGCTCCGCCATTCAATAAGATTATGGCTGATCATCGACCTCAACTCCACTTTCCTGCCCAATCTCCATATCCCTTGATTCCCCTAGAGTCTAAAAAGCTATCTATCTCGGCCTTTAATATACTCAAAGACTCAGCATTCACAGCCCTCTGGGGCAGAGAATTCCAAAGAATCACAACCCTCTGAGTGAAGAAATTCCTCCCCATCTCAGTCTTAAATGGCCTACCCCTTATCCTGAGACTATGCCCCCTAGTTGTAGACACTCCAGCCAGGGGAAACAACCTCTCAGCATCTACCCTGTCAATCCCCTTCAGAATCTTGTATGTTTCAATGAGATCATCTCTCATTCTCCTAAACTCCAGAGAGTATAGGCCCATTCTAATCTAATTGAATTTTTTGATGAAGTAACAAGGAGGATCGATGAAGGGAATGCAATGGATGTTGTCTACATGGATTTTAGGAAGGTGTTTGACAAAGTACCAGATAAAAGGCTGGTTAACAAAATTGAGGCTCACGGAATAGGTGGGTCAGTGGCAGCTTGGATAAGGAATTGGCTTAAGGACAGAAAACAGCGAGTTGTGGTAAATGGCTGTTTTTCAGACTGGAGGATGGTCGACAGTGGTGTTCCCCAAGGGTCAGTGTTGGGGCCACTGCTTTTCTTGATGTATATAACTGACCTGGATATTGGAATACAAAGTAGAATTTCTAAATTTGTCGATGACACCAAACTTGGGGGTGTGGCAAACAGTGATGATGATACCAATCGACTGCAACAGGACATAGGCTGGCAGAATGGGCAGACAAGTGGCAGATGGAATTTAATACAGAGAAGTGTGAGGTGATGCATTTTGGCAGAAGGAACAGGGAGAGGCAATATACACTTAATGGCACAGTTTTAAAGAGTGTGCAGGGACAGAGGGACCTGGGAGTTAATGTGCATAGGTCCTTGAAGGTCACAGGACAAATTGAGAGAGTGGTTAACAAAGCATATGGGATCTTGGGCTTCATAAATAGAGGTTTGAGTACAAAAGTAGAGAATTTATGCTGAACCTTTATAAAGTGCTGGTTAGGCCACAACTGGAGTATTGCGTCCAGTTCTGGTCACCACACTTTAGGAAGGATGTGAAGGCCCTTGAGAGGGTGCAGAGGAAATTTACCAGAATGGGGATGGGGGATCTTGGCTACAAGGACAGGTTGGAGAAGCTGGATTTGTTTTCATTAGAGCAAAGGAGGTTGAGGGGTGAAACAACAACAGAAAACGCTGGAAAAACTCAGCAGGCCAGGCAACATCCGTGGAGAGAGAAACAGAGTTAACGTTTCAGGTCGAAGACCTTTTGTCAGAACTGAGAAAAAAGCAGGAAATGAAACAGATAAAAAAGCTTTTTTCTCAGTTCTGACGAAAGGTCTTCGACCTGAAACGTTAACTCTGTTTCTTTCTCCACGGATGTTGCCTGGCCTACTGAGTTTTTCCAGCGTTTTCTGTTGTTTCAATTTTCCAGCATCCACAGTATTTTGCTATCGAGGTTGAGGGGTGATTTGATAGAGGTGTACAAGATTATGACTGGTTTGGATAGGCTAGACGGGGAAAGGCTGTTCCCACTAGTTGATGGTACAAGGACTAGGGGACACAGATTTAAGGTTTTGGGCAAGTGGGGATGTGAAGAAAAACTTTGTTACGCAGCAAGTGGTGAGGACCTGGAACTCACTGCCGACGGAAGTGGTGGAAGCGGAAGCACTCAGTTTTCAAGGGGAGACTGGATAGGCACTTGCGGGAAATAAACTTGCAGGGCTACGGGGATAGAGCGGGGGAATGGGACAGACTGGATTGCTCTACAGAGCGCCGGCATGGACTCGATGGGCCGAATGGCCTCCCTCTGTGCCGTTATGACTGACTCTACACAATCTCTCAACATGGGACAGCCCTCTCATCCCAAGAATCAATCTAGTGAACCTTTGTTGCACCACCTCCAAGGAAAGTATATCCTTCCTTCGATAAGAGACCAAAACTGTGCACAGTACTCCAGGTGTGGCCTCACCAAGGCCCTGTACAATTGTAGCAAGACTTCCATAGTATTATACTCCAACCCCGTTGCAATAAAGGACAACATGCCATTTGCCTTCCTTATTGCTTGCTGTACCTGCACGCTAGCTTTCTGTGTTTCTTGCACGAGGACACCCAAATCTCTCTGAACACCAACATTTGAAAGTTTCTCACCATTTAAAAAATATTCTGTTTTTCTATTCTTCCTACAAAAGTGAATAACCTCCCATTTCCCTACATTATACTCCATCTGCCCCCTTACTGCCCACTCACTTAGTCTATCTATATCCCTTTGCAGACTCTGTGTTCTCCTCACAGCTTACTGTTCCACCTAGCTTTGTATCATCAGCAAACTTGGATACATTACACTCAGTCCCTTCATCTAGGCCATTAATATAGATTGTAAATAGCTGAGGCCCCAACACTGATCCTTGTGGCACCCCACTAGTTACAGCCTGCCAACCTGAAAAAGATCCATTTATCCCTACTCTCTATTTTCTGTCCATTAACCAATCCTCTATCCATGCTACTATATTACCCCCAACCCCATGAGCCCTAATCTTGTGTAATAACCTTTTATGTGGCACCTTATCGAATGCCTTTTGGAAATCCAAATATACTACATCCACTGGTTCCCCTTTATCTACTCTGCTAGTTACATCTTCAAAAAACTTGTCAAACACGATTTCTCTTTCATAAAACCATGTTGACTCTGCCTAATCATGTTATGATTTTCTAAGTGCCCTAATACCACTTCCTTAACAATGGATTCCAGTATTTTCCCGACGACTGATGTCAGGCTAACTGGCCTGTAGTTCCCTGTTTTTTCTCTCCCTCCTTTCTTGAATATCGGTGTTACATTTGTGACCTTCCAATCGCTGGGACCGTTCTAGAATCTAGGGAATTTTGGAAGATCAAAACCAATGCATCCACTATCTCTTCAGCCACCTCTTTTAGAGCCCTAGGATGTAGGCCGTCAAGTCTAGGGGATTTGTCGGCGTTTAGTCCCATTAGTCTCTCCAGCACTTTTTCTCTACTTATATTAATTACGTTAAGTTCCTCACCTTCATTAGACCCTTGGTTCCCCACCATTTTTGGTATACTTTTTGTGTCTTCTACTGTGAAGACAGATACAAATTATTTGTTTAACGTTTCTGCTATTTTCTTATTAAGTCAGTCCTGCCATCCTAGGTATTATCCTTTGATCTAGGTATTATCCTGCTGAATCACAGCTTTCTCCAGTAGATCCTTTGCCAAATGGAGCACCCAAAGCTGAATGCAGAATTTCATATGAGGTCTGTCCAATGCTCTGTATATTTGTATGAGCATTTTGCTTTTATATTCTATGCCTCTTGTGATGATGCCAATATCTGATTTTTTTTTTCTGCATCAGCAAGCCAACCTTTATGATTTATGGACCTGGAAATAATCCCTTTGTTCATCTATTTATCCATTCCTATCTGGCACTCTTGCACCCAAAGTGTGCCATTTCACACTTCGTTATGTTGAACTGTATCTGCCAAGGTTACGTTCCTTGGCTTAATCTGTGTTCTTTTACAATTCTCTGTTCACTTCACATGTTGCTGCCCACCAATCCTAGAATGACCCTTTCATCCCACTTCTCTGATTCCTAATGCTTGATCAGTTCCTATCAGTACCATGAGGTTCCCTTCAATTCTTTGTGTTTCAGTTTTCGTTAGCAAGCTTTTGTGTGGAATCTTATCAAACAATTTTCTGAAAACTCGTATGGCATCCATTAATCCTCCTCTATCCACCTACTCAATGACTGTGTCAGCTATCTCTGTCACGTCAGTTAGACGTGACTCTTTGAGTAAGGGTGCAACATTTGCTAACTTCCAATCCTCTGGTACTATTCCTGAATCAAGCGAGCTATGAAAGAAGTTTCTCTTGAATTCTTTATTGGATTTATTAGTGCCTATCTTATATTTATGACCCCTAGTTTTGGATTCCCCCATAAGTCGAAATATCTCTCTCTCCAATTAAATGGCTTCTTCTGTTGATCACAAAGCAGTGTCTTGTGCCGTATGGTACCATAACGCGTTAAAGCATTTCATGAAAGTGCAGATAGTGCCTGCGCCTTTAGAAAATTTGTTATTTTAATTATTGGAACAGTTGTGTGGTTAAGCCACAGCCCATATGGAAACAATCAGAAACCTGCCTTGTGCAGTTGCATCGTACCTTATAAACTGGGCCTCTTCTGAAGTTAGTGCTAATTACCAAGTCTCGTCGAGCAATTCCTCACGCAGGATGTCTGATCGTTTCTGGACTGTGCCAACTATTGTCAGTGACCGCACTTCATGGTGGCTCTTCATCAGGACGGTGAAGGTCATAGTCGTACACATATCGCAGCTAAGATGTTCCTGTGAGCACTGTGTAACTTCAGTTGCAGAGCGACATACTAATGAAGACTAGGCTCATGTACTTGGGAAGATCACTGGGGAAAAACAATTGTTTTGCAGTTTATAGTCAGCTGCCTTTCTCGACTCCTTTTAAAAACCGCAAGCTCACATCTGAGTCAGACGTTTCCAACTCGCATTAAATTAAATTTTTTAAACAACTCTTAAGGGTCTTTGAACTTAAAAAAATAAAGTTGATGGGAAGCGGCCTTAGCTCCTAGGATTCATTGGCTGGGCACTGATGTTTCTTTTGTTCATTGTTCTTTCGGTATAACTTTTTTGTCTTTACACCCTGCCTCCTTTCCAGGGTCCCTCCTCCTTCCAACCCTCCATTCTCTCTCCTTTCCTTGCCTGCCTTTCTTTCTTCTCTCTCTCTCTCTCTCTCTCTCTCTCTCTCTCTCTCTCTCTCTCTCTCTCCCCCTTCTCTCTCCCTTCTCCCTTCTCTCACTCCTCCTCCCTTCTCTCGCTCCTTCTCCCGCTCCTCCTCCCTTCTCTCGCTCCTCCTCTCGCTCCTTCTCCCGCTCCTCCTCCCTTCTCTCGCTCCTCCTCCTCCCTCCTCTCGCTCCTCCGCCGTTTCTTTCGCTCCTCTTCCCCTCTTTCATCGCCTGTATTGACAGTAATATTGGACATGAAGCTCCTGTTAATTTTAAGTCTAAAAGTAGGTTAACCAGATTCTGGTAAATGCAGATGTATGGATTCTTAGGCCATTTCTGGACTCAGTGCATTATGCTATAATTTTTAAGTATGAAATGTTTTTAGTGCTATTATAATTCAACATTGTATTGGTTTAAAAGAAAATGAATGAAGCTGAATCCAGCCGAGAGTCTGTCCCTCATGCGCGATGATACCATTTGAAGAGTTTAAAGTGGGGCTTTACTCGGGTTTAGCTTTCTACAGCGCACTGTCTTCATCTCTGCACCCATGTTTAAATCCAGTGACCAGTGACGGAGAGAGGAGAAAATCTGACTGGACGACGCTCTCTGATATCCCCCGTGTAAAGGGCAGGTTATTAGGAGATGGCTTCGACTTTGGTTTATCTTATTTTCTTTCCTCATTAATTTCTTTATGTTGCATATTGATCAGGATTTTTCTTTGTCTTTTTTTGTCTGTTTTATTCGTTCTCCAGTCTGACCAGGTGCAGGTCATCCCCAGTCCCAGTGTATGTATTATTATTTCATTTTCTGTTCTACCCCTTTTGCATGCTTTCGAACTGCTTGTGGGCCGTACACTCGGATTATTTGACTCCCGGTAACCCAGCGCACAGCAGAATATATCGTAATCCATTTAACTGTTGCATGGATCTAAACAAGCTTGGCTTCCAGTGGAGTGACGGCAATCAGAGGCATACCGAGATGCTGTGTTTTAATCGTTTGGTTTATTTGACTTTACATTAATTTTTGTGTTTTCTTTTGCCTAGGAATATTTTTTTTCAAATCTCTTGTTATTTCCAGTAGCGAGGATGGGGGCGTCGAGTTAATGCGGCCGCTGGTGTATCTGCCACTTGACCAGTCACACCGCTGGTGTATCTGCCACTTGACCAGTCACACCGCTGGTGTATCTGCCACTTGACCAGTCACACCGCTGGTGTATCTGCCACTTGACCAGTCACACCGCTGGTGTATCTGCCACTTGACCAGTCACACCGCTGGTGTATCTGCCACTTGACCAGTCACACCGCTGGTGTATCTGCCACTTGACCAGTCACACCGCTGGTGTATCTGCCACTTGACCAGTCACACCGCTGGTGTATCTGCCACTTGACCAGTCACACCGCTGGTGTATCTGCCACTTGACCAGTCACACCGCTGGTGTATCTGCCACTTGACCAGTCACACCGCTGGTGTATCTGCCACTTGACCAGTCACACCGCTGGTGTATCTGCCACTTGACCAGCCACACCGCTGGTGTATCTGCCACTTGACCAGCCACACCGCTGGTGCAGAGAAATGAAAAAATTAATTGAAATCCATGTTTCAATTGAGCCACAATGAACGCCCTCGCCCTCGCTCTGCCTGTCACACATCTGCTTCCTTTTATCTGTCTTTTTGGTTTTGCAAACTTTTTTTTTAAGAAGAGCGTTTGGCCGAAACTATCTACACTAATCAGACTGGATGTTTCTTTAGTTAATGGCATGACATAACTTTATGATTTGGGAGCTGGAACTCTCAGAAACAAACCACCTGGAATTTGGTTGCAATAAAAACAGATTTCCCTGACCACGAGTAGAAAAGGATGGTGGGGGGGGGGAAGAGAGAGAGAAAAAGAAATCCAGTTATAACGCGCTGTACCCTGTAGCTGTGAAATGCTGATGTGTGTTAAATTGTGGCTGGCTGTCTTGTACACTATGAAGCTAAATTATAAATTTCTAGTTTTTATTACATTAGCTTATGACCTGTGTACGTTAGAGCATTGTATGGGAAGACTGTTTTTGGATCCAGCCCTTATTCTGCTGAGGTTAGTGGTCTAATTGCTTAAAGCCAGACCACAGATGAATGTAATTCTTGTATAGAAGCAGAAAACGATCTAAAAATAACACCTTGGGATTTAAGTTGCTCATTAGGTTGCCGTTCATTTTGTTGAATTTATTCCTGCTGGTCAGCTCGGTGTTAATATTTAAAGGTTTGTCCTTTTACTCCCAATAATTATTTCAAATGAAAATCCAAGGTGCATTGGCATCATTACGAAAATAAATGTAATTAAAGACAAGAGTGCGAATTAATTGAAAGTTTTTCGTTCTCCAATTTTTACTTTGAAATATTTCTCGTGGCTTCTGAATGAAACACAGTGCTATTTCAATCCATATCTTTTTACGGGATGCACAGGTTTCCCCCACCTCCCTATTTTAGTTGATTTGCAGTCTCGAGGGCAAAAACAATGTTCCTCAGGACCGTTCACTGTAGCCACGTGCACTGTGTTGGGTCAAAATACCGCAAGGCTAAAACGGGTCCTGTATGTTTTCAAAGTCGTATCAAACTGCAGGATTCAATGCAGAAACATGATTCGAGCCACTCCAAGTCCAACCTGTCCTTAATGGAACTCCAGTTTGATTTGTTTTTTTTTGCTCCTCTCCATTCAAGAGACAAGCAGTTTTGCCAGATATCCTGGGGAAAAAATGGCATCGTCACATTGCATTTTAGGGAGGAGTGTGGAGAATTGCAGAATAAGAACAGCACAGGTGAAACCAGAACACAGATAAAACACAAAGTAAATGGAGAGGATTAAAGATTATAAAAAGAAGTTTTAGAAATAAGTAAAGAATTGGAACATTAACTAAGTAACAAAAGCAGCCTATAAAACCTAACTATACAATTGGCATTTTTTCTCGCTCTGTTGGCCTCTACTATCTAAAGCCCAGAGTACATTTCTCCCAGTCCTTACATTATGTATGAAGACACACATTTGCTGTTAGGAAATAGGCCTCCCCGCTAAAACAGAAGTAACCCGGCCATCCTTTCCTCCTCTGTGTCTCCGTGCTGAGCTTTTGAAAGCGTTTGAGCGTAAGTTTAATCCTGTATCCATACCAGCTGATGCCTTCTAACCAGGCGTTCCCATGACGATGCTGCAGACTCACTCGATGGCTCAGTGAGTAATTGAGCCATACAGTCCCTGGTATGTGCCGAGTCACTACAACATGCCTCAGTGACCCTAGGTTTGGGGTGGGGTGGAAGGAGCTGAAAGTAGCCCAGTTTCTCAGTTCCTCATTGGCCTACAGTAACTGCTGCTGGGGAGTGCCATTGTGTGGACACCAGGTGAGGAAGGATTGGGCTCGGCTCAGTAACCTCCTTCACACTCTTGTCGAGCACTCGCAGATGAACAATGGCTCCTGAGGGTGGGCGTCCAGAAGGCAAATGGCGTCCATGGACCCAGGCGCTGGTGCTTTCAGGAATGAAGGAGAAGGGAGAAAATTGCCAAGGAACAGATAGGATAGATAGAGAGAAACTATTTCCGCTGGTTGGAGATTCTAGGACGATGGGGCATAATCTAAAAATTAGAGCCAGACCTTTCAGGAGTGAAATTAGGAAACAATTCTACACACACAGGGTGGTAGAAGTTTGGAACACTCTTCCACAAACGGCAATTGATGCTAGATCAATTGTTAATTTTAAATCAGAGATTGATAGCTTTTTGTTAACCAATGGTATTAAGGGATTTGGGTCAAAGGCAGGTATATGGAGTTAGAGCGCAGATCAGCCATGATGTATTGAATGGCGGAACAAGCTCGAGGGGCTGAATGGCCTACTCCAGTTCTTATGTTTTGTTAAGGAAAATTATCTGTTTTGGAACAAAAAATGTTAAATTTAAAATGACATGGACTTAAGACTGTACTAATGCATGAAGCTGGAGGTGGGCCTCTGTGCCACAGTGTGTTGGCATACCAATGGACTGTGCACAGAGTGACAGGGCACTGGCTCACGCCCGCAGCATTGTGCCCAATTAATTCTCCGACTCGGCCCATGCTGTTCCTTTCCCTTCCGCCATTCTTAGTGGAATAAATAGGGAGATGGGAGGAAAAGTGAGGGCATCTCAAATCACAGGAGTTTCTCTCTAGTGCTTTCCAATGTGGGGTGACTGAGTTGAATCTCCTGTGCCCAGGGAGCGGGTGGCTACTGGTTCTCTGGACTGGGAATGAGACCTAAACAAAGGAGTAGAAGAACTGGGGAAGGAACAGCAAGAATCAGAATATAATTCTAACTTGGTATTAATAAGCAAAGTCTAGTGATGCACCCCAATCTCAACTATGTTCTCTGGAGCTAGTTGATGAGAAATTTCCCGAGGTTTGCCTGAAATCTGGCCACAGGTTCTAAGAGCTAGCATTGCAGAGACGGAACAATCGAAGGGATAGGGTGAGCACTGATGGGCCTGATGTCAATGTTTGTAAATGAAATGATTATTTTGCTGCCTATCTGGGTCTAGACAGTTCAGATATCTGATTTTTGCAGAGTTGCAAGCTTGTTCTATAGTATTATGGCAATATATGTCCTGTTATTTCAATCCTGTTTTATTTTTTTGTTTGTTTTTTGTTTGCCTTTTTGTTTTGTTTTTCTCCTTCAGCCTCCGGCCAAATACCTCTTACCAGAGATGAGAGTATCTGATGTTGGAAAGAAATGTGTAGTCATCGACTTAGATGAAACCTTAGTACATAGTTCCTTTAAGGTACTGCAAGTTCTTTGTTTATTCTTTGTGTTCTTCTTTAACTTGTGTAATTTTTTTTGTTAAGTTCAAGTGTACAACTTTCAATCTCAAGTCTGTTCCGGGGCAGTGCATGAGAAGTAATCGCGAGTAAAAATAGTGATTGCCGATTTTATTTCAGCATGATAAAGCATGATACTTTATAGTTTCAAATTCTCAGCCTGTTCAAAATGGTCAGAATATGATTCCGGTAACTTTAAGGTGTTCGTGTGAGGGGTGAGGATGATACTTGCCATGGAGATGATGGGAGGAAGCAAAAGGAAAGGGAATTGGATATAGACTTGAAAAGGAGAAATTTCCAGGGCTACGGGGAAAGTGCAGGGGGGAGTGGGACTAAGTGGATAGCCCTTTCAAAGAGCTGGCACAGGTAGGATGGGCCCAGATGGCCTCCTTCTGTGCTGTATGATTGTATGAAATCCCTAACCCCTCAACTGGCTTTTGCTGTGGGTTAGCACTAATTTCTTTGGACCTGCGTTCAAATCCAGCCCACAGCAGTGGTATGGAAGTGCTGCTTTGCTGTCTGGGCCGTTACTGCACAGGTTTGGGGAATTCCCAGCACAGGTCCTGGTGGGTTTGGACGTAGCACAAAAATGCCCATAATTTAAGTACAAAGTTGCAGTCAAGAGGGGGCCACCATGATGGCTTGTGAAGGAAATGGAAAGTAGGGAGTCGTCATCCGAGCCTGTGCATTGGTGGCACAAAAGTAGAAGGCGCTTTATTCTTGTCGGGCTTTGCTGAATCTGACCGGGAAGTGCTTGATACTGATCCCATTTGCCCGAATCCAGGCATTTCCATTCTCCAGTACTGAGCCCTCTCTCCCACCTTGACGAATGTAAAAGGAAATCAGCAGAGAAAGAAGAAAAAAAAAAACCCTCTCCTGCACACAAACAAAGGATTTCATTCAATATTCGCCCCTTTTTGTCCTGCGTCAGAGCAACTCGTGCAAAATCAGTTGACTACCAGCCAGCAACTGAAAGGAGCAGAACTAAAATATACCCATGCTCACAAAATAATGGCATGTGCTTGCCTAGGTTTCAGGGCACCTGTTCGGACACGCTTATTGTGTGACGAGCGCGTTTAAATCCAGAACGATGCCCATTCGTATCACAAGTGTGAGAATGAACCTTTTAAATAACAGTCCCAACCTTCCTTGCAATGTAGGCAGGGAATTGGTGACGTCGGTAATGAGCACCTTGCCATAGAGGAAAGATACAGTTGACATACTCGTGGTTCTTGCTTTCAGTGGGAGAGCCGAGTGCTGCTGTTTGCCTTGCACTGTTGTTTTTAATATGGAGCTGCTTTCACCTCAAACATTACACTTCGTGGAGAAGTCATTTTTATTGGGAGGAAAAGTAAACCTGGGGTTTGGTAAATTTGAGACACTGGCTGGCTGATGAAAGGAACTAAAGCTGCTGTTTACAACCTGATGTTGGTCAGTAACTGTGATACCAGGTAATCTATAAGAGCACAGGTCGGCGTGACCAGTTTGTGTTTTGATCTAATTAATAGTATGTTGTTGCCTTGTGACTTTATTTGTTCCCTACCCATATCCCTTCTCTCCTGCAAGCAGTGACCCACGGTGTAGTACAGACTTACAGGTGACCTAAGTGGTCCTGTGTGTGGTGGGGGGTTGGGGAGGGGTGGTGATTTGTGCAAGTGCCCATTCTTCATGTACCAGCAAGTGTCGGCAGACGGTCTAACCCTCACGGTGGAGCTCGGACCCCATCTCTCATCCACACATCTCTTATTCCAGCAGAGGCGGGTTGCTGGGGAGCAGTCACGAGTGATGTGCCTAACTAGGGAAATGCTGAGGCCAGTTGTAGTCCCAGTGCAATTGGCTGGCTCGGTGTGGACTAGAAAGAAAAAAGAAAGACTTGTATTTCTATAGTGCCTTTCACAACCTCAGAACGTCTCAAAGCGCTTTACAGCCAATGAGGTACTTTTGGAAAGTAATGTAGGAAACACGGCAACCAATTGTCCACAGCAAGGTCCCACAAACAGCAATGCGATAATGACCAGATCATCTGTTTTTTTAGCGATGTTGACTGAGGGATCAATATTGGCCCTAGGACACCAGGGAGAACTCACCTGCTCTTCTTCGAAATAGTGCCGTGGGATCTTTTATGTCCACCTGAGAGGGCAGTTGGGTCGTCAGTTTAACTCCTCATCCTCAGTACTGCACTGGGTGTGTCAGCCTAGATTTGGTGCTCAAGTTTCTGGAGTGGAACTTGAACTCACGACCTTCTTACTCCGAGGTGAGAGTCACCAAGCCACGCTGACATCTTGATGTACAGCCTTGATGAGTTCCTTTTAATTTGTTGCGTGATTATGAACCCCCCTTGACTCACTTGCACAGTAAATGATCTGTCTCCTCTCGTCACTGCACTTTGGTGCATAGAATTTACAGCACAGAAACAGGCCATTCAGCCCAACTGGGCCATGCGGTGTTTATGCTCCACATGAGCCTCCTCCCACCCTATTCATCTTGCCCTATCAACATATCCTTCTATTCCTTTCTCCCTCGTGTGTTTATCTAGCTTTCCCTTAAATGCATCTATGCTATTCGCCTCAATAACTCCATGTGGTGGAGAGTTCCATGTTAACCCAGATTTGCGATGGTGCGCTGGAGTAGCCGCAAGTCGTGCCACACGAGTGTTGGGACGTGGGCTCATGCCTGCGATCTGCTAAGTAAACGGAGTTGCCAGTCTCGTACACGCTGTTGTGGGGACAACGCTATGCTGCGGCGCATACAGCTTTAGAAATCTGGAGTGAGCAGTATTCATTCACTTAACGATACGAGTCTTCGCAGAAGCCACACCCACCTATTTCCCCATTAACCATCTGCTCCTGAAAGCGCCCACTGGCATTGAGGTTTGAGGAGTGATTCTGCCATCCGGCACTCCCGGTGAGGAGCAGCGCCCACAGGGAGCTCACCGTGGGAGATTGCAGACGGGCCTGCACATAGGAACAGGAGAAGGCCCTTCAGCCCGTCGAGCTTGTTCCGCCATTCAATTAGATCATGGCTGATCTGTATCTCAACTCAATTTACCCGTCTTGGTTCCATATCCCGAACAAAAATCCATCGATCTCAGTTTTGAAATTTTCAGTTGACCCCCAGCCTCAACAGATTTTTGGGGGAAGAGAGTTCCAGATTTCCACTACCCTTTGTGTGAAGAAGTGCTTCCTGACATCTCCCCTGTACAGCCAAGCTCTTAATTTTACAGGGCTAGACAGACTGGATGCAGGGAGGATGTTTCCCCTGGCTTGCGGGGGGGGGTCTAGAATGAGGGGTCACAGTCTCAGGATACAGGGTAGGACATTTAGGACTGAGATGAGGAGAAATTTCTTCACTCAGAGGGTGGTGAACCTATGGAATTCTCTACCACAGAAGGCTGTGGAGGCCAAGTCACTGAATATATTTAAGAAGGCGATAGATAGATTTCTAGACACAAAAGGCATCAAGGGGTATGGGGAGAGAGCGGGAATATGGTTTTGAGATAGAGGATCAGCCATGATATTGAATGGCGGAGCAGGCTCGAAGGGCCGAATGGCCTACTCCTGCTCCTATTTTTCTATGTTCTATGTTTTCTATGTTAAGGTTATGCCCCCTTGTTCCCACCAGAGGAAATAGTTTCTCTCTATCTATCCTATCAAATAATCATCTTAAACACCTCAATTAGATCACCCCTTAATCTTCTATACTCAAGAGAATACAAGCCTAGTCTATGCAACCTAATTTAACCCTTTTAGCCCCGGTATCACTTTGGTGAATCTGCGCTGCACCCACTCCAAGGCCACTGGAGGGATGATCAGCCAGGAGATTCTACCTTTGGGCGTGGGCTAGCCCCGGCGTTCCATGGGTACTGGCAGCCCTCTTCCGACGCTGAATGCCAGCAGACCACGTGATGCCACCATCATAAGACATCTTCCTGCTCCATTTCTACCACGACCGTCAGGCTTCCTCCCTTCCTATTCAGTCTCCTTCCAAAAGGTACCAGGATGAGACAGAATCCTGGGATTGAGTACACTAGTGCAGAGCTGATTCTATTCCCTTCCTTACTGGGTCGCAAGCTCACTGCTTAATGAGAGAGGGCGTTCACTGTATAACAGGAGCTGTTAAATTCTAATACATTGTGCAGAATCCACCAACTCAATCTGACACGCACCTTTTTTTGGTGAAATGAATGGAATATGGAGGCAGTTGCTAAAATTTCCAGTAACAGCTCATTAAAGACAAAGAACAAAATTGTTGCTGGAATTCGTGTATGTTTTGTGGAAGTTTTTTTTTGATCCTCGCACTTCTCGAGAAACTTTCATGATGTGGAAAGCTGCCTTTTTATATTTAACCTGTGACACATCTGCAAATCGCAAGCGGATTGTCAATGCAGCAGCCACTTGTTCCCTTCAACAACTGTTCACTCTCTGTAAGTCTATCCGAAACCTGATGCTGCTCCATATCTGACTCCTCTCTCTCGTACACCTACCACCCACCTCACTATTGCAGCCTTTCTCCTCTCTACTGCAGTCATTTGGCCCAACTGGTCCATGCCGGTGTTTATGCTCCACACGAGCCTCCTCCCACCCTACTTCATCGCACCCTATCGCCATATCCTTCTATTCCTTTCTCCCTCATGTACTTATCCAGCTTCCCCTTAATGGTATCTGTGCTGTTCGCCTCAACCACTCCCTGTGGTACCACGTTTCACATTCTAACTACTCTCTGGGTAAAGAGGTTTCTCCTGAATTGTATGGTCGATGTTCCTCCGAGCTTTCCATTCTCGTAAGCTGCACGTCCTGCCCTACATGTACCTTCCTTCTCTCTACATCCTCGCTGTGCCAAAATCAAGGTTGGTCACATCATCTCCTGCCCTTAAATCCTTCTTTCTCAGGATCTCAAAACTATAGAGCTCCTCCCCTCCCTCAGTAATCCCTTTTTCCTACAATCTAGGAACTTTTTAAAACCCTAGAAGAATCACTACTTCTTGGTTTACGTCACACCTCGCTCTTTCCGACCTCGGTGACATCCTGCATTATGGGCCCTCGGCCCCTTCACCTTCGTTTCTCACTCATATTTAAATTAAAAAAACAAACACATATTTACCATGAGAGAGCATTCGGAGTCATGAAAAGCAATGATCCCTAAACAACAACTTCCATCACATTGAGTGAGTCACATTAATGAAAGGAATCAGTTCAAATATCTCCATGATGTTAGAAACTCCGGCTATGCAGGCCTACTTGTTAAGCACTTAGCTGCCATTATACTGTGATGTGAAAATCCCGCAGGAGTGGCTGTTTCCCAGCGACGTAGCATGAAGGCAGCTTCCTGCCATTCATGTGTGGGGTGCCCTCTCCTGGTTACTTTTTAATAGCAAAGGGTTTTTTTTTTGTGTGGCCCAATGCAGTCGTCAAAGTTTGTAAGCACACAATCTGCACTTTGGAAAGTTACAAATGTTTGGTTAGTCTGTGTTTACTTAGCAGTTTAGCTTCTCAGTGGTACTGATGTACGCTATCATACATGCAAATTGTTCCCAAGTTCTGTTTCTACTGTTTGAATTTTTTTTTTAATCAACTGAAAGAACTGTGAAGCTAAACCTCGCAATTACACAGAATTTACAGCACAGAAACAGGCCATTCGGCCCAACTGGTCTATGCTGGTGTTTATGCTCCACACGAGCCTCCTCTCACTCTACTTCATCCAATCCTATCTGCATATCCTATTCCTTTCTCCCTCATGTACTTATCCAGCTTCCCCTTAAATGCCTCGATGCTATTCGCCTCAACCACTCCCTGTGGCAGCGAGTTTCACATTCTCACCACTCTCTGGGTAAAGAAGTTTCTCCTGAATTCCCTATTGGATTTATTAGTGACTACCTTATATTCATGGCCTCTAGTTTTAGTCTTCCCCACATGTGGAAACATCTTCTCTACATCTACCCTATTGAACCCCTTCATACTTTTAAAGACTAAATTTTACACAGGATTCCGTTCCCTTCCCCCTACGCTCAATTGGACCCGTAAGGCTACAAGTTTTACCCTCTTGGTTCAGTTGATAGCTCCTTTAGAAGGTTGTGGGTTCGAGCCCCACTCTGGATTTGAGCTCATGATCTTGGCTGCCCCTCCAGTGCAGTACTGCGGGAGTGCTGCATCGTCAGAGATGCCGTCTCTCAGTTAAACCGAGGCCTGATCGGGTGGACCTTTTTTCCAAGAAGAACAGGGAGTTCCTCTGGTATCCTGACCAACATTCACCCCCCCCCCCCGCAAATCAACAGCACGAGAAAAAACGATGAACTGTTCATTCGCTGTTTGTTGGACCTTGCTGTGTGCAAATGTTTTTAAGTTATCTGGTTTTGGGACAGGGGCAACGCTGGCAAGGCCTATAGGGTAAGGTATTGGCCAAGGCAGGTGGATGGAGTTGGGATACAGATGATCTCATTGAATTGTGGAACAGGCTTGATGAGCTGAATGGTCGTCTCCTCTTCCTGTGTTCCTAATTTGCTGCTCATCCCTAGTTGCCCTGTAGGGGGTGATAGAATTTTTACAAGGACGATACCAGAACTGAGCGGTTATACCCATCAGGAAAGATTGAACAGACTGAGGGGTGACCTAATAGAGGTCTTTAAAAATTATGAAAGGGTTTGATGGGGTAGGTGTAGAGAGCATTTTTCCACTTATGGGTAGACCAATACTAGGGGCCATAAATACCAGATAGTCATTAATAAATCCAATAGGGAATTCAGGAGAAACTTCTTTACCCAGAGAGTGGTGAGAATGCGGAACTTCTATCTACATGGAGTAATTGAGGTGAATTGCATAGATGCATTTAAGGGGAAGCTAGATCAACACTGAGGGAGAATGGAGTAGAAGGATATGCCGATGGGGTGAGATGAAGAGGAGTATGAGGAGGCTCATGTGGAGCATAAACACCAGCATGGATTGGTTGGGCCGATGGCCTGTTTCTGTGCTGTAAATTCTATGTAATTGGGCTAGGAATGGAGGGGGGGGAGCAAACTGCGGCCCTGGTTCCTGATTGCTCTTCAAGGGCTCCTTTAGTGAAAGCGGATGTGCGAGTAGTGGGGGAGGACTGGATTGGGTTTGGCTCGGATGCTCCCGCAATTGGAACACTCATCTGCCGGCACTCGCTGCTCCTTTTCCATGGCTCGCGCATGAGAGAAAGGCCTTCAAACCCGTAACTCGGCATGCGTCAGTGTCTGCAGCAAATGGAGGGATAGCCTCACACAGGACCACGGAGAACGCAGTCCGAGAGGAACTGGTTTAACTTTAGCTTCGTTAGTTGCTTGTTGCCAACTGAAACGCAAGCATCAAGCATGTACAATAAACAATTTGGAAAATGTTAAAAATTCCCTAGCTTTATATCACCACATGGAAAACAATAGATTGAAAAATATCACTGATGTTCAAACATATCAATTCTCAGATTTAATCATCTTGTCTGTGAGATAAATACAAATCCCAGTGCAAACAGACTGCTCAAATTGTACATGTTTGCGGTGAAACTGTGTTAACAGAATTAGCACGTTCAACGGTGATTTATAATGACTGCCTTTTGTTTATTTACAGCCTATTAACAATGCTGATTTCATTGTTCCTGTTGAGATAGATGGGACTGTTCACCAGGTAAGAAATCTTACTGTAAACGACGCATCCTTAATTACACAAAAGGGTCAAAGTTCAGAGGGGCAAGTGCTGCATGTTGGATCAAGCTGGTGTCATGTTGAGAAACCGAGCTGTTTACACAAGCACACAAGCCGAGTGATGCGGAAGTGGCATTGCCGAATCACGAGTGACCAAAGAATTGAGGGGGCGCAGAGGGTTTAATTGTAGAGGCGGGAAACCTGTGTAATGAAATAACAAAAAAAAATTGTCAGTGAAGGTGGTTACAAATTACAACGGTCCCGTGTTTGTGCATTTTATTTAGATTGGAATAGGGATTGCTCACTTTCGGTACATAATTGTTCAGAAAATGGCAGAACTGTGCAGGAAATTCGAAATCTGAAGCAAGCTCTATTTGAGAGGCTGGGAGGGGCACACCTGTGGTTGCTGGTGTTGTGTGGCTGGTTAGTAAGAGTGCAGGCTGGCTGTTGATTCTCTCTCTCTCTCTCTCTCTCTCTCTCTCTCTCTCGCCACCGCCACCAGGCATCTCGCCTCTGCTTCATAACTGGCAATCAGGCTGTGATTAGACTCAACCACGCACAATGGCGCACTACTCGGGCAAGAGCACTTACTGCAGTGACTATCTGGGATTAGATCGACAACAACAACTTGCAGTTATATAGCGCCTTTAACGCAGTAAAACGTCCCAAGGCGCTTCAGAGGAGCGTTAGCAAAAATAAATTTGACACCAAGCCACAAGAAGAAACATTAGGATAGCTTGGTCAAAAGGAGCATCTTAAAGGAGGAGAGCGAGGCGAAAGGTTTAGGGAGGGTGAAGGCACGACCGCCAATGGGGGAGCGATTAAAATCGGGGGTGCGCAAGAGGCCAGAATTGGAGGAACGCAGAGTTCTTGGAGGGTTGTAGGGCTGTAGTAGGTTACAGAGATGGGGAGGGGCGAGGCCATGGAAGGATTTGAAAATAATAAGAATTTTAAAATCGAGGTGTTGCCGGATCGGGAGCCAATGCAGGTCAGCGAGCACAGGGGTGATGGGTGAACGGGACTTGGTGCGAGTTAGGATACGGGCAGTAGAGTTTTGGATAAGCTCAATTTTATGGAGGGAAGAAGATGGGAGGCCGGCCAGGAAAACATTGGAATAATCGAGTCTGAAGGTAACAAAGGCATGGATGAAGGTTGCAGCAGCAGATGAGCTGAGGCGGAGGGGTGATATTACGGAGATGGTAGGCAGTCTTGGTGATGGAGCTGATATCGCTTCAGATACTGCGCAGCACACCAAGGCCCCGTTAACATTATTAAACTGCTTTGAATGATATAATGTAAGCTCAGTTACTGAGGGACCACACTAGGCTCTGAGCAAAGGAGCTCGTTTATACTAACCACCGCCTCGTAAATCTAATATAAAACAAAATTAGTGTGTTCTCTACATCCAAATGCCTTGGCTGCTGTTGAATTCGTTTTTCAGTCCATGTAAGTCAGTAAGAATTTTTAGCTTGTATTTAGTTCAGACTTGATTTAATGCAAGGCACTGAAGTACATTGCGGTAGATGTGATCTCGGGATTGATTTTTAACTCCCGGGTGGGAACGCAGACTAGTGCGCAGCCGGCCTGTCCAGGAGCTAGGCCTCGGTTACGTTCTGCTGGACGGATTCCCGCCCGAACCCGGCGGGAATGACGAGGAGGTGGGCATGAGCGGGATTTCAGGAGGCAACTGTGGGGACCCGAGGGAACGGACTCCAGCATAAGATAAAGTGGGGGGGGTGGGGGGGTTGCGCTTCTGAGGCGATCGCAGTTGGGGGAGGGGAGGGAATTCCACGGTGTCCTTGTGCCGCTCAGAGGAGCACTCCTCTTCCTCCTGGCCTACAAGGAGACCAAACAAAAACCTTCCTCTTCTGGCCCCGGCTGCTGTGCCTGACCGGTTTGGCTTCCTCACACAGGCCTGAGGTTAATATTGCTGTTGGGCCCGGACCTGTAGCTTTGGGCGGGTGTACCTGGAGCATGCAGTTTAAAATTGCATTAGGCGGGAAGCTAGCAGGTTAATTATCCCGCACCATTTTAACTGCCCCCACTCCGTTTCTCCTGGGCGGGGAGGGGGTGGTTAGAATTCCCCTCCATATATATTCTATATACCTTGGGTACATACATTGCTGAACTACATCTGGATTGTTACCAGCAGCTGAGCAGCAATATGACTGAGGATCAAGTATAGATTACTTAGCTACAGGATAGTAATGGAGCAATGCGAGGCCTGCAGTATTTTTAGAATAATTGTTCCTTTTGCTGTGAAATAAAATAGCTCAGGCTTAATCTGTGACTGAATATGCAGCAAAACACAGTCGCTGTACTCAGCCATAAGTACAAAGTTGGTGAGTCAAATTTCAACCGGAGTACATCGTAGAGGTCAGATGCCTGACAGTTGGCATGGTGCACTGGGTTCTGAAATTAATGTTTCTCTGCTGGTACTTGGGTTTGACTGTAGCCCAGACCAGTCCTCTGCTGTCTGTAATGGTCCCAGATGAAACGAGTTTAGCCTCCCCAGTTTCTAATGGTTCACAGCTCAAAACTCTGCAAACGCACTTGAGCACCAGTATGTACTAAATCTGCTGATCTCACTGGATGGAAACCGATGCAGAAAAGGCTGTTCTTGCGTTGTGTTCAGTACACAGTGCTGGGGCTGTGCTTCAGTTTGGATCCAGTCTGTGCTATGTTTTGTGCACAGGGATGTGATGCTGACAGTCTGTGTCAGTGTTCCATTCCCTTGCGCTGACGTCTCTCACTTGGAGCAAAAAGAATTCACCTGGTTTTGTTTAAACAGAAATATTTGAAGAAAGTGTGAAATGAGAGGGGTTTGGATGAGAACACCCTTCAGCCTATCGATCCAAAATGTCAACCCTGCTATTTCCCCATGACCGAATCCAGCTGTTCCTTAAATTAGCTCAATGCCCTTGCCTCAGCCATCCTTCCTTACAGCTATTGGTCACTGTGTAAAGAACACATCTGTCCTAAGTGTGCCCTTCACAACTACTAACCTGTGCCACCTTATCCTGCTGCCCGACCCTATCCACAAGTATTGCTCGAGTTTATATACATCTCCAGAAGGTCCCCTCTGGGATGTTTCTCTTTGAAGCTGAACTTATCAAGTTGTTCCTTGATATACTAAATGTATGGGAGGGCAGATATCCAAGCGTTTCAGCATCAAGTAAAGTTTTAGTGACTGGACAGTTTTCTGTAGTCTGCCAATTCACAATGATTGGCAGCTGGGGGGTGGGATATACTCGAGCCACCTCAGTAGGCCACACCAATGGACTGCAGTTGGGGGGAATCCCAGGAGTTTACACAAGTTGACCAGCTCCTTTATGAAGCAGTTAATCAACGGATGGGAGTCAATTCACATGACTGTTATTTGTACGGAGAGGAGGAAAGTTTTTCCTACCTCTAGACTTAAGAGGACTTGAGTATTAAGCTAACAAGCCTTGAGCAAGATTGAGGAAGGATACTATCCCCGCCACAAACTCCGTTCCCTAGCCACTGACTCCATCCCTCTCCCTAACATCTGTCTGAGGCTGAACCACACTGTTCGCAACCTTGGTGTCATATTTAACCCTGAAATGAGCTTCCGACCACATATCCGCAGCATAACAAAGACCGCCTACTTCCACCTCCATAACATCGCCCGTCTCTGCCCCTGCCTCAGCTCATCCGCTGCTGAAACCCTCATCCATGCCTTTGTTACCTCGAGACTTGACTATTCCAACGCACTCCTGGCTGGCCTCCCACATTCCACCCTACGTAAACTTGAGGTCATCCAAAACTCAGCTGCCCGTGTCCAAACTCGCACCAAGTCCTGTTCGTCCATCACCCCTGTGCTCGCTGACCTACATTGACTCCCAGTTAAGCAGCACCTCGATTTCAAAATTCTCATCCTTGTTTTCAAATCCCTCCATGGCCTCGCCCCTCCCTATCTCTGTAATCTCCTCCAGCCCCCCCCACCTCTCCGCCTCGCTACCTCTCTTTCCTCCTTTAAGACGCTCCTTAAAACCTACCTCTTTGACCAAGCTTTTGGTCACCTGCCCTAATTTATCCTTATGTGGCTCGGTGTCAAATTTTTTGACTTAAAATACTCCTGTGCAGCGCCTTGGGACGTTTTACTATGTTAAAGGTGCTATATAAGCACGTTGATGTTGTAGCAAGGTATTGTTAATATGGCTATCAGCTCATTATTAAACTAATGAGGGAACACAAGTACAAAATGCCCTCATTTACAAATCCTTCCACTGTCACACACCTTCCTACTGGGATGATTTCCTCCAACCAAGTGTCCCAGTCTGTGCCCTTCGCTCCTCTGACTCTGGTTCGCTCCTCTGACTCTGGTTTGCTGTTTGTACCTCACTCCTTCTGCTCTGCCATTAGTGGTCCATCTTTCAGTCACAATGCCAATGCCCTCTGAAACTCTTCATCCAAATCATTCTGCCCTGCCACTTCAAAAATGCCTCATCGTTTTGTTTGTGCTTTAGGTGCTTACAGCCTTCTTTCTCATTAATTGCCTTGAGATGTTCTTGTACATGGAGATGCTATACCAATAGAAGTTGTTACTATCGGGACTTTTGATTTCAACATATGGGCACTCATCACCCTCCCAAGGTTCGCCATCCTTCATGTGTGAGCCTAGAGACCGAGTGTCAGCAGCTGAGCTCGATCCTCCCCTTACCTGATGTCCGCACATGTGAACGTCCAGCAGACGTTATCGAATAATGATCAGGAGCGGGAATCCTGTCCATTTTCCCCTCCGAGGTAGCACTTGACTGCTGCTCACTTGAGATCAGCCAACTCACCATAGACTGAGGATCGCCCTGGTCTGTGTGCAATACTTTTTAAGAAAAGGAAGTCAACTTGCAGAATGCCGAGTACCACTGTAAAAATAAACGTTCCATTAAGCCCCTTAAACCTGTTCAATTAGATCATAGATGATCTGTATCTTAACTCCGTTTACCCGCCTTGGTTCTGTAACCCTTGATACCCTTGTCTAACGAAAATCTTATCGATCTCAGTTTTTGACATTTTTAATTGACCCCCAGCCTCAACAGCTTTTTGAGGGAGAGTTTTCCAGATTTCCACTACCCTTTCTGTGAAGAAGTCCTTCAGACATCACCCCTGAACGGCCCAGCTCTAATTTTAAGGTTATGCCCCCTTGTATATTTTTTGCATATCTGTCTGTGGGTGCCAGATCGAAACAGTGCTACGGTTTAAAGCATTACACTGGCTGTGATACTCAGGATGTTGGAGTCTGTCGGTGCTGAAAATGCCCGACGGCAGATGATGTCTCCCATCGAAGGACGTATGATCAGGCTGAGACCTGGTTCAAGTAATCCAGGATAGGCTGTGTAGCTTCTAGTTGGCCTATTCTTGATTACTTGCACTAGGGGGCAGTCACGGTGCACAGAATGGAGCCTGCATCTGAAGGCAGAAGAACATAATTGACTGCAGGAAGCACGAGTTGAGTTGTGAGTTAATGATGTGAAGAAAATTCTGAAGTTTTAAAATTTTATGTTTTACTTTCCCTCTAAGGAAAGAAAACACAAGGTATTTACGAACCGGAGCATACTACTAACCACTGTTGGACTTTATTAGGGACTGCCGAATGTTAGAAGGATTAATGCTGCTGGTCTGTGTGTGTGTGTGTGTGTTGGGGTGATGGGGCTGTTCCTCTGTGCTATGTGTACCTAAATTACAATCTTCACTAAAACAGATTATCTAGTCATTATTTCATTGCTGTTTGTGGGACCTTGCTGTGCACAAATTCCCTACATTACAGCAGTAACTACACTTCACAATTACTGTGGCTGTAAAACGCTATGGCCATGGGACATCCTGAAGTTGTAATAAGCATTTTTCTCACCAAAGTTTGGAACGTAGTTACCATCCTCTCTACGGGAGTAAGTTAGATTACACAGAGCATCACATTCTTTATTTTTTGTCAGCTGTCTGGGTTCTGGGTTTCTTTTGAGGCTTCTCAGGAAACTTGCGTGTCGTCACCAGATGGTGAATCTCCATGAAATATAGTTCTAGGCTCACTCGTTCAGGCCAAGCATAGAAAAGCAAAGCTGTGTCTTTAGGTTATTTGCAACATCAGTCACCAGTCATTTACTCCCTAGACAGTCACATGGAGAGCAAGTAAAGCAGGCAATAACAAACGAGATGTGCAGTACATCAAAACAAACTAAGTGCCTACATAGTTGGGTCAGCATGTCGGCACCAACATTTGTCTCGGGCGTTAAATACTGTGCAGAATTCAGTAGTGCATTCACAGTCGCTGACTCTCATGATGACTGTATAAAATACTTGTTGCCTAATCATGACATTGTGACTAGCCAAAATGCATTTGATTCACAAAACGTAAGGAAGAGTTGCATTATTAATAGCAAGATAGACGAGCACAGCAAGCCTAAGAAATGTAGCAATACATCACAGAACACGCATCAAAACACTGGCACTGTGGTGTGCTGAGGGCGAGACTTCAGTGTACACCAGGGACTGGTCTTTGTTGGACGAACATGAAATATCTTGAAGGGAGCTTGGCTTTGTGCTCTCCTCGCCCTACTGAGTAAACTATCTCCAGCTGCGCGTGCATGCTTCCTGTCCACATCATTTCATTGGGAGTGCCTTCCTGTAAGAAAATCCAAAGACTTCAATTGAGGCTTCTAGAAAACATTGGGGGAATCCAGCATCATTTCACAGATGGTATGCCAGGGAATCACATCTGACTCCCTGTAGAAGGTGGAATCAATGAGAGCCATGCTTCTATCTATATCAGGGCCTAACCACCAGAAACTGAGGGGTTCACGTCAGAATGTCCCCCATCTACATACTGGGATCATGAAAAAGACTCCGCAAGTAGAAAGATAGTGATGAACTGCTCAAGGGTTCATTTACCAAAGATATAATGTACTGAGGCACTTAACACAAGAGGTGTCCACATCTTAAATTTACTAGCTTCAAAGGTCCTGACACCAAAGTGAACCCCTCCTCTGGATTTTACACAGACAACAGTAGGTGGTTTTCATGCGATGCCTCATGGCCACATTTCTATAGACCATGGGCCAGAAATTCGGTTTTCCGGCTTCCTGCGGGTGCAAGCATCGCGCGCGTACTTACATACCGCGCCTGCTGTTGTGTTTTGGGCCCACAAGAACTTCAGCTCCTGGGCCTCCGGCAGCTGCCGGCGCGCAGTGCTTGCGTATCCCAGGGGCGCAGTTAGTTCGAAGCGTCCCCTGGGATCACGTGGGCCATGGAGAGTCAATCCTAGCAGGCCATTTTCATTCATAGATTTGACAGGAAGACCTGTCAAATCTATGAATTGAAATCGGCCCCAAAACAACACTTAAACTTCAAATAAAAAAAAAAATCACATTTTTAAAATAACTATAAGTTAAATAAATTAACTACTTTAAACAAAAATTTAAATTTTTGAAAAAATTAAAATACTTTTTAACGGTGCTAAAAATAAACTTAGCTTTCTTTAAAGTATCTAAAAAAAGATAAACCTGTTGAAAAAATTTTTAAACTGTAATTAATTAACCGCTTACCTTGTTGAAAACGGGTCTTGCGCCTCCTTTTTAAAAGCGCAGCTTCTTCCATACTTACCTTCCCGGAGAAACCTGAAAAAAAAACTGAAGTTCGCTGCGTGCGCGCAGCCTCTCCCGCGCACGCGGTTCACCTCTGAACCCCTCCCTTCACGAGACCGGAAGTTCCGGTTTCCCGTGCATGCAGGACACCGGCACTTCAAGTGGCCTTACGGGTGAGTACACAGCGCGTACTCACCCGACAAGCACCGAATTTCTGGGCCCATGTCTACAAAGGCCTCGGCCAACTTCTGAAAATGACCAATACCTAACCCTAAATTAGACTGAGTAAAGAGTCTGTGCCATTCAGCGCAATCCTTAATAGCATGCCAGCTACAGACTTGACTGTTCTACTTCAGACCCTCTCAGGCCGTGCAAAATCCACCACCCATTAGATGACCCTCGAGCCTCGCCAATCAAGATTCCAAACCTCTATGTGCTTTGGCCAAGGAATTTGCCAACAAGGGGTTAATTGGGTTGGGATGGCATGCTACCAGGGAGAATGGGGGAAGGTTTTGTTCACCAAAGGGCCACTCTGCTCCAGACAGATGCTAAAGCCGATCACGGTATTTTTCAAAGCCACTGATCGAAAACTAAGTGCACCCCTTATACGTCTCCTGAGCTCTGCGGTGAGATCCATACAGCTGTGTTTAGCATTACTCCATAAGAACATAAGATATAGGAGCCTGCTCCGCCATTCAGCAAGATCATGGCTGATCATCTACCTCAACTCCACCTTCCCGTACTATCCCCATATCCCTTAATTCCCTTCGTTCCCAAAAAATGATCGACCTCTGACTTTTGAATATACTCAACAACTGAACATCCACAGCTCTCTGGCATAGAGAATTCCAAAGATTCACAACCCTTTGAGTGAAGAAATTTCTCCTCATCTCAGTCCTAAATGACCGACCCCTTATTCTGAGAGGGTGACCCCGTGTTCTAGATTCCCCAGCCAGGGGAAACATTTCCCAGCATTAACCCTGTCAAGCCCCTTAAGAATTTTATATGTTTCAATTGGATCACCTCTCATTCTTCTAAACTCTGGGGAATATAGGCCTAGTGTACTCAATCTCTCCTCATAGGGCAATCCCCTCAACCCAGGAACCAGTCTAGTGAACCTTCGTTGCACTCCCTCTAAGGCAAATATATCCTTCCTTAGGTAAGGAGACCAGGACTGTACACAGTACTCCAGGTGTGGCCTCACCAATGCCCTATATAATTGTAGTAAGACTTCTTTACTCTTCTACTCTAATCCCTTTGCAACAAAAGCTAACATACCATTTGCTTTCCTAATTGCTTGCTGTACCTGCATGTTAACTTTCTGTGATTCATGTACAAGGGCACCCAGGTCCCTCTGAGTGCAAACATTTCCCAGTCTCTCACCATTCAAAAAAAAATTCTGCTTTTTTGTTTTTCGTACCAAAGTGGATAACTTCACAATTCCCTACATTGTATTCCATTTGCCATGTTCTTGCCCACTCAGTCAACCTGTCTATATATCTCTCTGCAGCAACTTTGCGTCCTCCTCACAGCTTACTTTTCCACCTAACTTTGTATCATCAGCAAACTTGGATACTTCATCTAAGTCACTAATATAGATTGTAAATAGCTGAGGCCCAAGCACTGATCCTTGTCGTACCCCGCTAGTTACAGCCTGCCAAGCCGAAAAAGTCCCGTTTATTCCTACTCTCTGTTTTCTGTCCATTAACCAATCCTCAGTCCATGCTAATATATTACCCCCAATCCCATGAGTCCTAATTTTGTGTGATAACCTCTTGTGTGGCACCTTATCAAATGCTTTTTGAAAATCCGAATACACTACATCCACTGGTTCCCCCTTATCCATCCTACTAGTTACATCTTCAAAAAACTCTAACAGATTTGTCAAACACGATTTCCTTTTCATAAAACCATGTTGACACTGCCTAATCATATTACGATTTTCTAAGTGCCCTGTTACCACATCCCTAATAATAGATTCTAGCATTTTGCCTACTAATGTCAGGCTAACTGGCCTATAGTTCCCTGTTTTTTCTCTTCCTCCTTTCTTAAATAGCGGGGTTATGTTTGCTACGTTCCAATCTTTGGGCACTGTTCTAGAATCTAGGGAATTCTGGAAGATTAATACCAGTGCATCCACTATCTCTGCAGCTACCAGTGAAAACTGCAGCAGTTTTTGTTGTGATTACCTTCTGACAGGAAAGTTATTTTTAAGAAACAGGCAGAAGAAAGAAAGACTTGCATTTATACAGCGCCTTTCACGACCACCAGCCGTCCCAAAGCGCTTTACAACCAATGAAGTACTTTTGAAGCGTAGTCACTGTTGCAATGTAGGAAAAGAACTGTTGGAATATTAAGAAAATAACTAGCTGAATATGTGAGCTAGGAACGGGTGGCTTTAAACAGCAAGTTTCCCGTTAGGAGCCTCCTTGCTCAGCTTATGTAGTGGCAAAGCCTGGTTCAGTGGCTGGCTTTTTGTGGCCTAGAGTAGCCCTTTGCTTTCAGTTGATTTCCACAGTTAGCAGCTCCAGCCAGGTGTCCTACCGTGGACCCAGTATTCCTCTCCCACTCTGGGACCTGCGTGTGGACCACCACAGAATGTTGTGGCTGTGTGAGGAAAATGTTACTGCAGGCACATGGGTCTCAGAGACTTCTGCTGTCCAATTGACTAGCACCCCTCCAAGATTTAATGGGTTGGTGAGACTGCACCTGTTGCAGAAACCTTTAATGGTGAGCTGCACTGTCAATTAAGATAGACAAATTAATAGCAACTGGGGCAATAGAAATAGTTCACCACCGTTAACAGAGTTCCTATTATAAATGGTTTGTCATCCCCAAAAGGAAGAACTTGCTTTGAATTAGATCTAAGGGTTCTAAACTAATTCCTGAAATGGAGGGAATTCAAAATGGTCACACTACATCAATTTATTAAGACAATGTATTTGAGGACTAGTTAGCTGCTATAGACCTAAAGGATGTTTTCTTCTATATCACTAGCGGGGACAGTCATGGATCAATAACTTAAGCAATAGCTACCTTTGTCGTTTCCAAAGTCTGTCTGTTGTTTCTGTTCGAGCACCAGTACGTCAGCTGGACCTGCTCAGTCTGTGGCATCTTTTAATAGAGCTTCCCTCTCCTAACCACCAAGAATTGACCAGGCCTCATTCCTGGACCTTGTATGGTGGCCACCAAGCGATAGCGTGCTATGGAGCAATCTCCATTGACGGTCGACGAGGCAGGCCGACAATTGAGCAGTCAACCTGGCCTGTCAATCAATTGATAGAAAGGTCAACTCCAGAACACTTCCAGATAGGTTCAGATAGGACAGGCCAGTATGTGAGACAGTACTGTAGCGATCCACGACATCAACGAGCAGAGGGAGGGTAATGCTCCCATTCCATCTTTCAGGATGAGGTTCCACTGGTGTCTAGATCACCGGATTATTCTCTCTGCATTTAGCTGGGTACATACAATAGTGGCAGACTGTCATCTCACAAGTTAAAAATACATCCAAGACATTTCCAGGAAAGAGGGAGCCCCAGATAACGGTCTGTGATTATGCTCAAGAACATGTTAGCCTGGACATTGGATAGTTTCTCCTTTTCCTGGGCACAAAGGTTTCTTTGCGTTCAAAAGATATGAGCAAACCGAATGAAAGGAATACCGATAACCCCTTATTTGCCCTTCAAACTGTGGTCGAACTCCACGACAATGAGGAAGAGGCAGGATCCCACTACCTCATAGCAGGGGTCCCCTCGCAACAATTGGGGTTTCAATATTGTATCTGGGCATTGAGACATTCCAATTTTCAATCTGGTTTTTGAAAGTTAGTGATTAGGTCAGGGTCTCCTGTTGCTGGTGGTAGATTTCTTGGTTGGATCAGACTTTAATCTTTAGATTTTGTGGATCATCTATTAGTGTGTAGCCTTGTGCAACGTATTTAGATACTGTGCCCAGTTAGGCCTTCACTAGTTTCCATTTGGTACCTTAATTTACTTCTTCACAAGCAGAGCTTCAGCTCAGTCAGTCAGCTGCAACCCCTCATTGTATACCGTCTATATTTGCGTTGGCATTTTGACAGGGCCATCTTTAGGACACTCCATGTTTTCAGAATCGGAGAAGTGTCTAATACATTCGGCTCGTTGGGCCTTGCCAGCTCTCTGAAAGAGCTTGAGGTTGCTTTCCAGTTTTGTTTGGAGAAATAAGTTGGCCCATCTTCTATCTGCCACCACAGTAGTTCGAATGGGAACAACGTTTCCACTGTGTACATGTTCACAGAGCCGCAAGCTATTTTTTAATCTTACAATTTAGCAGTCATAAAATGTAATTTGTTTCCTATGATGGAGGAACCCAAGATCAACAGTTAACTAAGCAGTCGCTAGCCGAATGGATGGTTGAATGCATCCTGAATGTCTACACATCATTCAGAGAAGAAACCCAGGGAACGGGCCGAGTCATTTTACCTGGTCCACAGCTGCTTCCAGCTGATGGATATTCACAGCTGCCTCATGGAACAAATGATGAGAATTGTTAGAATCATACAGGTACAGAAGGAGGCCATTCAGGCCTGATGCTGCTCAGTCCACCGGCACCTCGCCTCTCAACGAGAGCGAGAGAGAGCTGCTGCCTCGTACCCAATGCGACCCTGGCCATCACTTTCCCTCTGGTTTCCTGCCCCTCACTGTGGTGAAACCTTGTGCTGCCTCCCCACAGCGGCAGAGGCTAAGAGCTCGGCAGAGCGACCCCCGTCCCACCACGCGCACGCTGCTGCTCAGGAGGACGGTATAGAGCCCCAACACTTACACATGTTGCATTCATTCTGCTATTACGCCTGTCTACCAGATTATCCCAAAATAAAACTGAAGAAAGCATCAAACCTATTAGCTTTTGGAAAACATTCTACAGATTGTAAGCAGGCAAGAAAGTGCGCAAGAGGATCTGGTGGTGTTTGTTGCAACTTTTAAGATGAATGGATAAAACAGAATAAGGCTGATTTGTTTGTTGAGTCCTTGACCCAACTGTTGTCTGCATTTACAGGTTTATGTATTGAAAAGGCCGCACGTTGACCTATTTCTGCAAAAGATGGGGCAGCTCTTTGAATGTGTTCTCTTTACAGCCAGTCTAGCCAAGGTAAGCATGCAGTGAAACCGAAGTATTATAACCGTCGGTTTGCATTTGTATGACTCAGTCGCCGGGAAACTAATAGGTTGTTTAACATATTTATGAATTATTTTTTTTTAATTGCAAAGTTAATTTTTTTGCTGTTTTAACCTTTTTCCACTTGTTTGTTTCTATTCTCCGTGTGTGTGTGTTTTTTTTTTCTTGCTGTTGTCTGATGGCTATAGCACGGGTAAGTCCCTTCCCCGCCCATGGCAATACGGCTACCTGGGTCCTTGGCTTCGCCCGTGTGGCCTTTTCAAGAGCCTTGTGTGTTGCCATGACTGCACTAGAAGTAGTGGATGTCTTTTTTTAGCAGCACCTGTTCACGGCCACATAATTAGTTTCCCCAGTCCCATCCGCCGGTTCGGTTCTCTAGAATTGCAGGAGTACAGAGGAAAACACATGCACTGTAACTACAAAGCCCATGCATTTAGGGAAATACTCGGTGCTTCCCAATCCCCCTCTCCTCCCATCCCCTGCTTGTATTTTAAATATGTGCACATATCCAGAGATGCCTTCGATGCGTTATGTTTGCCGTGCAATGGTAGAATGGCCGGATATTTCACCAGTGCAGCCACACAGAGGGTGCTCACTGCAGCTTAGCTAACCGTAGCTCTGCCGAAGCTCCCTGTAGTCTTACCAGAAAATTGCCACTCTCTTTGCACGCGCCAGAACACCACATTTGATATTCATCCCGTGCCATCCTCGCCAGCTTATGTTCGAGAGTCCAGAACTAGGGGCCATAAATATAAGATCGTCACTAATAAATCCAGTAGGAAATTCTGGAGAAACATTTTTACCCAGAAGAGTGGTGAGAATGTGGAACTCACTGCCAACGTTCCCGCTAAGCCGCGCGGCCGCCCACCGACCTTTACATGGGAGTAACCACGCATGCGTGAAAATTTGAATGGGCCATGCACCAAAAAAAAAACACGAGGGAAAATTGCTCGCTACCGCAGGGAGTAGTTGAGGTGAATAGCGTAGATGCATTTAACTAGAAGCTAGATAAACACATGAGGGAGAAAGGAATAGAAAGGCATGTTGATGGGGTGAGATGAAGATAGGTTGGGAGGAGGCTCGTGTGGAGCATAAACACCGGCCTCCACCATTTGGGCCGAATGGCCTGTTTCTGTGCTGTAAATTCTATGTAAGATGCACCACCATCATCATCATCATCATCATGTTGAGAGTGGAGTCACTGTTCACAGCTGTTTCATTCACGTCACCGTACGTAAGCTGTTCCCTGTTTGCCCTTGCCAAAGTAAAACTTGCAATGTTCTGGCTGTGCCACATACCTTCAGGTTCCTCGCCTCCCGCCGACTTTATTACCTTTTCACCGATATTGTGCGACTCGCTCCATTTTCAACGCACCTGTTAACTAGCGTTGGGAGAAGTCCCAAACTTATTTAAGGGGTACAAGCATTATAACAAATGTCAGGCCGTGGATTTAATAAACTGGGTTCAATCTCTGGTTCTGCTGGAACCTTTCCCCCCCCCCCCCCCTTGGTCCCATTCATTTCAGGAGGGGTGGGGGGGGGGGGGGGGGGGCGGAAATACTGAGCAGGATACTGGGTGTGTGTAGAAGCATTCTACACTGTGCACATAGCAAGTAATCATCCCGAAAATTCACAGGAGACATGGCTGAAACACTGAGAAACTAGGCCATGTTGTAGCATTGAATTCGATGCTTTCTTTGCTCTTTCCACTAGGGGTCAATGTTGACTTTGACACCGAGGCTGATGTCACAGAATTCTGCCCTTCAGATAGCGGACACACTTTGTGATCACTGATTTAATGCTGAGTGTATCATCAGAAGAGATTCTATCATAGAAGATAGGAGCAGGAGTAGGCCATTCGGCCCCTCTAGCCTGCTCCGCCATTCAATGCGATCATGGCTGATCATCCAAATTCAGTACCCTGTCCCTGCTTTCTCCCCATATCCCTTGATCCCTTTAGCCTTAAGAAATATATAGATCATCTCCAATTCGATTATTTAATGTTTATAGTGTATTTTACAACAGTGAAGATCTGCTCATTACTGTCAGCCCTTTATTATCTGGGCAGAGGAAAACATGATGATCAAAAGGATAAGAACACAAAATCTGGAGCGAGGAAAAAGCCCATCAGCCCACTCCATCCCAAGCCCACGCTCAGATATTCTCCCAGCTGTTGATCCCATTGGTCTCAGTTCTTCAAAAGGAAAAATTTGCAGAGCTACGAGGAAAGAGTGGGCGTGTGGGACTAATTGGATAGCTCTTTCAAAGAGCCGGAACAGACACGATGGGCCGAATGGCCTCCGTCTGTGCTGTAAGATTCTCCAACCTCCCTGCAAAAATTAAAATCATGGCAGCGTTATTAATATCTCAATATAACCCTCAATACTCCTCTCAATCCAGCTCCCTTTTGAAGGCGTCAATTGACAGCTACTTTTTGGGAGTCTGCTTCACATGCGCTTTATCTCACTTCTAACCCTGCCCGAGGCTTGTGAATTTGATGGGAGAGCGTAGTTTTAGTACCCGAAGGAAACGGAACATTGGGATTCTATCTCGTATCAATTTGTATAAGCCTGTCAACCCATTCACCAATAAGACCAATCAGGACATTAAAGCCAATTATCGAACAAACCATCTTTGTTAAAAAGAGAAAATTTTGTTGTTTTTGACTAAGCGCGCATGTTTTGCAGCTGAACAGATTAACTCCCCCTCCAACTAGAAATGGGTTTGTGGTGTGAGACCCCTTTTTTTTTTTACTGCGAATGTTTCGAAGCGTGTTTCGTCAGTCTCTGGGATCTAACTTGTTTTGTTCTTCTCGCCTTCTCGAAGTATGCAGATCCCGTGGCAGACTTGCTGGATCGCTGGGGCGTGTTCAGGGCCAGGCTCTTCAGAGAATCGTGCGTTTTCCACAGAGGAAACTACGTGAAAGATCTCAGTCGGCTAGGGAGGGACTTGAGCAAGGTCATTATAGTGGATAACTCGCCGGCATCCTACATCTTCCATCCTGAAAACGCAGTGAGTATTCCTCTCCGCTCGTTAACGAAACGTGTTTCATTTCTAAGTTGGTCCTTTTCTTTTTGCAGAGGGCTTAAGTAAAACGCATCCTCCTTCACGCCGTGGCAGCAGCTCGCTGCACTCGCAGATAAATCACGAAGGAATTGTTCACGCAGGCTTCCTCCTCGCCACACTTCCAGAAGTGCATCACGTTTTAACCTGGTTTTAAAAACCTAACTTACTTCAAACCATTTTTACCACCAGGAGATTAACCTTTCATTGCTGTTGTGTCAGAATTCCACGTTGGATCTCTGAGGTGTAGGCAGCTACCGCTTTCGCTATCTTCATATGGTACACATCGTTGGGATTAATTGACTGTTGCCTCACCCCCCATTCTGGAGCCCACTGTCCATTGGCAGTGCCAGCCGTGGCTCAGTTGGTAGCACTCTTGCCTCTGAGTCAGAAGGTTGTGGGTTCCAGGCCAACATTCCATCGCAGTACTGAGGGAGTGCTGCACTGTCAGAGGTGGCGTCTTTTGGATGAGACGTTAAACCGAGTCCCCTTCTACTCTCTCAGGTGGACGTAAAAAAATCCCATTGCACTATTTCGAAGAAGGGCTGGGGAATTATCCTCGGTGTCCTGGGGCCAATATTTATCCCTCAATCAACATCACTGAAACAGATTATCTGGTCATTACCACATTGCTGTTTGTGAGATCTTGCTGTATGCAAATTTGCTACATTACAACAGTGACTACACTTCAAAGGTACTTCATTGGCTGTAAAGCGCTTTGGGACGTCCTGAGGTTGTGAAAGGCGCTGTATCAATGCAAGTCATTCTTCTTTCATTGGTAGCGAGCAGTCATAGAATCATAGAATGATACAGCATAGAAAGAGACCATTCGGCCCGTCATGCCCATGCCGGCTCTTTGGTAGAGCTATCCATGAGCCCACTCTCCTGCTCTTTCCCCATAGCCCTGTATTTTCCCTTCCAATATTGATCCGATTCCTTTTTGAAAGTTACTGTTGAATCTGCTTTCACCTTTTCGGGCAGCACATTCCAGAGCATCATAACTCGCTGCAAAAAAAAAAAAATGTTCCTCTGGTTCTTTTGCCAACACCTTAAATCTGTGTCCTCCTGTTACTGACCCTTTTGCCACTGGAAACAGTTTCTCCTTATTTACTCTATCAAAACTGTTCTTGATTTTGAACACCTCTATCAACTCTTAACCTTCTACAAAGGCAAAATACTACGGGTGAAGGAAATCTGAAATATAAACAGAAAATGCTGGAAACCCTCAGTAGGTCAGGTAGCATCTGTATGGTGAGAGAAGCAGAGTTGGCATTTCAGGTCGATGACTTTCATCAGTTCCTCTTGACCTTCTCTGCTCTAAGCAGAACAACACCAGCTTCTCCAGACTCTCCACATAACTGAAGTCCCTCATCCCTGGTACCAGTCTAGCCGATAGTCCTTTCAGTAACCTCGAACAGTTCTCGGTCTGCGCGCTTGCTCTTCAGATTAGTTAATTGGCACTCAGAGTAATTTTCACGCTATCTTAGAGACACCTGAAATTCCTGAAAATGAGTGGCCCGCTCAACAGAATAGGAACAGGAGGAGGCCATTCAGCCCCTTGAGCCTGTTCTGCCTTTCAATTAGATCATGGCTAATCTATATCTTAACTCCATCCTACCCTATTAAGTCCTTTAATCATCTTCAACACCTCAGTTAGATCACCCCTTAATCTTCTATACTCAAGGGAATTACAAGCCTCGTCTATGGCTTGAGTCCAGAACCAGGGGTCACAGTCTAAGGATAAGGGTAAGCCATTTAGGACAGAAATGAGGAGGAATTTCTTCACCCAGAGGGTGGTGAACCTGTGGAATTCTCTACCACAGAAGGCAGTAGAGGCCAATTCACTAAATAGATTCAAGAAGGAGTTGGATATATTTCTTAAGGCTAAAGGGATCAAGGGATATGGAGAGAAGGCTGAATTTGGTTGATCAGCCATGATCGCATTGAATTGGCGGAGCAGGCTAGAGGGGCCGAATGGCCTACTCCTGCTCCTATCTTATATGATTCTATGCACCCTATCCTCATAATTTAACCCTTTATACCCCGGTATCATTCTGGTGTATGTGCGCAGTACCCCCTCCAAAGGCCAATATATCCTTCCTGAGGTGCGATGCCCAGAGCTGAACTCGGTGTTCCAGATTTACACAACTGTAGCATAACTTCCACCCCTGGCATTTTCATTTATGTTTTTTTTTTAAATCCCCTCGAGGCTCCTCCACACGGTTTGTAAGTGAGCCATCCTAAGTTCGGTTGCTGGCCCATGCTGAGTCAATTAATCACAGTGAGGGTGGGAGGTTAGGGTGCTACAAATGGTCTCGCCTTCTTCGGACTAAGGAGAGGAAGAGAAGAAAAAAGAATCAAGTGTGTCCCGATTGCCGTTCAGTGACGCCTGCTGGAAAGTGGGTGGGCTTCAGGCGGGGGCAGGACAGGGTTCAGCTGGGGTATCGGGGTGCTGGAACGGGGGCCTATAGAACCGCATCACAGCAGGAGAGCCAGAGACTACAGACAATGGGGCCAATTTCTCCACCACCTAGAAGGACAAGGGCAGTAGCTGCATGGGAACACTATCCACCTGCAAGTTCCCCTCCAAGTCACACACCATCCTGACTTGGAAGTATATCGCCGTTCCTTCATTGTCGCTGGGTCAAAATCCTGGAACTCCCTCCCTAACAGCACTGTGGAAGTACCTTCACCACACGACTGCAGCGGGTCAAGAAGGCGGCTCACCACCACCTTCTCGAGGGCAACTAGGGGTGGGCAGTAAATGCTGGCTTTGCCAGCGACGCCCAGATCTTGAGAATTAATTTGTTAATCTGTTTATAAAAAAAAAAAGAATTCGACACCACTGAGCTGCCTTGTCGAAGTTTTCTGTCAAGTGGAATATCCGCAGTTCGCTAATTGCAATATTTTGTCACTTCTTGTTAAAACAGGTGCCTGTGCAGTCCTGGTTCGACGACATGTCGGACACGGAGTTGTTTGATCTGATTCCATTCTTTGAAGGACTGAGTAAAGAAGAGGATGTTTACAGTATGCTGCAGAACCTCCGCGGCAGGTAGCGATTGTGCTCTGGGCGTGTCCTCCAGGCAGATTCTTTACGTTGTTCTTGCCCGATTTTTATTTCCCTACACCCCCCTCTTTTTCCCCCCCCCAACAACCCTCTCGCAGTGTTGCGTTTTTAAAAAAAAAAAGAAAGCTTCCTTCAGTTTCCCCTGCCTCGCGCACCTGTGTTTGGATCGGAACTGCAGCTTTTGGAGGAGGAGAAGGAGGAAGGTATCTTCGAACAAGAAGCACTTCAGCAGTTCCTGCCGTTAACTCACGATGGACACGATGATTGACGTTCGTTGGAGCTTTTCGAAGCCTGACGTCAGAAAGTCGCACATGACCAGACTTCGTTTAAAAGAAAGAACTATCGTTTTAAAAAAAAAAACACACAACACACGGAAAACAAAAAGAAAAATCTGCTATGGACTACAGTTTGAGTAGAAAACTTTTCCTTCTCTCTATCTACCTACCAAAAACAAGTATTTGGGCAGTTCTGTGATATTTTTAAGTATTTTTTTTCCCTCTTGTGTTTATTTTTTTGGTTCATGCTATGCAGACAGTCACTCTGATCTATAGTAGCTGACCTGATTCTGTGATCTCTCTTTTGCAGAATGAAGTGCCTTTTTGAAGAAAAAAAAATTGATAATTTTAGACGAGAAAAAAAAGCAGTTAATTTTTTTGTACACCGCATATTCCAGAGATCTTTTATCTTTTAATGACTGTATGTTTTAAAAGAAAAAAAACAAAAATTAATCTTTATGAGCACTGTTATTTATGCTGAACACGTTGAATTATAAGTGCTGGGTACAAGTCTCCAGAATCATTAAACTTTTAAATTTTACATCAATTGGCTTAACAATAGTTCATGGGCACCAAATTATAATTTTTTTAAAAAAAATTACTATTTTAAATATAGGGATGGTTTAGGGTTACCAATGTCACACTTGTCAGCAGCCATTGCAGTATGACTTGATAAGGGACAGGTCAGAAGCTGGAGTCCTTACAAGTGCCACCAGCTATTTGGGGAAAAGGCACGGTGATGCCAAACACTGATGGATATTTTGTTTCCCCTATTTCTCTCCCCACCCCCCACACACGCCATATTGTTCCCTCCTCCTTCCCCCTTTTGATCTAAGTAGAATGCTGAGAAGGTTTGCTGAAACTTGACACTCTCTTATCTGTGACTGGAATGTCGGTTTACCTAACCCCCCGCCCCCCGCTTTCAATTTCCACGACTTAACACCACAACAAGCCATGGTTGTGGGGGGGCGGTCTCACCCTGGATTCCGCTGCGGGACTGGCGTCGAACCGGTCCCGCGCGACACAGCTCGGCCACTGCGTGTTGAGGGCTGTCTGACGCTGCTCACCGCAGGCGCTGGCAATGTGCGTGGCCCAAGGGCGGCGGGAGCGGAAACCGGGCAGGGGAAGGGCAAGAGGTTTTCGCAATGGAGGTGTATCGTACAGTGGGGAATCTCGAGGGCTTTTAAGATGCAATCTTTGCGGATAACACCGCCGTTGTTTCCTGTTTGTTTCAAACCTTTTCTGCTCTCTCCATGAAGCATTTGCAATCCCAAGCAAAAGGCCGCAGTGGGAAGGGGCGAATTTATATTGTGATTCTGTCCGTCCGTATTTATATGTGACCTCAACCTTTCTGTCTGGTTCTAAAACTTACTTAAGTGGCTTGCCTTCTCTCACTGTCTTTCGCCTGATGTTGGGGGTCCCATCGGAAAACTGGGCAAACGTGGACTTTTTTGACTGTCTCACTTCACCATCTGTGAGTATTGAAGCAGCGTCTCAGTAGTCTAATGTTTTCCATTGAATTTTCAAAAGACAAGACAGGTGATTTTTATTTTTCCCTTCATAGTTCCCCCTCCTCCCCTTCCTCGTTCCCCCTCCCCCCTCCTCCTCCCCTCCTCCTCCTCCCTCCCCCCCCTTGCCCTTGCTCTTCCCTCCTTCCCCCTTCCTCGCCTTCGCTCTTCCTCCCCTCCCTCCTACCCAGACATACTCTGATTTCCGTTTGAAGGTAATTCGCTTGGGACAGGTCAGTGCAGCTGACCCGTGCACATGTCCCGACCCACTGTCACCTCAGTAAACACGAATACCTTGCTGGATTTTCACCAGACATCAGTGGAATTTCCTCTTAATGCCAGTCTTCACTGGGAGCTAACCATGTGTCTCTATATGCGCGCACACATACGCACCGAATGGTCAGTTTACAAAGTCTCTGTACTGTTGGTAGTGTCGAGTCTGTAAAAGTGACTTCCTGTCAGCAAATTGCTCTGAAAGGGATACTGGAGATGGTTGGTGTTCCCTGCAGTAGTGAAATATCAGCCAGGATATTCTTTTACAGTCGAGTCACTAACTTTGTTTATTTGGCCATTGCTTGAAGGTCCTTTGTCCTCAAGGCATTTGTTTGCTTGCAAGCAAGAATGTCCTCGCAATAGGTATTCATGATATACTGCTCCTGCTGCCTTTCCTGTTTGTCAAGCACAACGATGGCATCTCTATTTTATTTTTTTAACATGCAATCGGTAATGTTAGGGAGGGGGGTAAAACGCAGCCAGATTTGCCGTCTGGTGGCTCTCTCTGGAAATGCACGTGTATCGGAGGTCAGGAGGAGGGTGGAATGGTGCTGGGCGGTGATGCCCGTATAAACTGGCTGGCATGGGAAGAAGGGCTACTTGGGGTGAGTAAGCGGAGGATGGACAGAGCCTTGTAGAACTGCATCCCGGCTAGAGCCGGTGCTTTTATAGGAGGGTGGGGGGGTGGGGGGAGGATTGAAGGCAACAAAAGCAGCATTGGGGGGGGGGGCGGGGAGTAAATTAATCAGTTCTGTGTTCCCAGTGGGGAGATGCCATTGAAGGGAATGCAGCTTACAGATGGAACTTTTTGAGTGCACTCCTTCCTTGGGGGCAACTTTACGCAATTATTTTAGAAAGACTGTGTTAGCGCTGGAGTCAGCGCCGCACTGGTTGCCAACTGCAGTGCTTCTTTGGCGAGTGTGAGATTCCTGAATCAGCCTACTGTTTTAATGGCAGGGTTTATTTACGTAGCAGTTACATTGAATCTGTATTTTTGTTACCGGCGGTGACGTTGAGTTTCAGAGGTAAAGGACTAGGTGATGCAATAAGTCAGAGGAGAGTCTGTTCACCCACTGGATCCGAACTCCAATCCAGCCCAGACTGATGGGCAACCTCTTCCATCTTTGCTGCCAGTAAAGCCGAAGTGCAGTGCGTTTGGGCAGTCTCGTTTGGCAAGTGTCCACAGCACAAAGTCCTGCCTCAGTTGGGGAATTTTACTGAGGCTGCCCAGGCAGGATGGCTGGTTGGTGCTGGGGAGTGTTGCTCCAAAGCGCAGTGTTTGGGGCAGAGCAGGAGGAGCTTCAGCCTGCATCCAGCCCGTGCGTTGTGGGAATGAATCCACGCCCACGCTGGGTGGGAAATGTTGCAGGGCTGTCTTTGCATTTTGCTCTCTGCTCACGATTACTGAGGCCGAGGATCTGTTTCTGCTTCTGGTAGCGCTCTTAAAATATTAGCTTAGAGCAACAAAGATTTCGTAGAATCTTACAGCACAGAAGGAGGCCATTCGGCCCATCGTGCCTGTGCCGGCTCTTTGAAAGAGCTCTCCAATTAGTCCCACTCCCCCCTGCTCTTTTCCCCCTTCCAAGATTTATCCAGTTCCCTTTTGAAAGTTATTGTTGAATCTGCTTCCACCACCCTTTCAGGCAGTGCGTTCAGATCATAACAACTCGTTGCGTAAAAAATATTCTCCTCATCTCGCCTCTGGATTTATTTGTCAGTTACCTTTTGCCAGTGGAAACAGTTTCTCCCGATGTACTCTTAGCAAAACTGATCAACATCACTGCTCTCGTGGTCGAACAGTTGTCCACATCTGTCTGGCTTTTACCCTATTGCACAATAAGTAACTGCTTTATTTATGTTGTAGTTCCAGTGATACATTTGTATGTCTTTTGGGGAAGGAGACCATAGGTTCCCGTGATGTAGGGAGTTACCAATCTTCTCGATCGGGGGCTTGCAAAGCTTGCCAGATTGTGGTGGGACCTGCAGTATTATCAGGTTCTATTTTAAAATGCTACATAACTGGAAAATACACTCCCTTGTACGCGGTAGTGTGCAAGTAATCGCGTCGCCATTCTTCGAGGTGACCTAAGGTCCTCATTTATTTATTCATTCATTTTCCTAACAGACCTGACCAGGACGGCCCCGGGTTTTGATCCTGGGTCTTTGCTTAAGTTAGCTCATCTCAACCAGGGAACCAGTGAGAGTGCTGCCGTTTGCTTTAGGGGTGGGGGGGGGGAACATCCAAATTTCGCCGTCCTTATCGCTATCCAGTGACCCCCCTCTTTGTCCTACACCTGGTATGGCCAAGCTTGAAGTCAGCTGTGACGCCCTCTATGGTGGAATAGCTTGCTGGTCCTCACGGTCGGCGCTCACGCCCACTTGGTCGGGGTACTGGTGGGGCAACCGGTTGCTCGTGAAAGTGTGCACCAGCAAGGAGACGGCGGGCAGCTCCAGGGGAGGAGTAACGAGGAGAATTAAATAAATATGTAGAGTCCAATATAGTAAATATATTAGAGGGCAGAAGAGCTAGTGGAAGAGAAAGACTAGGACTGGACCACAAACGGCAGAGGTAGGTTGTCTTATAGCGGAGTCACGGCTGATGGAAGTTGGCTGAAGCATTGCTGCAGTTGGGAGTTGAGTGGGACGAAGGAAGGTATCGGTCTGTAGCACTGAGGGAACCAAGCGTAGCTTTCGGAACCGGGCGAGTGTCGTTCTGGGCAAGGTGCGCACGCGCCTACGTGGTACGGGCACAAGCCCTGTGCCTGCCCGCAGGGACAAACTATCCAACAAATCAAAAAAAAATACAAGCTCCCTTTCGTTGGTGTGAGTGCTGTTTGCCATCCATTTATTATTTAAATGTCACAAGGGGGTTAACCCTCCTGCACTTATCTGTTCATTATCCAGGAATATTGGCTGTGAAACTACTTGCAATAGTGAACCTGACCGATCCCGTAAGTCAGATGCAGTCGTGTATATTTTTTGTGTTTATTTTGGTCTTGTTTCTGTTTCAGCGGATGCTGCTAAAGTACGGTTTTACCCAATGGGAGCTGACCCATGGCTGTTTCAAACTGTTCCTCGCCACTGTGTGCCTATCGCTTTTAAAAAAAAAACATGCTACTGTATGCCGCAAATCCAGGCGCAATCATTTCGGAGGACAGACTGGGCAGCCAGCTCCTGGACTCCGCAGAATTTCTCTCCAGTTTTTTTTGTGTGTGTGTACTTTAAAATGTTTCGTGTCACGAAATTGGTCGAAGTGTCCTTTTTTTTTTCTTTAAAAAGAAATTACCCCAAAAGGTCCCCCTCGCCTTGCTGCAAATATTTCTTATCGTTTCACTGCAAAGTGTTAAGAGTACTGTAACTTCACGACGCGTTAATGTAACCAGAGTACACGATGGGTTTTTTCTTTCAAGCACCTTCCCCTGCACCAGGAAGTTGTAAGAATGGGAATTGAAATAGCTTAATTTTTTTTTAAAAACACTTACTTGCAGTACATGCTAAGCTTCAAACACTAAGCGTTATTCAAGTTTTTGGCATTATGGAATGGTAAAGTCTAGACCGCTCTATACGGTTTAATTTCTTTTTCTTTGACTTGCTTAAGTGGTAACTTGCTTTTGTTAAAGAAACTAACTTTGTTTCAACATCTTTTTACCTCTGTGACTTACTAGTATGTGGTAATGCAATGAAACAAACCTGCCAACATTTCTCGTGCTGCTGCTCTGCGTGCGAGTGTGAGTGTGAGTGCGAGTGTGCGATCTTGAGGGACTACAAACTTCAGAAACAAACCAGTAGGGTCATTATATATTTTTTCCCTCTCTGCAGCATCAGTACTGTGACAGTATGATGGCGAATAAAGCTCCAGATATACTGTGATGTCTGTTGGTTTGAGGGAAGTGGGGAGGGGCTGGGCGAGGGAGATGGACAGTTCTATGCCCATAGTACACTGTGTGTGTGTGTGCGCGTGCGTGTTTGTAACCTGCTATGTATTAGTCCTATGAATCAACGTAAGAGGCACATACTCAGCCCAGTTAGCTAGACTTTACCTTTTTTTTTAAAAGAGTGTAGATTATGTACAACTCCTCCTTTTAATATAATCGTGTTCAGCTCAAACCAATGGTTTGTTACAGTCTTTCCATTTTTCTTTTTAAAAACTTGGTGAACAAATGAACCACTTGCCTTAAAATCCAGTAAATGAATGTTAGTACAACGTAATTTCTGTTCTCATACACAAGTTGTATAGACTCTGTACGGTGATATAAACCAACCAGTTGCTTCCTCAAACCACAAGGGATTGTGCAGGAAACACAATCCTAGTCGGCTGTTCTGAGCGCAAAATTTGGCATTCCGTCAATCTTTAATCCTGTAAACTCTCGACTGTTCTAAAACTGGTGTTTGTAAATGGTCTGTTCTGTGCCTGATTCCAAAGGTGCTCCAAAGGATGTTTGCCTTGTAAATGATTGGTTGGGTGTGGGGGGGCGGGGGGGGGGGAGGAAGGAGGGGGAAATAAAACAAAACAGCAAGGGTAACTATGCACAACAAGCTGTCGAGGCCGGGGGTTCTTCTCCATCGCCCCCGCGTTCCCCCGCACCCTCCCATTGTTGAACCATTTCCCTGTATAAAAGAGCAGTGAGTGTCTGGTGTTCGGAGGCCTGGGAGAAAGAGGGAGGGCAGAGAGTGGAGAGGCAGGGGGAAGGGAGGTGACTTGCTTGTTTTTCATAGTTTTAATGTGGCTCTGGAGTTGGTGACACTTTTCCACTTTGATCAGCAATACTTGAGAAACACTATAACATTTTAAGAGGGAAAGAAACAGAAATGGTTGTTACTGTCAGTTACTGAATAATCTGTTTCTTTACTTTCACCAATAAAATAAACTTTTAAACAACTGTCGTACAGCAAGTATTTTTCTACCGTGCAGCGAGCATTCCTGGTGCGGCGAAGCCAGGGAGCCCCGTTGCATTGGCTCCCCCTTTTCACCGTTATAACCAAGGGTATAGTGGTATTTGATGATGAAGCTTTCTTGAAATAGTTTGTTTTAATGAGTAAATCCATTAACAGCGAACCTGCTTTCCACTTCAAAGGGTTATGACTTCAAAGGGATTTTTTTTTTCTCTGTTAAATGGCACAAAAACAAGTTTTTATGCAGGCAGGTCCACAGCACTGCTGGGCACAGATTCAATGGTGTGAATGCCCGAGGCCTGATGGCAGCCTTGCAAAGTAGGCAACTGATTAAGGACCTCTTGTATTGGATAGTAAAAGGTAGACCCAGAACTCTCTACTTCAAACTAAATCATAACAGCAGGACAAGGGCACACAAACTGGGCAAATATTCCTCGGGAGGATCTGAAAACGCGCGCGCACACAAAATGGACATGTGAGTCACAAGCAAAAAAATACTGGTCTCATTCACATAGCTGGATGCTGTGGCTGTAATAGGGACATCGGGTGAAAATAGAATTAAGCTTGGCAGTGATGCCCCTGCTGTCCAATGGCCACAAGAATAGCCACACTTCATGACTTGTTATTAATTATTGTCTTGGACAATTATATCGTGACTTACTGTTTTAAGAAGAATAGTCCCATTGTGCTTCACAATGGAAATGGGGGCATCATAACTGCTCACTGCCGATCATAGCTCAGCACAGACCAGGAGCTAACCTGGGATCTTCCCTGCTTTAGATGAGTCATTACAAAGTATTTACAGCATAGAAACAGGCCATTCGGCCCAACAGGTCTATGCCAGTGTTTATGCTCCACACGAGCCTCCTCCCACCCCTCTTCGTCTCACCCTATAAACATATCCTTCTATTCCTTTCTTCCTCATGAGCTTATCTAGCTTCTCCTTGAATGCATCCATGCTAATCACCTCAACCATTCCATGTAGTAACGAGTTCCACAATCTAACCACTCTCTGGGAAAAGAAGTTTCTTCTAAATTATTGGATTTATTAGTGACTACCTGGTCTCGCCTGCATTACCACAGTATGTAATTTATTTGACCACTGGGGAGCCCAAAGTTAATCATTTCTGTTTAATAGCTGTGATGTAAACGTATGTGGACCCATTAATAGTAATGCGGCTCTGACAGACGGGCCTAACTCTTGGCCTAAAAGTGGTCCACACTTCCCCACGGTAGCATAGGATCATAGAAGATTCATAGGATCAAACAGCACAGAAGAATGCCATTCCTGCCTGGGCCGGCTCTTTGAAAGAGCTATCCAATTAGTCCCACCTCCCCCCTGCTCTTTCCCCATAGCCCTGCAAACTTTTCCCCTTCTAAGCATTTATCCAAATCCCTTTTGAAATTCACTATTGAATCTGCTCCCACCAACCTTTCAAGCAGTGCATTCTAGATCATAAAAACATGAGAAATAGGAGCCAGGAGTCGGCCATTCGGCCCCTCGAGCCTGCTCTGCCATTCAATAAGATCATGGCTGATCTTTGACCTCAACTCCACTTTCCTGCCCGATCCCTATATCCCTTGATTACCTTAATATCCAAAAATCTATCGATCTCTGTCTTGAATATACTCAATGACTCGGCCTCCACAGCCCTCTGGGGTAGAGAATTCCAAAGATTCACCACCCTCGGAGTGAAGAAATTTCTCTTCATTTCGGTCCTAAATGGCTGACCCCTTATTCTGAGACTGTGACCCCTGGTTCTAGACTCCCCAGCCAGGGGGAACATCCACCCTGTCAAGCACTAAGAATTTTGTATGTTTCAATGCGATCACCTCTCATTCTTCTAAACTCCAGAGAATATAGGCCTAGTCTTCTCAATCTCTCCTCATAGGACAATCCTCCCATCCTAGGAATCAGTCTGGTGAACCTTCGTTGCACTCCCTCTGTGGTAAGTATATCCTTCCCTAGGTAAGGAGACCAAAACTGTACACACTACTCCAGGTGTGGTCTCACCCGGGCCCTATATAATTGCAGTAAGACATCTTTACTCTTGCAACTCTCGGCGTAAAAATATTCTCCTCATCTGCCCTCTGGTTCTTTTGCCCAATTACCTTAAATCTGTGCCCTCTGGTTACCGACTCTTCTATCAGTGGAAACAGTCTCTCCTTATTTACTCTATCAAAACCATTTATAATTTTGAACATCTATTAAATCTCCTCCTAACCTCTGCTATAAGGAGAACAATCCCAGCTACTCCAGTCTCTCCACAAAACTGAAGTCCCTCATCCCTGGTACCATTCTGGTCAATCTCTGCACCCTCTCCAAGACCTTGACATCCTTCCTAAGGTGTGATGCCCAGAATTGGACACAATACTCCCAACTGAGGCCTAACCAGTCATTTATAAAGGTTGACCATAACTTCCTTGCTTATGGTACTCTATGCCTCTATTTTTAAAGCCAAGGATCCCGTATGCTTTGTAGGTGTGGTAGAGATCAGAGCTCAGTAATGTGGGAGATTGATGCTGCCTTTCACCACTTTATGGAGTAATGCATGTTGGTGTTCCAACATAATGCTGTGCCCTTGTATCACACCTTCACCCTGGTGAAATATCTCAAGATGCTTTGTAAGGAGGCAATCGAATACCAAGTGGGATTTGGAAGAAGAGTGAGGTGAGGTGATTACAGGTGTGACCGAAAAACTGAAGGTAGAGGAGATGCAGCAAAGGGGGGGCGGGGGGTTGGTGGAGGGCTAAGAAATTAACAGTTCCAGAGAGCAGGGACAAAATGCACCACCTTCAGCCAGAGTAGAGTTGCTCTGGAGTCGCCAGGAATTGAGACTGATCTCCAGGGCACTGCCATGAGCAACACCTGGGAGAAAAATCCTAGGAGTGTTAAACAATGGTGCTTTTTAAACAAACATTCTTTGAACACTTTTTTGTTTACTAGTTGTAAAAATAAGTCTGAGATGGGCTAAAAGGCTGTTTGACGGTCATGAATCATTCAATCCGGTAACAGAGAGTCTATTCGCTTTCCGATTGGCCGTGGGAAGGCATGTTGGGCGATCAATGGCAGGAGTGTGGGGGGAGGGGCGGTTGGAGGCAGGAGGTCATGTGATGACATCTCCAGGAATATGTCCAACCCGAGTTGGCAACCCAAAGCCAGAGGGAACGCACAGCGGGCGTGAGCTGGAAGAACAAGAGGTTGTGGACCAGCGTGTAGGGCGGAAAGAGGTTACAGAGGTCGAGGTGCTGCGCTGCTCGATGGGCCAACCAGTAAAGGCCGGTTGAGGGTAGAGTGCGAGGGTTGGAGTTGTGAATGAGGTGGAGTTCAGGAGGCTAGTGGGAACATCAGAGCCGGGCATCCTGGAGGTGGTGGGAACGCGGGTGCGTTTGGCCATCATCTCGAGGCTTGCAAAACCCTTGACTTAATGTCTTCACCTCTTGACTTGTGTATGAGGAGAGCTGTTCTGTGCTTGCTTGCACCCCCCAAGCAGTGCAGGGATGTGTGTGAAACGCTCTGCAGGCCTTTGCATTTACAACGGAAGAAGTAAAACTCGCTACATACTAGGGTAGCAGTAAGGGATGCTCCAGCTAGCCTCAGCACACCAAAATCAGCCAGGACCTCAGCTCATCATTGAGTGACTGCTGCTGGAAAGTGTGGGGGCGGGGGATGAACATTTGGTGAGGACAGAATATGGCTGTGATGGCCTCCGCAGCGGAATAGCCTGCCAATGCTCACCCTCTACCTTCATACATGAAGAACTGCCCTTGTGGCAAGATTCTGAAGGGTGTCTGGGGGGACATCAGCAAAGGTCAGCACCTTCGAGAGAGGAAGGGGATGGAAACAGGGAAAATACTTGTGTGTAATTGAGAAGCATATTCCCCTGCCCACACTCCTTTCTGGATCTGGTGAACTTACTAACTGCAATGTCCTCATTTTGAAGGAATACTGTGATGTTAATCTCAGCATTTCTGATTACATAAAAATTACAAGACTGAAACAGCCGTTTGCCCCGACCAGGCTGTGTTGTTATCCTCCATGCCAACAGTAATCCTAATCCCCTGTACCCGCCGTGTTCCTATATCCCTTTATTCCTCTTTCCTTCAACCAACTATCTAACCTACTCTTAAATGTTAACATGACCCCTGCTTCAGTCACCACCTCCAGTAGTTCATTCCACATACTTGCAATCCTTTGTAAAAGGATTCTCCTGCTCTCCTACATCGCTGAGATTTAATGGTATATCGATGGATGGAGACCCCTTATCTCCTCTGAATACACCGTTTTTACCCCTTTAGAATTTTAAACACTTAAATCACCCTATAATTTCATCTGAAAGTCTCCCCTTCGTATCAGTATCTCCTCACAGCAGGCAACATCCTCGAGAAAATAAAAGCAAAATACTGTGGATGCTGGAAATCTGAAATACAGCAAATGCTGGAAATAGGTTAGGCTGGAGAGAGAGAAACCGTTAACGTTTCAGATCGATGACCAGATCAGAACTGAAAAGATGTAGCAGGTTATAAGCAAGTACAGAGGCAGGGAAAGGAGGTGGTGGGGGGAGGCAGGAGAGATTAAATGACAAAAGGGATGATGGTGCAGGGCAAAAGGAGATTTTTTTTTTTATTCGTTCATGGGATGTGGCACAGTAGGCCTGGCATTTATTGCCCGTCCCTAATTGCCCTTGAGAAGGTGGTGGTGAGCCACATGAGTAACAGAACCACTAGGCTACCGTACCCCTTTGGTAATGGGACAAGTACAGAAACAAAAGATGGGTCGAGAGGAGGTGTAAATGGGAATAGCAGAATCATCAGCAACAGCTGCTGTCCGAAAAAATGGGAGCAATGGTTCTGATCTGAAATTGTTGAACTCAATGTCGAGTCCAGAAGGTTGTAAAATGAATCTGTGCTGTACCCTCTCTATTCCCTCAACATCCTTCCTTTACTGTGGAGCCCAAAACTGCTCACAGCATTCCGAAAGTCTTGTATAGGTGCTCTGGTGTCCAATCAATGGGCGTCCGTATAAAACAACAGACTCTGCTTTATCATTCTTCAATAGATTGCACATCATTAAAGCAAAATCCAGCAACTGGTTAAAGCAAAGGAAGGAATTTTAGGGGGTGGGGAGGGAATCTGCTCTGTGTTGTACTGGAAAACTTTTTTTTTAACGAGCTTGGAAACTGGAAATGATTCAACAGCAATGTGGCATTAGTCAAATGTCAGTTTTAATGTAAAGCTGCAGTACATTGCAATCGCACGTGTGGTTAGTTTTATTCCGATATTGTTGAGCCAAAATGCTTGCTTTAATTTTGTTGAATATCATACGAACAATCTAAGGGTCAGTGCCTTAAACACTGAGGATCGGAAGCTCTGTAAAGATGTAACGGGCAGGGTGATAATGAAACCTTTCCATCCAGTACAGATCTTTATAAATTGAGAATAAAGATTGGCGAAGGACTATGAAGACAATACCTGGAAAACCACTTCACAGGTAAGTCTGGCTATTCTTCATATACTGAAAATGAGGTCTGCTACATGTCCCCTTGAGTTTTCAAGCTTGGGATTTGATATTGAGGCAGCAATAAGGCCTTTCCACTCTCGTCACCATCCTCATCCTCGTCCCCGTCGCCTTCCTCGTCCCGTTCCTCGTCCTCGTCCCCGTCCCCTTCCTCGTCCCCGTCCCCTTCCTCGTCCCCGTCCCCTTCCTCGTCCCCGTCCCCTTCCTCGTCCCCGTCCCCTTCCTCTTCCCCTTCCTCGTCCCCGTCCCCGTCCCCTTCCTCGTCCCCGTCCCCTTCCTCGTCCCCGTCGCCTTCCTCGTCCCCTTCCTCGTCCCCGTCCCGTTCCTCGTCCCCGTCCCCTTCCTCGTCCCCGTCCCCGTCCTCGTCCTCGTCCCCGTCCCCTTCCTCGTCCCCGTCCCCTTCCTCGTCCCCGTCCCCTTCCTCGTCCCCGTCGCCTTCCTCGTCCCCGTCGCCTTCCTCGTCCCCGTCCCCTTCCTCGTCCCCGTCCCCTTCCTCGTCCCCGTCGCCTTCCTCGTCCTCGTCCCCGTCCCCTTCCTCGTCCCCGTCCCCTTCCTCGTCCCCGTCCCCTTCCTCGTCCCCGTCCCCTTCCTCGTCCCCGTCCCCGTCCCCTTCCTCGTCCCCGTCCCCTTCCTCGTCCCCGTCCCCTTCCTCGTCCCCGTCCCCTTCCTCGTCCCCGTCCCCTTCCTCGTCCCCGTCGCCTTCCTCGTCCTCGTCCCCGTCCCCTTCCTCGTCCCCGTCCCCTTCCTCGTCCCCGTCCCCTTCCTCGTCCCCGTCCCCTTCCTCGTCCCCGTCCCCTTCCTCGTCCTCGTCCCCTTCCTCGTCCTCGTCCCCTTCCTCGTCCCCGTCCCCTTCCTCGTCCCCGTCCCCTTCCTCGTCCCCGTCCCCTTCCTCGTCCTCGTCCCCTTCCTCGTCCTCGTCCCCGTCCCCTTCCTCGTCCCCTTCCTCGTCCTCGTCCTCGTCCCCTTCCTCGTCCCTGTCCCCTTTCTCGTCCCCTTCCTCGTCCTCGTCCCCGTCCCCTTCCTCGTCTCCGTCCCCTTCCTCGTCCCCTTCCTCGTCTCCGTCCCCGTCCCCTTCCTCGTCCCGTTCCTCGTCTCCGTCCCCTTCCTCGTCCCGTTCATCGTCCCCGTCGCCTTCCTCGTCCCCGTCCTCGTCCCCTTCCTCGTCCTCGTCCCCGTCCTGGTCCCCGTCCCCTTCCTCGTCCCCGTCCCCTTCCTCGTCCCCTTCCTCGTCCTCGTCCCCGTCCCCTTCCTCGTCTCCGTCCTCTTCCTCGTCCCCTTCCTCGTCTCCGTCGCCTTCCTCGTGCCCTTCCTCGTCCCCTTCCTCGTCCCGTTCCTCGTCTCCGTCCCCTTCCTCGTCCTCGTCCCCTTCCTCGTCCCCGTCTCCTTCCTCGTCCCCGTCCTCGTTCCCCTTCCTCGTCCTCGTCACCCTTCCTCGTCCCCGTCCCCTTCCTCGTCCCCGTCCCCTTCCTCGTCCCGTTCCTCGTCCCCGTCCCCGTCTCCTTCCTCGTCCCCGTCTCCTTCCTCGTCCCCGTCCTCGTCCCCTTCCCCTTCCCCTTCCTCGTCCCCGTCCCCTTCCTCGTCCCCGTCCCCTTCCTCGTCCCCGTCCCCTTCCTCGTCCCCGTCCCCTTCCTCGTCCCCGTCCCCGTCTCCTTCCTCGTCCCCGTCCCCGTCTCCTTCCTCGTCCCCGTCCCCGTCCCCGTCCTCGTCTCCTTCCCCGTCCCCGTCTCCTTCCTCGTCCCCGTCCCCTTCCTCGTCCCCGTCCCCTTCCTCGTCCCCGTCCTCGTCCCCGTCCCCTTCCTCGTCCCCGTCCCCTTCCTCGTCCCCGTCCCCTTCCTCGTCCCCGTCCCCGTCCCCTTCCTCGTCCCCGTCCCCTTCCTCGTCCCCGTCCCCTTCCTCGTCCTCGTCCCCGTCCCCTTCCTCGTCCCCGTCCCCGTCCCCTTCCTCGTCCCCGTCCCCTTCCTCGTCCCCGTCCCCTTCCTCGTCCCCGTCCCCTTCCTCGTCCCCGTCCCCTTCCTCTTCCTCGTCCCCGTCCCCTTCCTCGTCCCCGTCCCCTTCCTCGTCCCCGTCTCCTTCCTCGTCCCCTTCCCCGTCCCCGTCTCCTTCCTCGTCCCCGTCGCCTTCCTCGTCCCCCTTCCTCGTCCCCGTCCCCGTCTCCTTCCTCGTCCCCGTCCCCTTCCTCGTCCCCGTCCCCTTCCCCGTCCCCTTCCTCGTCCCCGTCCCCTTCCCCGTCTCCTTCCTCGTCCCGTCCCCTTCCTCGTCCCCGTCCCCTTCCCCGTCTCCTTCCTCGTCCCCGTCTCCGTCTCCTTCCTCGTCCCCGTCCCCTTCCTCGTCCCCGTCCCCTTCCCCGTCTCCTTCCTCGTCCTCGTCCCCGTCCACTTCCCCGTCCCCTTCCTCGTCCCCGTCCCCTTCCTCGTCCCCTTCCCCCGTCCCCGTCTCCTTCCTCGTCCCCTTCCCCGTCCCGTCTCCTTCCTCGTCCCCTTCCCCGTCCCCGTCTCCTTCCCCGTCCCCGTCTCCTTCCTCGTCCCCGTCGCCTTCCTCGTCCCCCTTCCTCGTCCCCGTCCCCGTCTCCTTCCTCGTCCCCGTCCTCGTCCCCGTCCCCTTCCTCGTCCCCGTCCCCTTCCTCGTCCCCTTCCTCGTCCCCGTCCCCTTCCTCGTCCCCGTCCCCTTCCTCGTCCCCGTCTCCTTCCCCTTCCTCGTCCCCGTCCCCTTCCTCGTCCCCGTCCCCTTCCTCGTCCCCGTCCCCTTCCTCGTCCCCGTCCCCTTCCTCGTCCCCGTCCCCGTCCCCTTCCTCGTCCCCGTCCCCTTCCTCGTCCCCGTCCCCTTCCTCGTCCCCGTCCCCTTCCTCGTCCCCGTCCCCTTCCTCGTCCCCGTCCCCTTCCTCGTCCCCGTCCCCGTCTCCTTCCTCGTCCCCTTCCTCGTCCCCGTCCCCGTCCCCTTCCTCGTCCCCGTCTCCTTCCTCGTCCCCTACCCCCGTCCCCGTCTCCTTCCTCGTCCCCTACCCCGTCCCCGTCTCCTTCCTCGTCCCCCTTCCTCGTCCCCGTCCCCGTCCCCTTCCTCGTCCCCGTCCCCTTCCTCGTCCCCGTCCCCTTCCTCGTCCCCGTCCCCTTCCTCGTCCCCGTCCCCTTCCTCGTCCCCGTCTCCTTCCTCGTCCCCTTCCCCGTCCCCGTCTCCTTTCTCGTCCCCGTCGCCTTCCTCGTCCCCCTTCCTCGTCCCCGTCCCCGTCTCCTTCCTCGTCCCCGTCCCCTTCCTCGTCCCCGTCTCCTTCCTCGTCCCCGTCCCCTTCCTCGTCCCCGTCCCCTTCCCCGTCCCCTTCCTCGTCCCCGTCCCCTTCCCCGTCTCCTTCCTCGTCCCGTCCCCTTCCTCGTCCCCGTCCCCTTCCCCGTCTCCTTCCTCGTCCCCGTCTCCGTCTCCTTCCTCGTCCCCGTCCCCTTCCTCGTCCCCGTCCCCTTCCCCGTCTCCTTCCTCGTCCCCGTCCCCTTCCTCGTCCCCGTCCCCTTCCCCGTCCCCTTCCTCGTCCCCGTCCCCTTCCTCGTCCCCGTCCCCTTCCTCGTCCCCTTCCCCCGTCCCCGTCTCCTTCCTCGTCCCCTTCCCCGTCCCCGTCTCCTTCCTCGTCCCCTTCCCCGTCCCCGTCTCCTTCCTCGTCCCCGTCGCCTTCCTCGTCCCCCTTCCTCGTCCCCGTCCCCGTCTCCTTCCTCGTCCCCGTCCTCGTCCCCGTCCCCGTCCCCTTCCTCGTCCCCGTCCCCTTCCTCGTCCCCTTCCTCGTCCCCGTCCCCTTCCTCGTCCCCGTCCCCTTCCTCGTCCCGTTCCTCGTCCCCGTCTCCTTCCCCTTCCTCGTCCCCGTCTCCTTCCCCTTCCTCGTCCCCGTCTCCTTCCCCTTCCTCGTCCCCGTCTCCTTCCCCTTCCTCGTCCCCGTCTCCTTCCCCTTCCTCGTCCCCGTCTCCTTCCCCTTCCTCGTCCCCGTCTCCTTCCCCTTCCTCGTCCCCGTCCCCTTCCTCGTCCCCGTCCCCTTCCTCGTCCCCGTCCCCTTCCTCGTCCCCGTCCCCTTCCTCGTCCCCGTCCCCTTCCTCGTCCCCGTCCCCTTCCTCGTCCCCGTCCCCTTCCTCGTCCCCGTCCCCTTCCTCGTCCCCGTCCCCTTCCTCGTCCCCGTCCCCTTCCTCGTCCCCGTCCCCGTCTCCTTCCCCGTCCCCGTCCCCTTCCTCGTCCCCGTCTCCTTCCTCGTCCCCTACCCCGTCCCCGTCTCCTTCCTCGTCCCCGTCCCCTTCCTCGTCCCCGTCCCCGTCTCCTTCCTCGTCCCCGTCCCCTTCCTCGTCCCCGTCCCCTTCCTCGTCCCCTTCCTCGTCCCCGTCCCCTTCCTCGTCCCCGTCCCCTTCCTCGTCCCCGTCCCCTTCCTCGTCCCCGTCCCCTTCCTCGTCCCCGTCCCCTTCCTCGTCCCCGTCTCCGTCTCCTTCCTCGTCTCCGTCTCCTTCCTCGTCCCCGTCCCCGTCTCCTTCCTCGTCCCCGTCCCCTTCCTCGTCCCCGTCCCCTTCCTCGTCCCCGTCCCCTTCCTCGTCCCCGTCCCCTTCCTCGTCCCCGTCCCCTTCCTCGTCCCCGTCCCCTTCCTCGTCCCCGTCCCCTTCCTCGTCCCCGTCCCCTTCCTCGTCCCCGTCCCCTTCCTCGTCCCCGTCCCCTTCCTCGTCCCCGTCCCCTTCCTCGTCCCCGTCCCCTTCCTCGTCCCCGTCCCCTTCCTCGTCCCCGTCCCCTTCCTCGTCCCCGTCCCCTTCCTCGTCCCTTCCTCGTCCCCGTCCCCGTCTCCTTCCCCGTCCCCGTCCCCTTCCTCGTCCCCGTCTCCTTCCTCGTCCCCTACCCCGTCCCCGTCTCCTTCCTCGTCCCCCTTCCTCGTCCCCGTCCCCTTCCTCGTCCCCGTCCCCTTCCTCGTCCCCGTCCCCGTCTCCGTCCCCGTCCCCGTCCCCTTCCTCGTCCCCGTCCCCTTCCTCGTCCCCTTCCTCGTCCCCTTCCTCGTCCCCGTCCCCTTCCTCGTCCCCGTCCCCTTCCTCGTCCCCGTCCCCTTCCTCGTCCCCGTCTCCGTCTCCTTCCTCGTCTCCGTCTCCTTCCTCGTCCCCGTCCCCTTCCTCGTCCCCGTCCCCTTCCCCGTCCCCTTCCTCGTCCCCTTCCCCGTCTCCTTCCTCGTCCCCGTCCCCTTCCTCGTCCCCGTCCCCTTCCCCGTCTCCTTCCTCGTCCCCGTCTCCGTCTCCTTCCTCGTCCCCGTCCCCTTCCTCGTCCCCGTCTCCTTCCCCGTCCCCGTCCCCTTCCCCGTCTCCTTCCTCGTCCTCGTCCCCGTCCCCTTCCTCGTCCCCGTCCCCTTCCCCGTCCCCTTCCTCGTCCCCTTCCCCGTCTCCTTCCTCGTCCCCGTCCCCTTCCTCGTCCCCGTCCCCTTCCCCGTCTCCTTCCTCGTCCTCGTCCCCGTCTCCTTCCCCGTCCCCGTCCCCTTCCCCGTCTCCTTCCTCGTCCTCGTCCCCGTCCCCTTCCCCGTCCCCTTCCCCGTCTCCTTCCTCGTCCCCGTCCCCTTCCTCGTCCCCGTCCCCTTCCCCGTCTCCTTCCTCGTCCCCGTCTCCGTCTCCTTCCTCGTCCCCGTCCCCTTCCTCGTCCCCGTCTCCTTCCCCGTCCCCGTCCCCTTCCCCGTCTCCTTCCTCGTCCTCGTCCCCGTCCCCTTCCTCGTCCCCGTCCCCTTCCCCGTCTCCTTCCTCGTCCCCGTCTCCGTCTCCTTCCTCGTCCCCGTCCCCTTCCACGTCCCCGTCTCCTTCCTCGTCCCCGTCTCCTTCCCCGTCCCCGTCCCCTTCCCCGTCCCCGTCGCCTTCCTCGTCCCCCTTCCTCGTCCCCGTCCCCGTCTCCTTCATCGTCCCCGTCTCCTTCCTCGTCCCCGTCCCCTTCCTCGTCCCCTTCCCCTTCCTCGTCCCCTTCCTCGTCTCCGTCCCCGTCCCCTTCCTCGTTCCCGTCCCCTTCCTCGTCCCCGTCCTCGTCCTCGTCCCCTTCCTCGTCCTCGTCCCCTTCCCCGTCCCCTTCCTTGTCCTCGTCCCCGTCCTTGTCCCCGTCCTTGTCCCCGTCCCCTTCCCCGTCCCCTTCCTCGTCCCCTTCCTTGTCCTCGTCCCCGTCCTCGTCCCCGTCTCCTTCTTCGTCCCCGTCCTCGTCCCCGTCTCCTTCCTCGTCACCGTCCCCTTCCTCGTCACCGTCGCCTTCCTCGTCCCCGTCGCCTTCCTCGTCCCCGTCGCCTTCCTCGTCCCCGTCCCCTTCCTCGTCCCCGTCCCCTTCCTCTTCCTCGTCCCCGTCCCCGTCCCCTTCCTCGTCCCCGTCCCCTTCCTCGTCCCCGTCCCCTTCCTCGTCCCCGTCCCCTTCCTCGTCCTCGTCCCCGTCCCCTTCCTCGTCCCCTTCCTCGTCCTCGTCCCCTTCCTCGTCCTCGTCCCCTTCCTCGTCCTCGTCCCCTTCCTCGGCCTCGTCCCCGTCCTCGTCCCCTTCCCCGTCCTCGTCCCCTTCCTCGTCCTCGTCCCCGTCCCCTTCCTCGTCCCCGTCCCCTTCCTCGTCCCCGTCCCCTTCCTCGTCCCCGTCCCCTTCCTCGTCCCTTTCCTCGTCCCCGTCGCCTTCCTCGTCCCCGTCACCTTCCTCGTCCCCGTCCCCGTCTCCATCGCCGTCGCCTTCCCCTTCCCCAGTCAGCAGTTGTGCTGTTGTGTTGCAGCCCAGGGATACCGAGCCTACCAGTGCTGTCAGTGGACAACTCCACGCCGGCAACTGACATGAACAAAGAGCACGTGACCCGAGAATTTATGACGGGATGCTTTTGAGGAGGGATGTTCACTATGACCTGAGATGATGCGCCATCATTTCAGGGCAAGGAATCAAGACTCTTGATTCCAGGATGAGCCAGGAATAGTGATCGCTTTCTCTCCGCCAGGCAGGTAAGGTTGAAACAAGGGGGTATCTTGCTCCCAGCTGAGATATGTGGTACATGAAACATCAGCAGAGATGATGGGACTGATTTCCCAGGGACTGTCCTGTAGCTTCAAGCAGACACTACTAGCCTCTTGCAAACCTTTACTTGGAGGTTATGCAACTACAACAGAATTGCACTATATTATTGAAACCAAGGTTTGGGCCAAAGCAGCCAAGTCCCTTACAAGCCCTAAAATTGGATATCTGTGCCTTTTAAAAGTTTCTAAGTTGGGACCATATGACAGTTGCTGAGTGTAACGGTAAACATTCCCCAATGTCTGGTTTGTTTCACCACAAGAAACACAAAATCCACGCAGAAGGTAGTTACCTAACTTTGAGTGAGCTCCCATATTCTTTTCTGCCTTCCTCTCCTTGCTGGGGTATAGTTACGTAAGTAGTGCAGGGCTGAGGGAGTGCTGCACTGTCAGGTGCCGACTTTCAGATGTGACGTCTGCCCTCTCGGGTAGATGTAAAAGATCCCATTGCAATATTCGAAGAAAAGCAGGGGAATTCTCTCCGGTATCCATCCAATATTTATTCCTCAACCCACACCACTAATAAACAGATTATCTGGCCAATTACCTCATTGCTGTCTGTGGGAGCTTGCTGTGTACAAATTGGCTGCTGCGTTTCCTACATTACAACAGTGACTGCACTTCAAAAGTTCTGACGAAGGGTCTTCGACCTGAAACGTTAACTCTGTTTCTCTCTCCACAGATGCTGCCTGACCTGCTGAGTATTTCCAGCATTTTCTGTTTTTACTTCAGAAGGACTTCATTGGCTGTGAAGCACCTTGGGATGTCCTGAGGTTGTGAAAATATGCTATGTAAATGCAAGTCTTTCTATCTGGTCGGTCATTCATTCATTCATTTGCTGTTTGTGGGATCTTACTGTGCACAAATTGGCTGCTGCATTTGCCTACAACCAGACTGCACTTCAAAAGAAACTGAAAGAATTGGATTATATACTTGAAAAGGAAAACTTTTCAGGGCTACGGGGAATGGGGCTAACTGGACAGCTCTTTCAAAGAGCCGGCACAGGCACGATGGGCCGAATGGCCGCCTGCTGTGCTGTGAGATTCTATGACTGTGATTCTACTCTATCGGCTGATAAATCCAAGTTCTTTCTTTCATCCAATATCTTCCCCCAAGTGGCTGACGCTCGTGTGTTGGCAGGATGGTCACCTGTAGGAGTCGAGCCCAATCCAGTCCTAATCCTACATCAGCTCATGCAGACTGTTCAGTCGGGAATCACTGGTTGGTGATTAGGAGCAGGAGCCCTGGCTTCTCCAGGGCGAAAAAGGCGGAGGCTAATGTAGGAAATGCCTTGGACGCAGCAGTTGAGGTTAGCAAAGTCCAGAGATTGAACTTGAGACCCACATTGTGTATGGGGTTACTCACCAATCCTGTATTCATGTTCTAATTATAGTATCTCTAGCCTCCTACAACCCCCCCGCCGCCCCCCGAGATCTCTGTGTTTCACCAATCCTGGCCTCTTGCACATTCCCAATTTTTATCGCTGTACCATCGCCGGCCGTCCCTTCAGCTGCCTAGGCCCTAAGCTCTGGAATTCCCTCCTTAAACCTCTCTACCAACTTTTTGAGACACTCCTTAAAACCTACCTCTTTGACCAAGCTTTAAGAACATAAGAAATAGGAGCAGGAGTCGGCCATACGGCCCCTCGACTCGAGTCTGCTCCGCCATTCAATAAGATCATGGCTGAACTTCGACCTCAACTCCACCTTCCCGCCCGATCTCCATATCCCTCGATTCCCCTAGAGTCCAAAAATCTATCGATCTCAGCCTTGAATATACTCAAAGACTCAGCATTCACAGCCCTCTGGGACAGAGAGTTCCAAAGATTCACAACCCTCTGAGTGAAGAAATTCCTCCTCATCTCAGTCTTAAATGGCCGACCCCTTATCCTGAGACTATGCTCCCTAGTTCTAGACACTCCAGCCAGGGGAAACAACCTCTCAGCATCTACCCTGTCAATCCCCTTCAGAATCTTGTATGTTTCAACAAGATCACCTCTCATTCTTCGAAACTCCAGAGAGTATAGGCCCATTCTACACAATCTCTCATCATAGGACAGCCCAGGAATCAATCTAGTGAACCTTCGTTGCACCGCCTCCAAGGCAAGGATATCCTTCCTTAGATAAGGAGACCAGAACTGTGCCCAGTACTCCAGGTGTGGTCTCACCAAGGCCCTGTACAATTGTAGCAAGACTTCCTTACTCTTATACTCCAAATATCTTTTGGTCACCTGTCCTAATATCTGCTTATGTGGCTCGGTGTCAATTTCTGACTGATTATCATTTAGCTTATATTGCTGCTGTTGTTTGAATAGGCGCTCTGTCCAGCCCATTTACATGGCTCACTGATAATAGATCACAATTCCCTTCCTGATTACCACTGTTAAAGTTGTGGTTTTGCTTGCATTTCATCCATGCAAATTCTGCTGTAGTGCAAGCGATTACTTTTCAAACTGAGATTTACATATTTCCGAGTCGCATCCCAAAGAGCTACCTCGAACACTTAAGGACTTAAACTTCATGCCCCACTGGTCAAAGCAAAGAGAGAACTTGCATTTATATATATCCCCCCCCACCCCCTGCCCCTTCAAAGTACTGTTAGATCCTGAGACTCCAACACGATGCTTCCAGATCCTGGGGCCCTTCGCAATGCTGATAAATCAGTGTCCCTGGTAATACAACTTGGGATATCACAAATGTTCTCATTAAACCTCCGACTCACTATGAGCAATGCCAGGGGAAATCTGCTAACTATGGCAACAAGTTTATGGGAGTTTCCTCTGTATTTGTGCCCAGATACACTGGTAATCTGGGCGCACACCAATTACGTGGCTTAAAAGCTGGCGGAGTTCTGGGCGTAAGGGCAACACGGTGGCATAGTGGTTAGCACTGGTGCCTCACAGCGCCAGAGACCCGGGTTCGAATCTGACCTCGGGTGACTGTCTGTGTGGAGTTTGCACATTCTCCCCGTGTCTGCGTGGGTTTCCTCCGGGTGCTCCGGTTTCCTCCCACAGTCCAAAAATGTGTGGGTTAGGTTGATTTGGCTATGATAAATTGACCCTTAGTGTTAGGGGGGATTAAATATGTGGGGTTATGGGGATAGGATAGGATATGTTAGGGGGAATTAAATACGTGGGGTTACGGGGGTAGGGTGGGATATGTGTACTGTGGGGATTAAAGCAGGGATAGGGTACTGGATTTGGATGATCAGCCATGATCGTATTGAATGGCGGAGCAGGCTCGATGGGCCGAATGGCCTACTCCTGCTCCTAGATTCTATGTTTCTATGTTTCTATGTAAGTGAGTTCCGCACCTAACTACACGATTTTGTTTTGCCTCCGTCCATCGCACCCTCCGCCCGAACCAATCCCTGTCCACAAAACAGGCCACGTCTCCGCCCCCGCTCTCAAACGCGAGTAACCTCCAATTGCGCTTGTTCAGGAGCGTCTCTTAACATTGCGACCAGATTTTCAGGCATAGCAGGAAAGAAAGTCACTTTCCTGGTCTTTTAATTGTAATGCTTTGAGCGTTTTCTTAAAAAAAAATGTATTCTCCTTGTATCCCAAGGACCCATTGCCTTCATTATGCTCCATGCACTCAGCCGCTTAATGTCAAGTCAAGTGAATCAAATGGCTGGACACTGGTGTTAGAGGATGATTTTTATTTATGTTTAGATGCTCCGTCTATTCTTCATAAATCAATAAGGTTCTTGTAACATTGCGGTCAAGCGTTCATAGATTGATTAAGCATACAGTACATGCAATAGTGCTTATACAGTAGGTGCAACCATGCCTGATGATTGGCAGCTCACACGTGTTCCAGTTCTGAGCTCAGCAGACAGGTTGATCAAACTTTTACAAAATCCGAATACTCACGAGCGTCTGACACTTTTTATACATTTCTCTCACCTCGACTGTGACAATTCGCACGTTTCTGCGTTACATGATTACACCAAACGTTAAATTATGACTCGATATAAGGGAAATCTAATTGGCCTTTATAATAACTTCAGTTAATAAACCGGTTTCGTTACTAATGAGCACTTTTTCCATTGGGCTAACAGGATCAGTAGGGCCCCCCCCTCACTTTGTTATCTGGTCAATAGTTACGCCCCTGTTACATATAATTGAAATTCCACCAGGTGAAGCCTGTAATTATAAGTTTGATTTTGATTCTGTACCATCCGCAGAAACCCCAATTAAAAGGATAATATTTAACCAGATATTTTCCTTTTGTTCGGACCAACGTCTGTCCTTGCAGCCATTATCAGTGACTGCAGCTACCTGAAATGTCGGAGCCAGTGTGCAATGGTATGTCATTAATTAAGTTCCCTCATTAAGTAGGTGATTGCTTCATATTGAAACTTGCCAGAGCTGTAGGGTCAGTTTCAGTTCACATAGTTATTGGTCACTACTTTACATTTGAACCATACTTCCCTATTTAACAAATGGAGGCTAACATTACTACAATATAAAGAGAAATCGATAGCAGTGTTACAATAGCACACTGCAAGTCAGTCTAACCCTTTCCTTCCACTGGCATCCGTATAGGATCATAAGAACATAAGAAATAGGAGCAGGAGTCGGCCATTCGGCCCCTCGAGCCTGCTCCGCCATTCAATAAAATCATAGCTGATGATCTACCTCATCTCCACTTTCCTGAACTATCCCCATATCCCTTGATTCCCTTAATATTCAAAAATCTATCTATCTCTGTCTTGAATATACTCAACGACTGAGCCTCCACAGCCCTCTGGGGTAGAGAATTCCAAAGATTCACTACCCTCTGAGTGAAGAAATTTCTCCTCATCTCATTCCTAAATGGCCGACCCCTTATTCTGAGACTGTGACCCCTGGTTCTAGACGCCCCAGCTAGGGGAAACATCCTCCCTGCATCTGCCCTGTCAAGCCCTGTAAGAATTTTGTATGTTTCAATGAGATCACCTCTCATTCTTCTAAACTCCAGAGAATATCGGCCTAGTCTACTCAATCTCTTCTCATACGACAGTCCCTCCACCCCAGGAATCAATCTCGTGAACCTTCATTGCACTCCCTCTAGGGCAAGTATATCCTTCCTTAGGTAAAGAGACCAAAATTGTACACAGTACTCCAGGTGTGGTCTCACCAAGGCCCTATATAATTGGAGTAAGACTTCTTTACTCCTGTACTCAAATCCTCTTGTAATGAAGGCCAGCATACCATTTCATGTACAAGGACACCCAGGTCCCTTATTCCCCAATCTTTCACCATTTAGGAAATACTCTGCCGCATGCTGTCCTCCTCCTTCCACCCCACGTCCCCAGTTGGCGGTGGCAGCTCCCTCTTTGTCCCTCTGCGCAGCTCCATTTCCAGAAAGATAGTAACCGAGAGAAATTCGGTGAGAAAAGAGAGGGAGTGACACAAGGAAAGAGCAACGGAGATGGTAGCTATGTGGTAAATTAGGGAAAACACAGTCTAGAGGAGAGAAGAACATAGGAACAGGAATAGGCTATTCAGCCCCTAGAGTCTGTTCCGCCATTCAATTAGATCATGGCTGATGTGTATCTTAACTCCATCTACCTGCCTTAACCCTTGCCTAACAAAGATCTATCAATCTCAGTTGTGAAATTTTCAATTGGGGAAGAACAGAGAGCAACTCTCCCAGGGAGCCTTCAAACCTCTTGATGTCCTTCCACATACTGAATGGCTCCAAGAGAGATAAACGAGCTAAAACCGTGGTGGCTATTCCCCCCCCCCCCCCAATCACCGAATGTTCAGCAATCAGGAAGAGAAAAAAACACTTCACGCGCAGCACCCTGGAGCCAGTCCAATCCCAACCACCCTGGCCCATGTGCTCCTAGTCCCACATGGCTGAGGAACAAAGCCCTTGAACTGACAGCAACAGGACGTCAATGAAAAGGAAAACGGCGCTATCAGCTCCGTGCAGATAAATGTGGCACTCTGCACTTGAACCATGAGCAGTACCACGGGAGATCCGCACGCTCTAGTGACTATCGTATAAATTGAGCCTGTCTACTACGTTGAGCTGGCCAGTTATCTTCTTTGTCATTGGTCAGGTGTTTAAGTCCCCTTTTTAATTGGTTATTTTCTACTTTCATCGATCACATTATGCAAAGTAATCGTCCCAATTTATTCACTCCCATTGCGATGCACTTCCCAATTATGATCCATCAAAAAATAAATCCAGCCACTGTCACCGTTCCTCGGCCACTGCACTATATACCCTTAAACATAAGCTCTGTTTTATATAAAAACACACATTTTACCCTTAGATGTGGCTATAATTATACCTTGTCGCTTCAAACACCAGGCCTCTGACCATCCTGTCTGGGGCTCTGACCATCCTGTCTGGGCCTCTGACCAACGAGTCTGGTTCTCTGACCAACCTGTCTGGGTACATCCTGCCTGGGCCTCTGACCATCCTGTCTGGGCCTCTGACCATCCTGTCTGGGCCTCTGACCATCCTGTCTGGGCCTCTGACCATCCTGTCTGGGCCTCTGACCATCCTGTCTGGGCCTCTGACCATGCTGTCTGGGGCTCTGACCATGCTGTCTGGGGCTCTGACCATGCTGTCTGGGGCTCTGACCATGCTGTCTGGGGCTCTGACCATCCTGTCTGGGGCTCTGACCATCCTGTCTGGGGCTCTGACCATCCTGTCTGGGGCTCTGACCATGCTGTCTGGGGCTCTGACCATGCTGTCTGTGGGGCTCTGACCATCCTGTCTGGGGCTCTGGCCAACCTGTCTGGGGCTCTGGCCAACCTGTCTGGGGCTCTGGCCAACCTGTCTGGGGCTCTGGCCATCCTGTCTGGGGCTCTGGCCATCCTGCCTGGGGCTCTGGCCATCCTGCCTGGGGCTCTGGCCATCCTGCCTGGGGCTCTGACCATGCTGCCTGGGGCTCTGACCATGCTGCCTGGGCTCTGACCATGCTGCCTGGGGCTCTGACCATGCTGCCTGGGGCTCTGTCCATGCTGCCTGGGGCTCTGACCATGCTGCCTGGGGCTCTGACCATGCTGCCTGGGGCTCTGACCAACCTGTCTGGGGCTCTGACCAACCTGTCTGGGGCTCTGACCAACCTGTCTGGGGCTCTGACCAACCTGTCTGGGGCTCTGACCAACCTGTCTGGGGCTCTGACCAACCTGTCTGGGGCTCTGACCAACCTGTCTGGGGCTCTGACCAACCTGTCTGGGGCTCTGGCCATCCTGTCTGGGGCTCTGGCCATCCTGTCTGGGGCTCTGGCCATCCTGCCTGGGGCTCTGACCATCCTGCCTGGGGCTCTGACCATCCTGCCTGGGGCTCTGACCATCCTGCCTGGGGCTCTGACCATCCTGCCTGGGGCTCTGACCATGCTGTCTGGGCCTCTGACCATGCTGTCTGGGCCTCTGGCCAACCTGTCTGGGGCTCTGGCCAACCTGTCTGGGGCTCTGGCCATCCTGTCTGGGGCTCTGGCCATCCTGTCTGGGGCTCTGGCCATCCTGTCTGGGGCTCTGACCATCCTGTCTGGGGCTCTGACCATCCTGTCTGGGGCTCTGACCATGCTGCCTGGGGCTCTGACCATGCTGCCTGGGGCTCTGACCATGCTGCCTGGGGCTCTGACCATGCTGCCTGGGGCTCTGACCATGCTGCCTGGGGCTCTGACCATGCTGCCTGGGGCTCTGACCATGCTGCCTGGGGCTCTGACCATGCTGCCTGGGGCTCTGACCATGCTGCCTGGGGCTCTGACCATGCTGCCTGGGGCTCTGACCATGCTGCCTGGGCCTCTGACCATGCTGCCTGGGCCTCTGACCATGCTGCCTGGGCCTCTGACCATGCTGCCTGGGCCTCTGACCATGCTGCCTGGGCCTCTGACCATGCTGCCTGGGCCTCTGACCATCCTGTCTGGGCCTCTGACCATCCTGTCTGGGCCTCTGACCATCCTGTCTGGGCCTCTGACCATCTTGGACATGTTGCAGAAGAAAGCGGAAAGCCATATGAAAGAAGGAAAACCAAAGGAGAAATATAGCGGTTAGAGAGAAGAAGAGAAGTGAAGGAGGACAGCCTGGGGAGGAGGAGGGGAATGGGGAAGCGGAGGCAGAGAGGTGAGGTGAGGCAAAGTAATACACACGTGTGTAGTGTTTTTTTTTATTCATTCACCGGATCTGGGCGTCGCTGGCAAGGCCAGCATTTATTGCCCATCCCTAATTGCCCTTGAGAAGGTGGTGGTGAGCCACCTTCTTGAACCGCTGCAGTCCGTGTGGTGAAGGTACTCCCACAGCGCTGTTAGGGAGGGAGTTCCAGGATTTTGACCCAGCGACGATGAAGGAACGGCAATATACTTCCAAGTCAGGATGGTGTGTGACTTGGAGGGGAACTTGGAGGTGGTGGTGTTCCATGCACCTGCTGCCCATGTCCTTCTAGGTGGTGGAGGCCGCAGGTATGGAGGCACTGACTCCAATAAACAAGCTCCTGACTATCTCAGTAGCACTATGATCCAGGGGACAGAGAGAGACAGAAAGACAAAAGCTGTTATGAGGAGGGTTAGGGTTATGGAAGATAGACCCTGCTTGGGAACGGCAAGAGAGACAGATTGATAGTATGTTCAGGGGAAGAAGAAGTTGATGGACCCTGTTGATGATCCGGTTGAACGGGAGGGGGGTGGGAGGGCGGGGGGAGCGAGTCGCCTTGTTGCGTCGAGGAGGAGAGAATCCCGATGAAGGAGGGATGGATGAATGAAGCAAAAGAGCAAGGGCCATTTCTGGATCTGCTGGCTGATGTTCAGGCTCAGCATGGTCCCATTATAAAACACCGCAGCCTCCAATTTACTGAGGAGTCCTATTGAATTCGAGGACGGGGTTGCCCTAAACCTGACTAATGAGGGAATCTCCTCAGCGAGATTTCTTCTTTTTTAAATCAGTTTCAAAGATGATTAAAATCCTTTTGGTCTGTTCTGCCATTTTCAGTCAGATTTTTTCAATTCGTGTTATTTAAAGAGTGAGCTGATGACGTCACTCTGGGAGTGCTGGGCCAATATGAATTTGATTAATAAACACACTAAAACAAACAAGCCTACAATTTGATTCTATATCTTTGGGTGGGGCAAGGAAAAACTTGCAAATATTATATTTGGTGAGTCACCACAGCTGTGTAGGGTTGGCAATCTTTAATTTTGCTGGGGGGGGAATTACACACACACACTCTTATACACACACACACACACACACACACACACACACACTCTTACACACACACACACACACACACACTCTTTTACACACACACACACACTCTTTTACACACACACTCTTACACACACACACTCTCTCACACACACACACACACACTCTTACACACACACACTCTTTTACACACACACACTCTTACACACACACACACACACACTCTTACACACACACACTCTTTTACACACACACACTCTTTTACACACACACACACTCTTTTATACACACACACACACACACACACACACACACTCTTACACACACACACTCTTTTACACACACACACACACACTCTTACACACACACACACTTTACACACACACACTTTTACACACACACACACACACTCTTTTACACACACACACACACACTCTTTTTTACACACACACACACACACTCTCTTACCCACACACACACACTCTTATACACACACACACACACACATTTACACTTTTACACACACACACTCTTACTCTTACACACACACACTCTTTTACACACGCACTCTTACACACACACACTCTTTTACACACACACTCTTTTACACACGCACTCTTACACACACACACTTACACACATAAGAACACAAGAAATAGGAGCAGGGGTCGGCTATTTGGCCCTTCGAGCCTGCTCCGCCATTCAATAAGATCATGGCTGATCTTCTACCTCATCTCCACTTTCCTGCACTATCCCCATATCCCTTGATTCCCTTAATATCCAAAAATCTGTCGATCTCTGTCTTGAATATACTCAACGACTCACTCGCACATAGGTCGGAATTTTCATTACCTGGGCGGGTCGGGTGCGGGCACTCGGCGTGGCGGGTCGGGACCCCGTTCTTCTTTTCATCCCACTCCTCAGAGCAGCCTTCCCTTATTGGTGCCTATTCAGGCAGGCCTGTGCATTTCCCGGCCCCGTTAAATGGTGCGGGTCTGATGACGTCATCGATGACTCATTTCCAGCGGGATATTTAAAGCAGCCTTGGCCACATTGCATTTGAAGGTTCATCTAGGAGTGTGCAGGCTGTACATCTCACCATCTAGGAGTGTGCAGGCTGTACATCTCACCATCTAGGAGTGTGCAGGCAGTACATCTCACCATCTAGGAGTGTGCAGGCAGTACATCTCACCATCTAGGAGTGTGCAGGCAGTACATCTCACCATCTAGGAGTGTGAAGGCTGTACATCTCACCATCTAGGAATGTGCAGGCCGTACATCTCACCATCTAGGAGTGTGCAGGCTGTACATCTCACCATCCAGGAGTGTGAAGGCTGTACATCTCACCATCTAGGAATGTGCAGGCTGTACATCTCACCATCCAGGAGTGTGAAGGCTGTACATCTCACCATCTAGGAGTGTGCAGGCAGTACATCTCATCATCTAGGAGTGTGCAGGCAGTACATCTCATCATCTAGGAGTGTGCAGGCAGTACATATCACCATTTGGGTCTTGCTCAGCCTTGCACAGAGGGCTGCACCCAGCTTTTCCGATGACTCCCTCCATATGTTTGTGGAGAGAGTCAGAACACGCGGGGAGGTCCTCTTCCCTTCTGATGGGCACAAGAGACCTCACCAGGAGACCAAAAGAGCCTGGCTGGAGATTGCAGAGGAGGTGAACAGCAGGGATGTGGTGAGGAGGACCTGGGCGCAGTGCCGGAAGCGCTTCAATGATCTCATGAGATCAGGAAAGGTGAGTGCAAAACCACACTCAACTTCATCCTGCTGTGCCTCTCATCACATCCCCATCACTCTACCTTCCCATCCCTACTCCTGCACATCATTACTCACACCAACGTACCTTGCACGTCCACCCATCCCTCTCTATCTACATACTCACATCCCCATCTGACTAACCACCCCTCACACTCAGCCTTATCCTAATGCAATCATACCAACTGACAACACACAAGGAGGCCACTTTGCATTGGCACTTTGGCATTGGCACCGCACTCCCTCATAGTCACCCTCTACAGATGCAGCCCACACATTCCCTACACTCATGCCATCACTCTCGCTCAAACATCTCTTCTTTCCCTCCTTGCAGGAGAAGAGATCCCATAATAAGAGGGAGAGGGAGAGAACCGGAGGTGGCCCACCATCATTCGCCACGTTGACAGCAGCAGATGAGGTCGCCTTGGAGGTCTCGGGGGTTGCGGAGCAGCTGGCGGTGGGAGACGGAGAGAGGGAGACCTCTCAGCAACCTGGTGACAGAATTACATCTCATACAGCCACATGGCATACAGCAGTCACTCATATGGGGACTGATGTCAGCAGCCAGTGAATGGTCATCATGTGCATAATGGTATCGTTACCCATTCTTGGTATGACATATCTAACTCATCTCTTTACTCTCCCACTGGTCCATCAAGAGCCCCCCCCCCCCCCCACTGTCCAGGAGGAAGGGGAAGACGACTCCTCAGAGGAGCCTCCAGCCTCTGAGAGTGCACCGTCACCAAACATAAGCGCACCCAGCACCAGCGCAGATACGCACACCTCGGTGGGTCCTACGCGAGATAGAGTAGTGCTGGCATCTGGTGTCTGACAAGTCACAAGGGAGTAAAAGGAGATGGTGGAGACAGAGACTGCAGTGGAGACTCCTCACCGGAGGTTGCAGGACGCTCCCAGCTCTGCTCAGCTGCAGACGCTGAGCTCGGGGGCCATCCAGAAAGAGGGTGATCCTGGAGGTGCAGGAAGAAGGGCAGGATGCTCTGACAGGCTTTGCGACGGCGATGTCTGCAAATGTGCAGAGAATGGAGGAGTCCACCTCCAACATAAGCACCACCGTGTCGCAGGCGATGGCGATGGCGATGGTAGGCTCTTCCATGGATAGGATGGCCACCTGAATGGAGCAGCTAATGCGCCACTCGCATGAGCACATGCTATCTATGGAGAATAGATGGCAGATGCTCATAGACCTCCTCTCTAGGAGGGATATAAAAGTAGACTTGGGTCCTCATGGCCCCACTGCTGTGCAGCAAGATGCTCTACAGCTCCTTGCTAGCAGGGAAGTGCGAGTGGCCCATGAGAGGGATGATGGTGAGAGGAGTCATAGAAGTGGGGGCTCCTCTCAAAGCTCTCACACTTCTCCCCCGTTGCCTCCTCTTCAGTCAGAGCCCCAGATGCCTACTCGGATCGTGATGGCCGAGTCTGCCGCTGCACAGTCGCAGGAGGAGCTGACTATGGTGGGGCCATCAGAGTCCAAAACCCAGAGGACGTCCGCAGCAGGGAAGTGAGCAGCCTGCCTCTATCTCTGCTGAAGCCATAGGGGTTGCACCTCGTAGAAGCACGCGTAAGCCAAAGATGACACATTAGTAGATGCACAAGGGTAACCAGTAACCACATGGGTGTTTAAAGAAGTGTTTCTGTTAAGGTTCCGTTACTCTTATGCTACATATAAAACGATGTTTTTTCACCACTTTCTGGCCATGCCCAATTTTGTCTGCTACTTTGGAAGTGGCTTAGTGAGATGGAGTGAATGGTGAGGCATAACGTTATGGAATGGAGGTCAGTGTGAAAGGAATGGCTTGGCCATTGTAGGGATGCTTTATGGTGTTGTTGGCGGGGGTGGGGTGGGGTGGGGAACCTGGCACAGCATGTGGCAGCCATATGGGTGTAATGCAGGAAGTTAAGTAGATCTGGCCATGATGAGACCATCCCTGCCCTCCCGGGCAGCAATGTGCTCAGGTGCTGCTGGCATCTGGACCTCAGGTACCTCCTGCTCCTCCTCCTCGCCTTCCAGCTGATGCTCCTCCTCCTCCTCCTCTTCTGAAGAGGCTGTGTGCTCAGAGCCTTGCTCCTCATGCAGCGCTAATCCTCGTTACTGTGCTATGTTGTGCAGGGCACAGCAGATGATGACAATTCTGGAGACCCTGGCTGGTGCGTACTGAAGGGCTCCTCCAGATCTGTCAAGGCATCTGAAGCGCATCTTCAGCATGCCTATTGTTTGTTCTATGACACATCTGGTGGATATGTGGCTTTCATTATATCTCTCCTCGGCCTCAGTACCTGGCATCCTCAAGGATGTCATGAGCCACGTCTTCAGTGGATAGCCCTTGTCTCCAAGCAGCCAGCCGGAAAGTCTGTTTGGAGGAGCGAACAGCTGAGGGAGGGTGGACTGGCGCAGGATGAAAGAGTCATGACAGCTGCCAGGGAATTTGGTGCACACATGCATGATGATCTTCCTATGGTTGCAGACGAGTTGCACATTGAGGGAGTGAAAGCCCTTGTGGTTGACAAAGACTCCTGGGTGATGATGGGGTGCCCTGATGGCCTTTTGTGCAGTCGATGAAGCCCTGCACCCGTGGGAAGCCAGCCAGAGCAAAGCCCAGCACCCACTCAGTCACACTGGCTTCATCAGTGGCAAAGTTGATGTAATTGGCTGGCTTGTGAAACAGGGCATCGGTGACCTGTGTGATGCATCTGTGGGCGGCCGACTGCGAGATGCCGCAAATGTCTGCTGCAGATCCCTGGAAGGAGCCTGAGGCGAAGAAGTTGAGGGCGCTGATGACTTTGACAGCCACTGGTAAGGCATGTCCACCCGCTCCTCTGGGCTGCAGGTCTTGCTCCAGCAATCTGCAAATATCTGCGACGACCTGACGCGATAGCCTGAGCCTCCTTTGGCACTGCTGCTCAGTCATGTTGAGGAAGCTCATGCTCTGCCTGTATACCCTGTGTTGGGGGTACCGCCTAGGGCGCGGTGCAGCCCTGCGCTGATGCCCTCTGTCCCGTGGAGCATCAGGTTGTTGAGGAGAATGTTGGTGGTGTTGTTGTTGCTGCTGCTGGTGTTGGGGCTCATCCGATTCTGAGGACCAAGGTGAGACAGTATAAACAGCACCCAGGCTGATGTAATAGATGGCAGGTCAAGTAGAGATCAGAGAAGCAATCTGTCAATGGTGTGATAGGTAGTAGCAATGAGGTGAGAGTGGTTTCCGAATTTGCAGAAAAGACTTGCAAACTCTAGACACCTAAATCTGTGCTCAAAATGCCCTCAGCAAGAGCCTTTCCCTTAGGCAAGTAGTCAGGTGTCATGTGGGAGTATTTATTGTGCTTTCCATGCTCTGCAGTAATGATCTCGCTCAATGGCCACTGAACTTCCGCCTCAGATTGACAGACGTGATTCCCGAGCTGCGTGATACCCGTGGTCATGCAGTGAAATTCAAAAGTTCTGGTTAAAAACACAGTTAAGGATCTGACAACAAGGTAATAATGATCTAAATTAGGTCGCCTGCCTCTGCCGTTCGGGTCCGTGCCGCGCTGGCAAACGCCCGAGTTAAAGGAGGCGAGATGACGGCGGGTTCCCAACGTGCTCCGATTTATTTCCACTTTTACTCCCGACACGCCTCCAATCCCGCACGCACAGCAGCGGGAAAATTCCGACACACACACACTCACACTCTTATGTACTCACTCGCACACTCACACTCACTCTTATATACTCTCTCACACAAACACTCACACTCACTCTTACATACTCTCTCGCACACACACGCACACACACTCACACTCACTCTTATATACTCTCACACACACTCACTCTTACATACTCTCTCGCACACACACACACACACACTCACACACACTCACACTCACTCTTATATACCCTCTCACACACACTCACACTCACTCTTACATTCTCTCACACACACACTCACACACACACACAAACACACTCTTACATACTCTCTCACTCTCACACACACACACTCACTTACATACACACTCTTACACACACACTCACTCTTACACACACACTCTTACACACACTCTTACACACACACTCACTCTTACACACACACTCACTCTTACACACACACTCTTACACACACTCTTACACACACTTACTCTTACACACACACTCATACACACACACTCTTACACACACACTCACTCTTACACACACACTCTTACACACACACTCTTACACACACACTCTCTTACACACACACTCTTACACACACTCTTACACACACACACACTCTTACACACACTCTTACACACACACTCACTCTTACACACACACTCACTCTTACACACACTCTTACACACACACACACTCTTACACACACACTCTTACACATACACTCACTCTTACACACACACTCTTACACACACACTCTTACACACACTCTTACACACACTCTTACACACACACTCTTACACACACACTCACTCTTACACACACTCTTACACACACACTCTTACACATACACTCTTACACACACTCTTACACACACACTCACTCTTACACACACTCTTACACACACACTCACTCTTACACACACACTCTTACACACACACTCACTCTTACACACACACACACACTCACAGAAGCATGCACAACAACAACTTGTATTTATATAGCGCCTTTAACATAGTAAAGCATCCCAAGGTGCTCCACAGGAGCGATTATCAAACAAAATTTGACACCGAGCCACATAATGGGATATTAGGACAGATGACTTGGTCAAAGAGGTAGGTTTTAAGGAGCGTCTTAAAGGAGGACAGAAAGGCAGAGAGGTTTAGGGAGGGAATTCCATAATTTAGGGCCTAGGCAGCTGAAGACGCGGCCGCCAATGGTAGGGTGATGAAAATTGGGGATACGCATGAGGCATACACACGCACAGACAGACACACACACACTCTCGCATGCACACTCACACATACTCCTTCCAGGAGGGGTTTATTGGATCTTGAACCACAGCAGGAACCTTAGGGTTGTGGAGATACAACTGCCGAGCAGCCTTGCACAGTACGTCCCTAGATCTCATGCTTTGCTCGAAGTCTCCACTAACGGAAGTAAGAGAAAACTGAATCATTTAAGCTCGGGAGTAATGTGGCCTGTGATGGAGGGGCACTCCTACAGCAGGGAGTCCTTAAAAATAACTTGTGAATAATCTGTGTAAGATTTCAAAGTGAATTGTACTGAAATTTATTGAAAAAAATTGGAGTTGACACTTGCATGCGTTGTTTTTTAATTGTCCAAAATTTTCTACTGATAATTACAATAAAAACCTTGCATTTATATAGCGCCTTTCACAACCTCAGGACGTCCCAAAGCACTTTACAGCCAATGAAGTACTTTTGAAGTGTTATAATGTTGGGAAACGCGGCAGCCAGTTTGTGCACAGCATAATTCCACAAAAAGCTAATGACAAGATATGGTTTTGGTGGAGTTTTAGAACATTCTAGGCCCAATATGCACAGAAATATTTCATTCCATGGTTATAATGTGTGTGTGTCTGTCTGTCTGTATCTGCCTGTGTGTCTGTCTGTATGTGTCTGTGAATCTGTGTACCTGTGTGTGTATCTGTCTGTGCGCCTGTCTGTGTCTCTGCCTGTGTGTTTGTGTATCTGTGTGTGTGTGTGTCTGCCTGTGTGTGGGTCTGTGTGTGTCTGTCTGTCTGTGTGTCTGTGTCAGTCGGTGGGGGTCTATGTGTCTCTGTCTGTGTGTCTGTGCGTGCCTGTCTGTCTGTGTGTCTGTCTGTGTGTCTCTGTGTCTGTGTGTGTGTCTGTCTGTGTGTGTGTGTGTCTGTCTGTGTGTGTGTCTGCCTGTCTGTGTGTCTGTCTGTCTGTGTGTGTGTCTGTCTGTCTGTGTGTGTGTCTGTCTGTGTGTGTCTGCCTGTCTGTGTGTCTCTGTGTCTGTGTGTGTGTCTGTCTGTGTGTGTGTCTGTCTGTGTGTGTCTGCCTGTCTGTGTCTCTATGTCTGTCTGTGTGTGTGTGTGTCTGTCTGTCTGTGTCTGTGTGTCTCTGTGTCTGTGTGTGTGTCTGTCTGTGTGTGTGTCTGTGTGTCTCTGTCTCTGTGTCTCTGTGTCTGTGTGTGTGTCTGTCTGTCTGTGTCTGTGTGTCTCTGTCTGTGTCTCTGTGTCTGTCTGTGTCTGTGTGTCTCTGTCTGTGTCTCTGTGTCTGTCTGTGTCTCTGTGTCTGTGTCTGTGTGTGTGTGTGTGAAATGTTAAACAAGCCCCAGTGAAGCAGTGTCAGGCCAGTGCAGTGAATCCAGCTGCTCGGGTCCGGCCTGTTTAAAGCCCTTGTGGTCAGCAGCTCCCTGACTGAAACCATAGCGACCGGCAAAACTCAGCGGAGCCGACCGACTGCAGCGCGGGAGGTAAGTGATCGCTGGTGTTGGACAAAACAAAACCAGCAACAAAAAATAAGGAAAATAACTTGAAAGATGGACGCTTGGCAGAGCTAAGATTTATTTATGAAGTGGAATTGCAGTTTAATACAACCAAGAGTCGGAGAGAAGCGAAGTTACAATCTGAAGGGAGGGGATGGGCTCCAGTGCTGCCAAACTCTCCGAAAGGTTTTTCCAGATTTGTTTTATGAACTTGTGATTTAAGTTTTTCTTTAAAAAACGTATTATAGCGAGGCCCAGAATGGAACTGCTTTACACCCGTGGAAGGGAATGAGACTAACTATCTCATTAACTAACTATCTCATTAACTAACTGTCTCAACTAACTATCTCATTAACTAACTGTCTTAACTAACTGTCTCATTAACTAACTGTCTTAACTAACTGTCTCATTAACTAACTGTCTTAACTAACTGTCCCATTAACTAACTGTTTTAACTAACTGTCTCATTAACTAACTGTCTTAACTAACTGTCCCATTAACTAACTGTCTTAACTAACTGTCTCATTAACTAACTGTCTTAACTAACTGTCCCATTAACTAACTGTCTTAACTAACTGTCTCATTAACTAACTGTCTTAACTAACTGTCTCATTAACTAACTGTCCCATTAACTAACTGTCCATTAACTAACTGTCCCAACTAACTGTGGGTGTTGATGGTTAGCTTGTCTCTGTGTTGCTCTGATGCCCCTTTCAAGGCACAGCAAAGTCTTAAAGAATGTTTCAAACCCTGTCTAATTCAGTGTGTTGTGAGCCATTAGTTTGGATGCAGGTGAGAGTCTTACAGCACACAAGGAGGCCATTCGGCCCATCGACCCTGGGCCGGCTCTTTGAAAGTACACTAAACGTGGACTGACACGTTCTAACTGTGGGACGTCCTGGGCGGGGCCGGGGCGGGGTGAGTCAGGCTAAAGGCCAGTCTACGTAAAGATGCCTTTCATTACGGAAACATCCCGGAGACAAGACAAGTCTGTTACAGACTGGAAAATACGAACGTCGACCGTGGAGAACCAGGATCTGATGGGCACGAGACAGGATGATATCCCGATCGGAGTCCGATTATATATGGGTTAGCTCAGGCGGCACGGGGGTCTGACTAGCCTTGCCCTGGGTGATGGCGGTTAGTGTGGGCCTGCCCGGGTGTTGGAGCTTGGGGTCCTCCTGGTCCGCTAGTCTCAGTAGCCCAGTGTGCAGCGCATCTTCCCACCGACCGATTGGGGAGTCCCTGGGGTTGCGGATGTCTCCACGGATACCGGGATAGGGACAATCCTAAAGAACCAGAGGCAAGGAGAGGAAACATTGTCATGATCTGGAATGCTGTGCCTGAAAGGGCGATGGAAGCAGATTTAAAAGTGACTCTTAGAAGAGAATTGGATAAATACTTGAAGGGACAACATTTACAGGGCTATGGGGAACGAGCAGGGGGGAGTGGGACTAATTGGACAGCTCTACCAAAGAGCCGGCACAGACACGGTGGGCCGAATGGCCTCCCTCTGTGCTGTATCATTCTATGATTCTAAGCTCAGATTTATCGTTCTTCCCAATCCAATCATTTAATGAAGCTCAGCCATGAAACGGGCAACAGCTGAAACCCAGGAGAAAGGCCGAACACTGTAGGATCAAAAGAGTCGGAAAGGAGGTGAGACCTCCTCCTCCAACCACTAGTGGTCACTACTTGGCATCATGCTTGGGATTTGGGAATGTGGCGCTAAGGCGGGTAAATGGGGTTGAGGTACAGATCAGCCACGATCTAATTGAATGGCGGAGCAGGCCCGAGGAGCTGAATGGCCTCCTGCTGTTCCTAATGTTGTTATAAAAGCCTGAGGATTGTAGGGGACGAGAAAGACTTGGAGGGAGGAAAGGAGCCTCACAGGTTTGAGGTCCTGAGAAAGAATGTGTCAAGAGTGGGAGACTAGGCACTGAATCCGCTCCCTTGCCTCCGCTCATCCGCTGCTGAAACCCTCATCCACGCCTTTGCTACCTCCAGACTCGACTATTCCAACGCTGTCCCGCCCGGCCTCCCGCCCTCCGTAAACTTCAGCTCACCCAAAGCTCTGCTGCCCGTATCCTGACTCGAACCGAGTCCCGCTCACCCGTCACCCCTGTGCTCGCTGACCATCATTGGCTCCCGGTCCAGCAACGCCTCGAATTTAAAATTCTCATCCTCGTGTTCAAATCCCTCCGCGGCCTCGCCCCCTCCCTCTCTCTGTAACCTCCTCCAGCCCAGCAACCCTCCGAGATCTCAGCGCTCTTCCAATCCTGGCCTCTTGCGCATCCCCAGTTTTAAATCGCTCCACCATTGGCGGCCGTGCCTTCAGCTGCCGAGGCCCTAAGCTCTGGAATCCCCTGCCTAAACTACTATGTCTCTCTCCTCCTTAAAACCTACCTCTGTGACCAAGCTTTTAGTTACCTGTCCTAATATCTCCTTATGTGACTCGGTGTCAATTTCTGTCTGATGATCACTCCTATGAAGTGCCTTGGGGAAGTTGTACTACGTTAAAGGCGCTGTATGTATGCAAGTTGTCGATGTGGAATCTTGACTTCAGGCCATCGAAGATGTAGGGAGAAGGAAGACTGCGTCGGTCAGGGTACTGAGAGATTAGGAGGGACAAAAATAAGGATTCAGAGGCGCACTAAAGCCTCGTGTTCCAGAAGGACTGGGACACCACCAAGGAATTTTAAGTGTTTTTTTTCCCCATGACTGTGCACTTTTTTTGCTGACTTTCTGACACAAAGCAGCAAGTTCCTTCAGAGAGGGGCTCAAAAGTCCGATTTCCCTCTCACCAGCTTGGAGAGTTTAACAGCTCGTTCAACACCCAAACGCTTACTGGGACTCCTGCCCTCTTTGACTCTGTAATGTTTCACTTTAAGAACCTTTGCACCCAGTGTTGTGTTACCATGGATACCAGGCTGACTTTTCTTCTGTCCCGCTGGTTCCTGCAGCGTTCACAGGTGTCCCGCAGAGTTAACTCTTCAAATTAACCTCAGCTCCAATCACATTTATATTTTATTTTATCCACCCTTTTATTTGTCCCCCCCACCTTTTTTTTCCTCCATGAAGCTGGCAGCTGTCCTTCATTCTGCCAGTGGATTTCACACTTCATTCAGCCTTAATCTGTCACATTAACACCACCTCTAGCCTTGCATATCTCTTAATGTCTCTTAATGTCTCTTCATCTCCTCCTTTGTTCCTTTATCCCCTCCCCCTTTTCCCAGCTTTACCCTGGCCTTAAATCTATTTGATTTCCAGCTCTTCCCAGTTCTGATGAAAGGTCATCGACCTGAAACGTCAACTCTCTTTCTCTCTCCACGGATGCTGCCTGGCCTGCTGAGTTTTTCCAGCGTTTTCTGTTGTTATTTCGGATTTCCAGCATCCGCAGTATTTTGCTATCGAGTTAACTCTTCATCCTGCTACAGCCAACTTCATTCCAACTATTCTCCAGTGGAGCTAATTCCATATAAAGCAGGCACCGTGAGTCTTTAATTTCATAAGCACATAAGAAATAGGAGCAGGAGTTGGCCATTCGGCCCCTCGAGCCTGCTGGATTGGTCCGTGCAGATTATGCAGTCATTTCTCAGTTTTGCAGTTAACTGGCCTCTTCAACCCGATGCCCTGACTCCCATTGGTCTCCTGGACCTGAAGCCCTGACTCCCATTGGTCTCTTGCACCTGAAGCCCTGACTCCCATTGGTCTCCTTGACCTGAAGCCCTGACTCCCATTGGTCTCCTTGACCTGAAGCCCTGACTCCCATTGGTCGCCTTGACCCGAAGCCCTGACTCCCATTGGTCGCCTTGACCTGAAGCCCTGACTCTCATTGGTCTTCTTGACCCTGAAGCCCTGACTCCCATTGGTCTCCTGGACCTGAAGTACTGACTCCTCCTCATCTCTCAGACGTGAAGCCCAGACTCCTGTCTGTTTCCCATATGTAAAGTCCAGACTCCTGCCCATCTGCCGCCCATCTTCCCTACTTCCCTGGCCTCCTTGCCCTCCCAGTCCTGACTCCCACTCTACTCCTGGACCTGAAGCCCCATCATCCACCTGGTCTCATAACTGACGCACAAGGTCTTACAGAGATAATGTGGGCGGATGGTCGAGGTCCCACTGTAGTCTATTTTTAATAAAAAATTAGACCAGTGTATAAAATGTTCTTGTGTTGCAATCAGATGTGGCCAGGGGATGAATTATTTAACTCCTAAAATTATTTTTAAAAATACGCATAAAATTCACTGATTTCCTTTCAGCCTTGTGACTTGGGTTGGAAATTGGTGGGGTGGGGGGCAGGGGGGTGGTAGGAGACAGATTGGGGATAAAGGGTGGGATTGGCGGATCTGTACTGGGGCCTCGTCCATTCATCATATTCATTAATGACTCGGATGAAGGAGTAGCGAGTTGTGTTTCCAAGTTTGCGGATAAGACTGTTCGGAGGGAGAGTAAGTGGTGCAGATGGGAGGAGAAAGTTACAAAGGGACATGGATTAAGTGAACGGGCAAAACTGTGGCGAATGGAGTTCAGTGTGGGCAAGTGTGAGGTCATCTGCTTCGGACCCAAGAAAGACAAATTGGTGTATTTCCTAAACGGTGAGAGATTAGGAACTGTGGAGGAGTAAAGGGATTTGAGAGTCCGTATCATTAAAAACAAGTAGCCAGGTTAAAAAAAACAGTCATCAAAAAGGCTATTGAAATGTCGGCCTTTATCTGAAGGGTCTGGAATACAAAGGGGAGGAAGTTATGTCCAGTTGTATCCAGTCTTGGTCAGACCCCATCTGGCTCTTTGTGTGGGGGGGGTAGAGAGTTCCATTCATTTAGGTGGCTGTTCACTCTCTCTCTGTAGGACCACAGGCAGTAGAAAGAGGCACTCTCGAGTTTATCCAGGGGATGCTGCTGGAGCTTAAGCAGTTAAAACGGCACAGACTGCCAGTACAGAGCATTGCTGAACATAACCACACACAAGGACATATATATGAGAGAGAGACAGAGAGGGTAGTGCTGTAATAGAATCTATATTAATAATACTGCTCTACCTCTCTTTCTCTTCACAATCTCAGGACGTCCCAAAGCGCTTCACAGCCAATGAAGTACATTTTTTGTAGTGTAGTCACTGTTGTAATGTAGGAAACGTGGCAATCAATTTGCGCACAGCAAGCTCCCACAAACAGCAATCAAATAATGACCAGATTTTCTATTTTAATAATGGTTGACGGATAAATATTGGCCAGGACACCAGGGAGAACTCCCCTGCTCTTCTTCGAAATAGTGCCGTTGGATCTTTTACGTCCACCCGAGAGGGGCAGACGGGGCTTCGGTTTAACCTCTCATCCGAAAGACGGCACCTCCGACAGTGCAGCGGGGCCCCCTCAGTCCTGTGCTGGGAGTGTCAGCCTAGATTTTTGTGCTCAAGTCTCTGGAGTGGGACTCGAACCCACGGCCTTCTGACTCAGAGGCGAGGGTGTTACCCACTGAGTCACGGCTGACACGTCAGTGATTGAAAGTCTGGGCAAGGGAACCCTTTCTGGAGAGAGCATTTCCCTCCTGCCCCTTTAAGCTTTGCTGAGGCTCAGATATAAAGCAGCTTGCGTTTCTTGAATCACACACAGTCCCTCGGTCTCCAATCCTCCACTCCTTACTCCCTCTGCTTTTTACTGTGTGTGTTTGCTACAGTCCCTCCCAGCCCAATACCAAGAGCTGCACTTTAACTCCTTTCCAACATTAATTTCCTTTGACGTGAACTATTCCGTTGGCAACCGATCGACCAGTTTAGCAAAGAGCAATAGGGAGAGAAGGCCTACTCTTCCAGCGGTGAGTAATTATCAGCATGTTTTATATCCGCACTACACCCTTCCCATCCTTCCGTTGGGGAACTGTGGAGGGTGAGCTGGGGTGGGTGGGGGGAGTGGGGGGTGGGAAGAGAACGAAGGACTCTGACACTCTCTGCAGCTTTCTCCCCCAGTTCCATTACTGTACGTTAAATAGAGCTGCAGAAAAATTACAAAAGGGACGTAGGCTGTTCTGCCTATCCAGTCCGCGTTGGTGTTTATCCTCCATGTGAGCAGTTAGTCACAATCCCACTCACCCACCCTGCGCTGGACTTCAAGGACCCTCCCCCGCCCCCCCTGCCCCCCACAGGGTGTAGTCGGGGGGCAGTGTGAAAACAAACTTTCCAGAGCCGAGTATCGGGGTGCAGGCAGCATCCTGTGCAGTGGGGTTTCAAATTCGGGCAGACTAGCTAAAGAAAGAGCCTGCATTGATACCGCGCTTTTTGCAAGCTCAGACCAACCCTTTGCAGCCACTGAGGTACTTTTTTTTGCAGTGTAGTCACTGTCTGTAATGCAGGAAACGCGGCGGCCGCTTTGCGCACAGCAAGATCCCACAAACAGCGCTGGGATAAATGACCCAGATAATCTGTTCCTTAGCGATACTGGTTGAAGTCCAAAAATGTGTGGGTTAGGTTGATTTGGCTATGATAAATTGACCCTTAGTGTTAGGGGGGGATTAAATATGTGGGGTTATGGGGATAGGATGGGATATGTTAGGGGGAATTAAATACGTGGGGTTACGGGGGTAGGGTGGGATATGTGTACTGTGGGGATTAAAGCAGGGACAGGGTACTGGATTTGGATGATCAGCCCTGATCGTATTGAATGGTGGAGCAGGCTCGACGGGCCGAATGGCCTACTCCTGCTCCTAGATTCTATGTTTCTATGTTTCTATGAAGGGTAAATATTGGCCAGGGCACCGGGGAGGTTCTAAGGAGAACAACCCCAGCTTCTCCAGTCTCTTTCCACATATACATGGAGTCCTTCGTCGCTGGTATCACTGGGTGTCCTTGTACATGAATCACAGAAAGTTAACATGCAAGCAATTTTTTTTTATTCGTTCATGGGATGTGGGCGTTGCTGGCAAGGCCAGCATTTATTGCAATTAGGAAAGCAAATGGTATGTTGGCCTTTATTACAAGAGGATTTGAGTATAAGAGTAAAGATGTCTTACTGCAATTATATAGGATCCTGGTGAGACCACACCTGGGGTATTGTGTACAGTTTTGGTCTCCTTACCTAAGGAAGGGTATACTTGCCATAGAGGGAGTGCAACGAAGATTCACCAGACTGGTTCCTGGGATGGGGCAATTGTCCTATTAGGATAGATTGAGTAGACTAGGCCTATATTCTCTGGAGTTTAGAAGAATGAGAGGTGATCTCATTGAAACATACAAAATTCTTACAGGGCTTGACAGGGTAGATGCAGGGAGGATGTTTCCCCTGGCTGAGGAGTCTAGAACCAGGGGTCACAGTCTCAGAATAAGTGGTCGGCCATTTAGGACTGAGATGAGGAGAAATTTCTTCACTCAGAGGGTGGTGAATCTTTGGAATTCTCTACCCCAGAGGGCTGTGGAGGCTCAGTCGTTGAGTATATTCAAGACAGAGATCGATAGACTTTTGCATATCGAGGGATATGGGGATAGTGCAGGAAAGTGGAGATGAGGTAGAAGATCAGCCATGATTTAATTGAATGGTGGAGCAGGCTGGAAGGGCCAAATGGCCGACTCCAGCTCCTATTTCTTAAGTTCCTATGTCCAAGAATCCCTAACCGGCAGAAATTGTTTCTCTCCATCTACCCTATCTGTTCCCCTTAATATCTTGAAAACTTCGATCAAATCACCCCTTAACCTTCTAAATTCCAGGAAATACCATCCTAGTTTGTGTAATCGCCCCTCGTAATTTAACCCTCGAAGTCCGGGTATCATTCTGGTAAACCGACGCTACCTACCTAAACAATGCACCAGCTGACGTCTAGCCAGTGATTTATTGTTTCTTAAATAATTTTGAGCCGCATTCTAAGGATGTTTTAAAACTTGATATGCAAAAATGAACAGCTCGCCTTCAGGGTAAGGTGGGGTTGCCAACTTAATTTGGAGGTTTTGTCACACGACCTCCAACCGCCCCGCCCAGTCAAACCCCCTCCCCCCCACCCGCAATATTTTTTAAACTAATAAACAAAAGCGTTCAAAGAAAATGGGCGGAAAAAAATGCCACTGTTAATCTTTCTCCCGGAGTTGCTCGCAGGTTAATTCCTGGAGATTCCAGGACAGTCCTGGAAATCCCACAGATTTTATTAAAGTGCTCTTGGGGACATGGGTGTCACTGGCAAGGACCTTCCCGAGTTACGCTCCACTTGCCTGGATGAGTGCGGCTCCAACAACACTCAAGAAGCTCGACACCATCCAGGACAAAGCAGCCCGCTTGATTGGCACCCCATCCACCACCATAAACATTCACTCCCTCCAACACCGGCGTACCGTGGCTGCAGTGTGTACCATCTGCAAGATGCACTGCAGTAACTCGCCAAGGCTTCTTCGGCAGCACCTCCCAAACCCACGACCTCTACCACCTAGAAGGACAAGGGCAGCAGGTGCTTGGGAACACCATCACCTCCAAGTTCCCATCCAAGTCTCACACCATCCTGACTTGGAAGTATATCGCCGTTCCTTAATCGTCGCTGGGTCAAAATCCTGGAACTCCCTCCCTAACAGCACTGCGGGAGTACCTTCACCGCACGGACTGCAGCGGTTCAAGGCGGCGGCTCACCACCACCTTCTCGAGGGCAATTAGGAATGGGCAATAAATGCCGGCCTTGCCAGCGACGCCCACATTCCAGGAACGAATAAAAAAAAAGCGCTGAAGGTCACTTAAGAGTCAACCAGACAGTGTGGGACTGGAGTCACATGTGGGCCCAGACCGGGTAAGGACGGCAGGTTTCCTTCCCTGAGGCACATTAGTGAACCAGTTGGGTTTTTACAACAATCCTACAGCTTTTAATGGTCATTTTATTTTGTGCCAGTGTCAGCCAGAACCGACCAGCAATAAATGCTGGCCTTGCATCCCATGAACGAATAAAAAAAATAACGAATTTTATTGAATCAATTTGCCATGGTGGGATATGAGCTCATGATCTCTGGGTTTGCTAGTCCAATGGTCCGATGAATTAAATCTTGAAACATTTTCCATGCCTAGTTAAAAGGAATTGGAGGCCTGAGTGGAGATGTTAGTTCGGGGCTTAATTCGAGCGCGATCCTGGTGACCCTGTTCACGCCTAAAGAGGCCGGTGACAGGGACTGCGGCAAATCCAGTCCACTGGCCACTGGAGGCTGGTGGGGTGGGGGGGGGGGGAGTCGAGAGATCAGTGGGCGGTAGAGGCCGCAGGTTTAACGTGGAGCAGGGGCGCTTGGTGGTGGGGGGGCAGAGGAGGCCGCCTCCCGCGGTCCCTTTAAGAGAACTGACCGCAGCAGGCATGACGCACGGCTGTGCTTAGTCGCCTCCCAGGTGTTAGATTTAGCCCCCCTCGGCTCCCCTCCCTATTGCCAATGGGCTTAACGTCTGTTCCACGCAGGCGCGCCCCTGAAGACTAAAGGGCGCCCTAACCAATATGGTGCATTCCTGGTGTAGACTGATGAGTGCACGCCAAGTCGGACCCTACCCTGCCCATTTCTCGCCCAAGAATGACCCTAAACCGTTGAACTAATGCCATCCCTCCGTTAAAGAAAAAAAATAAAGACTTTCATTTATATAGCGTTTTTCATGATCTCAGGATGTCCCAAAGCGCTTTGCAGCCAATGACGAACTTTTAGAGTGTAGTCATTGTTGTAATGTAGGAAACGCAGCAGCCAATTTTGCGCACAGCAAGCCCCACAAACAGCAATGTGATAATGACCAAATAATCTGTTTTTTAGTGATGTTGATTGAGGGATAAATATTGGCCAGGACACTGGGGAGAACTCCCTGCTCTTCTTCGAAATAGTGCCATGGGATCTTTTACGTCCACCTGAGAGAGCAGACGGGGCCTCGGTTTAACGTCTCATCCGAAAGACGGCACCTCCGACAGTGCAGCACTCCCTCAGCACTGCACTGGAGTGTCAGCCTAGATTTTTGTGCTCAAGTCCCCGTAACCTTCAGCTTATTCAAAACTCGGCTGCTCATATCCTAACTTGCACTAGGTCACGTTCACCCATCACCCCTGTGCTCGCTGACCTACATTGGCTCCCAGTCCAGCAACGCCTCGATTTTAAAATTCTCATCCTGGTGTTCAAATCCCTCCATGGCCTCGTCCCCTCCCTATCTCTGCAATCTCCTCCAGCCCCACAACCCTCTGACATCTCTGCGCTCCTCTAATTATGGCCGATTATAATCGCTCAACCTTTGGCGGCCGTGCCTTCTGTTACCTGGGCCCTAAGCTCTGGAATTCCCTCCCTAAACCTCTCCACCTCGCTACCTCTCTTTCCTCCTTTCAGACGCCCCTTAAAACCTACCTCTTCGACCAAGCTTTTGGTCACCTGCCCTAATTTATCCTTATGTGGCTCGGTGTCAATTGTTGTCTGATAATCGCTCCTGTGAAGCGGCTCGGGACGTTTTACTGCATTAAAGGCGCTATATAAATGCAAGTTGATGTTAATTTGGTTACTTATGGTGAGGCAGCTGTGTTGTTAAGTGATACCAGGGCGTAGCTAAGGGAAGGTATCAACTACAGGCGGATGATTCAATGTGTACCGAGATGGGATGTACACAAAGGCAATTACTCATTGTAATAATGCTCGCTCCTAAGGGCAGTGGCAGAGTCTATTGTTGCCTGGGGAGGCGTAGCAACAGTTTACTATAGGACTCGCATTGGACCCCAAGCCTGGGAAGAGCACCTGTGTCATCATTTGGGAATGTTTTTCTAAGGGGGGAGAGGAGTTACACTATAAGTAAAGAAACCACAGCACTCAATTAATGTTGGCATTCCACTTGCAGCAGTTGGATTGTCCATAAACTCATCCATGATCTAATTATAGAATCTTACAGCACAGAAGGAGGCCATTCGGCCCATTATGCCTATGCCGGCTCTGTGAAAGAGCTATCCAATTAGTCCCGCTCCCCCCCTGCTCTTTCCCCATAGCCCTGCACATTTTTCCCCTTCAAGTATTTATCCAATTCCTATTTGAAAGTTATTATTGAATCTGCTTCCACCGCCCTTTCAGGCAGCGCATTCCAGATCACAACAACTCACTGCGTAAAAACATTTCTCCTCATCTCGCCTCTAGTTCTTTTGCCAATTACCGTAATTGAATGGCGGAGCAGGCTCGAGGGGCTGAATGGCCTCCTCCTGTTCCCATGTTCCTATCCACAAGTGTAACTTTTAGCAACATCTAAAGGCTTAAAACAGACTGTCCCTTTTTCTACAAAGAGTAACCCCATCTGCCCGCTTCTCATCATACTGCTCAATCCTGTGTTTCTCCCGATCCCGAAGCACATCTCACCGCCTCTTGAACCCATTTGCAGTGTCCACTTCAATGTCCTTGCCTGGTAACTCTTCCTGGCCAGATAAGTGATCCAGTTCCACCTGACTTCATTTCTTACTCCCGACTTCACCATTCCTTCATCGTCGCTGGGTCAAAATCCTGGAACTCCCTCCCTAACAGCTCTGTGGGAGTACCCTCACCGCACGGACTGCAGCGGTTCAAGAAGGCGGCTCACCACCACCTTCTCGAGGGCAACGAGGGAATGGGCAATAAATGCTGGCCTTGCCAGCGACGCCCACATCCCATGAAGGAATTAAAAAAAAAAAAATCCTCTTTATTAAACTTGTGTCGCCTGGTCGTCAACACTTTCACCACAGTGAGCAAGTTGTCTGTTTGTTCATAATCTTGAAAACTTCAATAAGATTACCTCAAAGTCCCCTCTTTTCCTGTCTGAGGTTGAACCACACTATTCGCAACCATGGTGTCATATTTGACCCTGAAATGAGCTTCCAATCACATATCCGCGGCATAACTAAGACCGCCTACTTCCACCTCCGTAACATCGCCCGTCTCCGCCCTTGCCTCAGCTCATCCGCTGCTGAAACCCTCATCCATGCCTTTGTTACCTCTAGACTTGACTATTCCAACGCACTCCTGGCTGGCCTCCCACATTCCACCCTACGTAAACTTGAGGTCATCCAAACTCGGCTGCCCGTGTCCTAACTCGCACCAAGTCCCGTTCACCTATCACCCCTGTGCTCACTGACCTACATTGGCTCCCGGTTAAGCAACACTTCGATTTCAAAATTCTCATCCTTGTTTTCAAATCCCTCCATGGCCTCGCCCCTCCCTATCTCTGTAATCTCCTTCAGCCCCACAACCCCCTGAGATATCTGCGCTCCTCTAATTCTGCCCTCTTGCGCATCCTGATTATAATTGCTCAACCTTTGGTGGCCGTGCCTTCTGTTGCCGAGGCCCTAAGCTCTGGAATTCCCTGCCTAAACCTGTCCGCCTCTCTACCTCTCTTTCCTCCTTTAAGACATTCCTTAAAACCTACCTCTTTGACCAAGCTTTTGGTCACCTGCCCTAATTTCTCCCTATGTGGCTCGGTGTCAAATTTTTTGTCTTTTAATACTCCTGTGAAGCGCCTTGGGATGTTTTACTACGTTAGAGGCACTATATAAATACAAGTTGTTGTTGAAAAGCGAGAGATGAGAAAAGGCAGTTGGGTATAAATTCACCTTGGGCACTTGTGCATAATGGGTGACAGTGAATCACTGGCCTCTTTTGCACCCCGCACGATATTTTATTTTCCATTGACTTCCAATTCACTATCGCCCGTTTTACGCCACCACATAGAATTACACAGAATGTACCGCACAGACACAGGCCATTCGGCCCAACTGGTCCATGCCGGTGTTTATGCCGCCCAAGACAAACTGATACCCCAATAAATCCATTGAATCTCACCTCACTGCTGTTCCAAACGCGTGTCACTCTTTGAGCGAGAAAGAAAAATAAATAATTGCGTTTATAGGGGAGAGGGATAAACCCAGCAACTGCAGGCCAGCCAGCCTAACGTCGCTGGTGGGGAAACTGTTAGAGACAATAATCCGAGGCGAAATTCATTGTTACTTGGAAAAATGTGGGTTAACAAATGATAGCCAGCACGGATTTGTTAAAGGCAAATTGTGTTTGATTAACTTGATTTGAGTTCTTTGATGAAGTGACGGAGAGGGTTGATGAGGGTAGTGCGGTTGATGTTGTGTATATGGACTTTCAAAACACGTTTGAGAAAGTACCACATTATAGACTTGTTAGCAAAATCGAAGCCCATGGGATTATAGGGGCAGTGGCTGTATGGATAGAAAATTGGCTGAGGGACAGAAAGCAGAGAGGGGTGGTGAACGGTTGTTTATCAGACTGGGGGTAGCTTTACAGGGGTGTCTCCCCAGGGGTCGGTATTAGGACCACTGCTCTTTTTGATATATATTAGTTTGCAGATGATACAAAGCTTGGAAATGCAGTAAACAATGAGGAGGAGAGTAACAGACTTCAGGAGGACATAGACAGACTGGTGAAATGGGCAGACACATGGCAGATGAAATTTAATTCAGAGAAGTGTCAAGAAGCAGAATAAGGAGAGGCAATATAAACTAAATGGTACAATTTTAAAGGGGGTGCAGGAACAGGGAGACCTGGAGGTGTATGTATACAACTCTTTGAAGATGGCAGGACAAGTTGAAAAGACTGTTAAAAAAGAATACGGGATCCTTGGCTTTATTAATAGATGTGAGAAGTCGCACAACACCAGGTTATAGTCCAACAGCTTTATTTGAAATCACGAGCTTTCGGAGCGCTGCTCCTTCATCAAGTGACTTCACCTGACGAACTCGTTTTAGTGTTGGAAGCAAGTCATCTTCGGTTCCGAGGGACTGCCTAAGAAGAAGAAGAAGAAGAAGAATCTCACCTTACCATTTATCTCACACAGTGACCTACCTTGCCATGCAGTTACTGTAGGGAAACATGTGACCTTTCTAAACCTGCAATGCCCCTCAAAGAGTCATGAGGTGAATGGCCAGTTAATCTGCTTAATTAGTAATGAATGAAGTAGTTCTCTCAGTAACTGTTTTAAATGTACTTTTCACTCGTCTGCGCTCTGGTCCTGGCTTCCTGCTTCACTTTGAAGTAAAGAAAAGTGCTTGTATGTATATCACACCTTTCACGACCGCAAGATGTCCCAAAGCGCTTCACAACCAATGATGTATTTTTGAACGTATTAAAGTTACTGCTGGTCGTGGTTCAGTGGGCAGCACTTTCACCTCTGAGTCAGCAGGTTGTGGGTTCCAGTCCCAATCCAGAGACTTGAAGGAAAAGAAAGACTTGCATTTCTATAGCGCCTTTCACAACCTCTGGACGTCCCAAAGCGCTTTACAGCCAATGAAGTACTTTTGAAGTGTAGTCACTGTTGTAATGTAATGTTGAGCACATAATCCAGGCTGACACTCCCAGTGCGATGCTGAGGGGGTGCTGCACTGTCTGAGGTGCCAGTCTTTCAGATGAGACGTTAAACCGAGGCCCCGCCTGCTCTCTCAGGTGGACGTAAAAGATCCCACGGCCACTATTTTGAAGAAGAGCAGGGGCGTTATCCCCGGTGTCCTGGCCAATATTTATCCCTCGACCAACATCACTACAACAGATTATCTGGTCATTATCACATTGCAGTTTGTGGGATCTTGCTGTGTGCAAATTAGCTGCCGTGTTTCCTGTATTACAACAGTGACTGCACTTCAAAAAGTACTTCATTGACTGTAAAGAGCTTTAGGACGCCCTGAGATTGTGAAAGGCGCTATAGAAATGCAAGTCTTTCTCTTTCACCCCCCCCCCCCACCCGTTTTCTTTTTTTTTTCAATTCGGGGCCCATTCTGCGTTAGCTGGGAGAGTGGTAGAGGTTCAATAATTAGCTTCTCGGGTCTGGGAGGGGAAAGATCCGCCAGACATCATCTCCCCCTCCCTCCCCCACTGCCCCCCCTCCCCCCCCACACTCCGGATTGTTATTTAACGACCCCCCGATGGAAAGAGCATTTTGCGCGGGCTTTCAGACGAGAACAAGATTAGCTTCGGCTGTGGTGTGCCCCATGTGATCGAATAGCCTGTCCAAGACTGACCGTCTAGGTTGGCGAAGGGCTAAAGGCCAATCGACCGAGATATTGGAAAGGTCACGCACAACAACAACAACAACAACCTTGCGTTGATATAGCGCCCGTGACGTAGTAAAAACATCCTAAGGCGCTTGGCAGGAGCGTTAGCGGACAAAAGTTGACACCGAAAATTTGACACCGAGCCACATGAAGAGATATTAGGACAGGTGACCAAAAGCTTGGCCAAAGAGGGAGATAAATTGAAGCAAAGCAGTAAAAGAGAAACCCTTCTAGCCAGAAGGACTCACTGGGATTGAAAGGGCAGTGTGTGAGCTCAGGCATGTCACAGGCTGGGATAGGATAGAGACTTGCCTTGCTCTTGCCTGAGCTCGACTCCTCCCAACATTGAAATGCCTGTCTGGTAGGCGGGGCGTCAGGAAGCTTTTATAAGAGGGAGCTGAGAGCTCGGTCGGGTCAGTGGGGACTGATTGAGGACCGGACTGGCTGTGCGCACACACTCACCTCACCCACTTGGCAGGTAAACGGAGTTTGCTAAATATCTTCGGAGGGTGAGTGGAGAATTTCCTCTCCTCCACTGTGTCAGCAGCTGGGCTGGTGCTTTTTAAAATTTGCTCAGATGAACATACCCGTTAACGTTTCTGCAATAAACACTACAGGAGTGGCGAGAGTGTGACACACACACACACATGGAGTCGATTTGCTCCTGTGCGTGTTTGTAAGCCACACAAGGAATGTAAAATCAAACCTCGTAAAGTCGGGAGGGAACGGGCTGTGAAGCGATGGGATGAAGTATGTAACAGGGCATTATTGAGGATTTGATGAACGTGGCCGTCCCTGGCTGGAACCGAACCCCTCACGGGAGGTGGTGTCGACACATGTAGTGAACGGTTGTACTGAACTTTATGAGTGAGTGCGAGATCATCTTTGAACACACAGGTTTCTGGCGTGACTCCTTAAAACAAGCCGTTCCCCCCCCCCCCAACCACCCCCGCCCCACTCCCCCCCCACTCCCCAGTGAGCGAGTCAACAGGTCTCTCCGCAGCAAAGGATAAATTAATTGCTTGAAAGATTTGGACTCTGGCCGGAGTTTCTCTGTTGTTTGCTGCAGATGAGAATCA